>JANBXA010000616.1:7505000-7665000 GCA_030556225.1 Cricetiscus sungorus
AGGAAGGCCTCTATTATAGCTATTCAACTGTCTTCATAGCACCAAAAATAGCCATAGGTAATACATGAACCAATGTGGGAAAACTACATGCCAATAAAACTTTATTTACAAATGCGGACAGCCAGTCTATTTTCCTACCTTTGTTGGGATGTATATTTTCTAGTCATATTGTATCTAGTTAATGTTAGGAGATGAGAATGAGTAGAATAGATAAGAAGTAAGTAGTTACTAGTGGAGAGATTGGGGTGGAAAGGGAAGAGGGGGTGGGGAAATGGGTGGGGGTGGGGTGATTAGACCCAGGAAGGAATGGGAACTTAGCAGAGTCTGGTCCAGAAGAGAAGAAGGCAGGGACCATGCAGAGGGACACCAGAAGGACAGCTAGGAGAAGAGGCACCACAGAACCCGGAAACCTGTTTCCATCATGGTCGCTGGGCTATGTTACAGAAACATGTTACAGGGAATTTACAAATGAAGACTCTTAGAGCTAGATTCGATGGCTTAAATAAATGTTTGACTTGTGGCTTTCCATCTAGATTTTCAAAGACAAACAAAGCAATGTAGAGGAAAGTGACGGAAGGAGGAGGGGAATTAAAGAGATATTTAATGTGAGATGAAAATAGTGGGCGGATGGGGGAGTTAACAACCAACGGCCCAAAGCATAAAATAAATCAAAGTGCTCAATGAAAAAAGCCCCATTTCTCTTAGAGCCCAGCTTCGAAACTCTCCAGTCTTGCTGGGGACCAAGACACCACCTGCAGGGACACAGGTGCCCCCCTCCCTCAGCCAAGCGGTCTAAGGCTGCCCTGCACAGTTTATGAGTTGCGGTTTAGTGACCACGGTGGAAACCTGACCACAAGGCAGTATCCTCATCTGCTGGTCACACCCCAGTGCTTCCTTTCGGTGGAGAATCAGAAAGGACCTCCAGACCCCAGTGCCGGCACATTAAGTTCTCAGGGCAAAGACAAGACCTTGGTACTGATTTCCTTTAACCTCATAACCTGAGATGTGGGGGTGGGAGAGGAGGCGAAACACTGTCGTCATTAAATGGGGACTGGGCTCTCCTTGTCCCTTGCCTCTTACCCTGGTGTGCTAGCGTTCTTTCAGAGGCCATACTGCCCCCTCTTTTCAATACACCCCTGGCTCTTAGTATCACTCACATCCAGAAAGTTCTTCTTTATATTTAACTCCAGTCCCGTCTGCTGTAGTCAAAACCTGTTTCCTCGGTGGAGACCCAAACAGCTGGTCCCCATTGTCCTCATGACAAGTCTTCTTAAAGATTCATAGCCTCATAAAGAACATCCACACCAACCTCTCCTAAGACACACGGCTCCCTTTTTAGGTTTTCCCCAATAACATTGTCCTTGACACATGTCAATAACTAACTGCCCAGTGCATAGACATCCGACACACCCCGCAGACGTGTGTGCAGTCTGGAAAGACACCTGCCCTTGCTTACTAACTCAAGGCCAGAGGGCACCAGGGGGAGAGTTTGGTACTTGAATTATTAAACATCTGCTTTGTCTGAAGACACCACTGATTTGAAGAAGAAAACAGTGGAGTGGTGTATCTGAATTGGAAGTCGCGAGAAAGGCCAATCTTTGGCCACCTGCCTACAGCCCTGCCCCCCATCAGCACCCAGCACGCTTTGAGAGAGCGAAGGGAGGCATCTTAGGATCTTGACAAATAGCACCCCATGTCAGACTCTTGATGAAATTTGTAACTGTCTTCTCCCCATCACACATCTCAAACTCTTTCTTCTTGAAAGCATTTTTTTTTTTTTTTTTAAATCTGGAACAATACAAAAGATCTTCAGCTGACTTTTTAGGAGAAAACAACATATGTTCGTGAACATCTGTGCCTTTCCTGGGCTATTTTTTTTTCTCATTATTGTCAAGAGAAAAGAAGTTTAGTGGAATGTTTCTCCATAGGGGCACAAGGCTATAATACTCCCTGTTGATTACATATAAAAGACACAAAATATTAGTTTATTAAAAGCAGCTTCAACCACGGCTGTACAAAGCAATCCTCCGATGGAACAGATTTATGAAGTAACGGCTGGAAGGTACACAGATCACAAGATCCATGACAAATGTACTTTATTACATGGATCAGAGATCCCATATGTACTGGCAGTTACCGTACAGTGATACACAACACCCAGCTAAGACCACTTAAAGGGAAGGTTTTGCTGATATTGAAAGCCATAAAGACACACACACATACACACCATGAGGGTGAGAAGTGTTCCATACGATAGCATGGTGCTAAGTCAGTCCGTTGCTTTAGTAGGAAAAGCCAATACACATGGACCAAACATATTAGAAAGCTGTGCCATTCTTTAGATTATAATTTGAAAGTCTTCACTCCATTGTTTAAAGCATATGTTTACATCGTTTTTTCCATGCTTTAATTGAGAGCTTAGTTGAATGAATACCAGATTTAACATTAACGCCAATTAAAGAGACTTCAGATTTTGTTATGTTTCACTATAGAGATACTGAGGTCTATAATCATAGAAGGCTGGAGAGAGCAAAATAAGGATAAAGTATGCTGAGTGCAACTTTCTACATAGCATTTCTAGGCTTGAAGGTAAGAGCTTGCTTCCACCCTGAAAGTCCGATGTTTTAGTCTTTCAGCTACATTCCAACCAAGCAGCCTCAGCTGGCCAGGGTGGCATCCTAGATGCAGGCTCCTCTGGAGATGGGGTCAGTCCATTCTGAACATTTCTTCTCCAAACCGCTTAGTTGAAACGAGGGGCAAATGTATTAACTTCTCAGCATTGTTTTACAGATTCAATAATCAATATGAGGTATGTAACAGAATAAGCATTCTTTAAATGGTTTGTACAATCCCATCAACTGAGTCTTATTTGATATCACGCTATATTTTCCTTCTGTTTTAAAGTAGTTGCAAAAATAAAACTTTGGCAATCGTCTATGTACTAAGCGTGCACACATGCGTGCATGTACGTCTGTGTGGTGTGCACACAGGGGCATATGCCTGTGGGCATGAGTAGAGTCCATTGGAGGACCCTGGCAGTCTTGTTCTAGCATCTTCTACCTCGTTCCCTTGGGATGGGTCTGTCACTGAACACGGAGCTAGGCTGGCAGTCAGCAAGCCCCAGCAACCCATCTCTGGACCTCCTCCCACACCACTGGAATTATCGTCAGGAGGCCTTGCCTGGCTTACAGGGGCTAGGGATTTGAACTCAGGTCTTCAGCTGACTGCCTCCATTGGGCAATTCTTTGCGGGCTTTGGATCCCCACTTGTTCTGTTCTAGTGTTTCACTACTCTTATCTGCCTGTCTCCCTCCTTCATGTCCTCCTCCAGGACATTCCAAGTGATCCTAAAATTCATATCACCATTACAAATTCTGAAGACATTCAGTTTCTACTTTTCTCTTTTGTTTTGTTTTATTTTGTTTTGGTTTTTTAAAGACAGGGTTTCTCTGTTTAGGTCTGGCTGTCCTGGAACTCCTCTGTAGACAAGGCTGTTCTCGAACTCACAGAGATCTCCCTACCTCTTCCTCCTGAGTGCTGGGATTAAAGGTGTGTGCCACCACCACCCGACATTCAATTTCTTTAGTCACTGGTGGGGAAAACCACAAATCTGCATTCATGTGACAGCAATCAAACACCATGTGGCCAACTTTCCACCATGGTGGTATATGTCTGTAATTCCAGGACTCAGGATGCTGAGGCATTGCTGCAAGTGAGACCAGCTTGATCTATGAATCCAGGCCTACACAACAAGGCTTTGTCTCAAAAACAAACTTAGCAGCCTGATCACTAACAAACCTTGCCTACACCTGTGTTTGCACCAGTTAGCACATTTCTGATGAAGTGTTACTTAAAGAAATCCAGTCTGGCTTCCACCTAGAGGTTTGAGAGGGGCTCTATAAATCATTTAGTTAGTAAAGTGTGTTCTCTATCTAACCTGAGCCTGCTTCAACCCGATCCCATCTCGGATTAAACCAAGTTACAAGCAGTCTGTCCTGAGATCACCATTTCTCTCTGAGAATGCATCCTTTGGAACAGCTGTCCTGGTTTTAGCTCCATGACCCCTAGACTCAGTTCCTTGAGTCTAGATCAGCATTAACAGCATAATCACAGGATTTCTGAATTAAATGAGCTAATAATTTTAAATGTGTATTTTTACTAGTCCTGTATATATTTAATCTCTTTAAAGGCAACAAAGATAGCTCCATTCTATTTCTAATGCGTCTCAGTCTAAATCCAAGTGATTTGCTGCTTGGCTTGAGCGCCCCCTGGTGGTTTCCCAACAATTCTCCTGAAAGCGTCAAAGACAAATTGATAAAGGGAAGTTACTTAAAGAAGCTCTATTTCATGCTTCTCCATGAAATAGAGCAACAAAGGCCTGATCACAGCCATGAACTGACTTTGGAATTCCATTTTATATTTCCTGACAAAACTGGAAAAGAATGCATCCACAGTCCAGGACCTCGGGGCTGAGACCCACTCAGGATAGTATTAATTTCTCTACAGCAGTCACCTTTCCAAAAGCCACGAGACCACGACGTACTAGAACATGACTCCCAAGCATTTTTGATAGTGGTCTTGGTAAACTGAGGCTGGAGGGTGGACAGCCTCGATTGCTTTTTTTCTCAATTGCTTTTTCGCGTCGCTGCCGGTTCATTTGCACAGACTGCTTGGCTTCAGGCCACATGCCTGGGGTCAGTGGCATGGTCTAAGCCCTGGAACCCGCCTGCGTCTCCTTAGTGCAGACGCACATGCTCTTGGACCCCGCTTTGTATGTGAGTGTTCAGAATCCAAACTGGGATTCTTATGCTTTTATGCTTAAGCGTTTACCAGCAGAGCCATCTTACAGTCCCTAACTTTTACACTAGAACTGGAGTGACCAAATGTCACAACCAACAGCAGGTGAACAAGCTAACGCTGTGGGGAGCCCTGGGTGGGTGTCCCAAGCTTCTATCACTGGTATCAAATTTGAGGCTATGAGCTACAGGGGAAAGTGCATATAGATCCCTGGAAACGGTGTCTTCAACTTTACCCAGTGATGCTGCTAAAACTAAGTGAAAACTAAGGGTGCAGCATTAGCACAGACAAGCCTGTGATCCAAGAGGGTAAACAACTCTAGTGTCCGAGGCGTCCTGTCGGCAGCATCTTATTTCACGCACTTGTATATCTATTTCCCTCATGGTTACTGACAGCTACAACAAAAAGATACAAAAGACCTTGAACGCTACCCACCTTCCGACTCTTTTCACCCTTCAAGACTGGGATCAAACCCAGAGCTTTGAATACGTGGAAGACCAGTGCTGAGCTACAATTGTAGTTTTCTTGCTGCCTTCATAAAAATGTACTTTATTTTGAGATTATTCACTTTCTGATGAACCATCAAGTAAACTGGGGAGGGCCTATTATGCGAATTTCAAGCATCGGGCATCACTTTATAGCTCCTGTAGCACCTGGTCACATTCCAGCTCAGCAGTGTAAGGTTTCAGGGCCAAGTAATCTTATTCTAATGTATTCCTTCCTTTTTTCCCCCGTGTGAAGTTAATTTCTTTTTTTCCTGAGCAGGCGCACAGCTCTCAGCATTCCTGATATTTTTAAAGTTCCTGGTTTTCCTCAACACATAAGGTGACAGATCTGACTAGAATGAAGTTTCAGATGGAATGCTAAATTTAGAGTAAATGATTGAAATTAACGTGTGCCGAGATAGATTTGACTAAAACTCATCTTATTGGTCCACAAAGAGTCAGTAGAGTAGTTATGCTAATGTCAGCTCTCTTCATAAAACAATACTAACACTAACACTAGTTAATTAATACCTGTGTTTAAGTATGGGCCATTTCCCAAATGGATGGATGACTGATATATATATAAAGCAAACATCCAGAGAAACTGATTCTGAATAACTCTGGAAAATGCACTTTATTATCTTAAGCTACACAATATGAAACTGAACAACACTGCTGGGTATTGGTGGCAGCGTACACCTTTAATCCCAGCACCCAGGGAAGCAGAGGGAAGTGGATCTCTATGAGTTCTAGGCCAGCCTTCGAATTCCAGGACAGCCAGAGCTACACAGAAAAACCCCATCACAGAAAAACAAAAGAAAACAAACAAACAAACAAAAAACCTGAAGAACATTTGATTCCAGAAAAAACCCAACCCTATTTGAATTACCTAAAAGGCACACTAATCTGTACGTACTATAGTCCACCTAAATTAAAGACATCTGGTCTTCTCAGCAGCTGGAAACCTTGAAGTTATATAAAAGAAAATGTCAGACTGTAGGATCTACACACGAAGTATCTTTTATTATGAATCATAAAACATTAAAAACTCCAAGTGAATATTACTTGTACGATCCAGATTCACCGGCATCCTTTTTCCCAGGACTTACTTAGTTGTGATTATGTGGGAGCTCGTGCATGAGTACAGATGCCAGTGGGGGCAGAGGTTAGAGCCTGCAGCTGGTTGAGCCATTCAACATGAAGCAGGGGTCCCAAACTGCTCAAACATTTCTTCACCCCCTGACCCTGTTGTAAAATATGACAACATTCTAGCTCTTGTCCAAGTTTTGTTTGTATAAGCATGTTTAATCTGAGGCATTGATTATAATTATAACCACAGTGATGCTCACAAGATTGTGGTGTCTGATAATAATACTCAAACATCAGGCAGCATCCAATTTTCTTTCATCACAGAAGATAGTTTATTCAAGTTCCCTCAAAACAAATGAATTACTCTGGTTTTGAATTACAGATGTAAGACCAAACTAAAATATGAAAACAAATAGTTTCCATTTAGTAAGAGCTGAAATCAGTGCAGACATTCCTAACAACCAAACTTCTGTCCCATGAATACTTTTTTCCCACGGTTTTCTTTTTCTTTTCTTTTCTTTTCTTTCTTTTTTTTTTGTGTGTGTGGTTTTTCTAGACAGGGTTTCTCTGAAACAGTCCTCTCTTCTGCTTTGTAGAACAGGCTGGCCTCAAACTCAGGATTTGCCTGCCTCTTCCTCCTGAGTTCTGGGTGTGACAGCACCACCCAGCCTACTTTCCAGTTTTTAAGGCACTACCAGCCCTTGGCTGCCTTGGCTCTGCTTTTCCCCCGCTTTTTTTTCTCTCTTTGCCTTCAGTCTTTTCCTCTGCCTCTGGTTCATCCACACGGGGTACTGTCCGTGCTGGTCTAGAAGAGTCTTTTTGTTTCTCTTAATTTCAGTCTCCATTTTCATGTCATCTAAATTAGAAACAACAATAAAATGAAAAGCTACCAACAGTCACAGATGAAAACCAACCCCATGAAAGCTCCGGAATGCAGCAGGAACATCACAACTACAGGTAGTCTGAAATCAAGAAAAGGAAACCTTCTTTTATGGCATCCTTGACACCTTCAGTAAAGTCAGAGCCAGTAGCAAGGAATGGGCCGGGAGCCGCTGGCCGTGAAGCTTTGGCGGAGCAATCGATGCTCTGCTTCAGACCTGGGATGAAGCAGTGAGAGAGGATGGCTGGATGTTTTTGGTCTAAGAAACTGGATAGGCAGCTGCAAGAGGGACAGGAAGAGAAAGAAGAAACATACACTCGAGGGTGGATCAAGCATCAAGCTTTAGGGGTAGGCCCATGACTAAATAGGAAGAGTACTCACTTGTTCACACTGAGCTCCCAAAACATTACAAAAACAAGGCTATCCACACATTCTCCAGGCAGAAAATGAGAGAGTTCTTCCCTGCAATCTCCATGCTCCCTCCAGCACCCAGGCTGCATCAATTCTGTGCTGTCTCACTTAAATATCACCCACCCACCAAGCAGGCACGCCACGAAAGTGTTATTTGAGCCTGAAGGGAAATAGGGGCCAAAGCAAGGGGGTGGGAACTGAAAACCAACCAACAATGTTCTGGAACTGCTGTTCAAATCCAGAAGCAAACAGCACCCAAAGGGAGATAAAACCCTATCCCCAAACAAGAGCAGGGAGCTGTAAACACAGGAATAGTCAAAAGTTAGAAATAATATGATTTTGGAAGCAGAGAAATGCAGCAGTTACTAAGATCCTACCAGATCAACTCAAGGACACAGCACAAAAGGAGAAAAACTAAAGGAGTCAGGAGTGCATGGCACCGAATGTCCACAATTAATAAAGGACACTCATACCCATCGAGACAGAGCTTAAAAACACACAAGGGACTTAAACGTGGTAAGTTAGAGGCACAAAACATCACCCATTGTATAATTCCTTTTACAGGCCATAGCTCAAACAGGAAATCCAGAGAGAGAGAGAGAGAGGAGGAGAGAGGGAGAGAGAGGAGAGAGAGAGAGAGAGAGAGAGAGAGAGAGAGAGAGAGAGAGAGAGAGAGAGAGAGAGAGAGATCACTAAATGGGCAGTGCTTCCTTTCAGAGGGGGATGAAAATGTTAGGAACCATAGGTGTCGGTTGCAAAACATCATGACTGCCTTGAATGCCACAACCACACATTAAAATGGTCCATGCCATGTAAAATTAAAACGATGAGGCGTTGACGAGCACAGGTGCATACGTGTGACGAACAGGACACAGGGGGTTAAACCAGGTGCGTCAAATGGCTCAGGCAGCTGAGACAAAGCAGACTGACAGAAACAGAGAACAAAGGGAGGCTTTCCTCTGGAGAATGGGAAGCGAATGATACCTAGGATAGGAAGAGCTAAGAACACTGTTCTCCTTGAAGACGTAAATACACGTCTATCTTTAAGAGTGGCTACCGTGAGTGCTTCACTTAGCTGCTGCCGAGCTGAGACGTGAAAAAAGTTATCCTTTGCTGAAATCGGCATCGTGTATCGCCTCAAATTCAAACCATGGTTAGTAACACAGAGGTCTGTAAATGACGTCAGCTCGAAGTGGGACTCTGTGATTTTAAGGGTACTAGTACAAGTGTGTGGGATCCGCAGCAGCATGAGAGCCGGCTCCTGAGAGGAATAGAGGAACCTTTGTCACCTGCTCAGACCCTGGCTGAGCGGCCAAGCTCTCCCTCCTCAGCTGTGGCGTGTGCCTGCAGAACTGTCAGGTCTCGGGGCACCCAGGGTGCCGCGTAACTGCTGAAGAGCCATTAAATAACCCAGGCATGCTCACTCCCAAGCACCGAATTTAAAGCAGCTAAGCACAGAATCTCTGATAGAAATGCAGGCCTTCAAAGAATGAGGATGTGAACATAACGGGCGAACTTATACATTTCATGTATAATGTGAGGACAGGATCGCTCCGTGGTATGGTTGAAGGGAAATTATTTTATCGTAGATTTGAGGCAGAAGTGCAGCATAGGCATCTGGGAGAATCCAGAGCAGGAAGACAAAGTGGAAGACTAAACCTGGCCATGGGTGTGGGGTGAGGAGTGAGGAGTGAGGAGTAGAGCCAGAGAGAAAGCAAAGGGGACAGAGAAAGGAACAAGAGAGACCGAGACCGAAATGTCAGGGTGGCACGCACGCACGCACGCACGCACAGAGAAAGGAACAAGAGAGAGACCGAGACCGAAATGTCAGGGTGATACACACACACACACACACGTGTGCATTGTGTGTATCTGTATATACATACATACATACATACATACATACATACGTGAATGAGACGCCAGGGGACGGAAAGCCCATGAGGTGGAGATGTTTAGGGAAGAGGGAGGAGTGAAAAGCTGAGAGGAGCCAGCAAGCCCTTTGGTATCAAATAGGTGCCACAGTTAGCCATCTGTCCCCAGTGTTTTGGGGGTCTGACATTAGGGATGAGTAGAGAGGGAAAGAAGACAGCTTGGGAAGGGGAGGGAGGGCAAGAGAAAACCGATCTGTTTTCTAATAATGCACATAAAGCACAGACGCTTACCCTTTTCCTCCTCCACGGCACACTCCATTTTCTCCTGGCGCTGTCTGGGTACCACCACGGTTGCTATTTCTTCAACATCTTTCATTAAAGTATCACCGTCAACCCTGAGGATACTTTTCAGTCTGTTCAGCTCCCTCGGAGCATTCTTCTTTCTCTTCTCAGCACGCATCTTCCGTTTCCACTTACTCCGCAAGCTCTTAGCCATGCTTTACCTGTCGGCCAAACACCCAAACAAAGCAAAGTTTACTATTTACACACTTGCACATCCAGGAAATGGTCCGGCAGCGGTCTCTTCAGGACTGGGACAAATGGAAGATAATCAACCCTGTCTTTGTGCTTAGCTTATGTGAGGATCAAGGCAGGGCACACAGCGATCAAGCAAATACAAGAATGTCGGGCCCCTATAGGCCAGTGACAAATTATAAATCGGCCCATTCGCGAAGCTGCTCCGTAGAGACAAAAGTCAACAAACCGCCAGATTGCCTAACTGCTCTCCTGCCTTGCTTCTTTTCTCGTCCTGAATGCTTCACAGAGCGGATTGGTGTGAACATTTTCAAAGCTTAGAGCATAGCTAGTTAGCTCTCTAGGTCTATTAAAGAATTCTTTGTTGTTGCTGTTTTTCGAGACCGGGTTTCTCTGTGTAGCCCTGGCTGTCCTGGAACTCGCTCTGTAGATCAGGCTGGCTTCGAACTCACAGAGCTCCGCCTGCCTCTGCCTCCCGGGTGCTGGGGTTAAAGGCGTGCGCCGCCACCGCCCGGCTTTTAGAATTATTCTTTAATGATTTCTTCCCTCACTCATCTCACTCTTGCCAGTGGCGAAGGCAGAGCGCCCGCAGCCCGCCCACCTTAGCGCCTTCACGCCCGCTGAGCGTCGCCTGCAAATCGCCCTCCCGCAGGCTCGCTCTTCGGCTCTCTGCCCTCGTCCCTACTAAGGGCAGTCTCGCCCTGGATCCCGGGGCCACCGCTCTGCACGCCCCGCGCGGACGGCCACGGAACCCACCGGGCGCGCCGCGGGCGGCCTGAGCTCCGCCAGCCCCGGCCCCGGCCCCGGGGAGGAGGAGCCTGGCGCCGCCGTCCGGGGACACGGGTGACGCCTGTCCTCCACGCCGCGGAACCGACCCACGCGACTCACCGGACCAACGCGGCCGCCCGCACGCTCGCGACGCCACCCGGAAGCCCAGCAACTTCCGCCTTCCGCCCAAGTCGGCGCGCGGCATGCCGGGAGTCCTGAGGGCGTGGCCCCCGGAGTCCCGAGGGGCGTGGCCTCCGGGAGCCCTCGCGGGGCGCCGCCCAGTTTCCCTGGGCTCCAGCAGGGATTTCCTGTCGCGAGTGACACATTAGAGCCGAGCCATTCATCCTCACAGCCCCGGGTAGGCCGAGCCCTGCCTGGGACAACCCTCGCGGATGCGGGACACCCAAGCGATCGCTCGGCGCTTCCCATCCTGGAGCCCTCAGTGAGGATGGATTTGCAGGCTGCAGAATTTCCCCCATTCCGCGGAGTAATCCAGGATGAACGCGTTACGTGGCAGTATGTCAACGTGTACGGTTTAAATATGTCGCGTTTACTGCATGCCAGTTACATTTCAAAGCTGTCACCCAACGCAGAAAAGAATCCTTCCCTATCCTGAAGAATTGGAAGGGTCGTATGGCTTATTGCGGCCAATGTTGATCTGTCCAAAAGCCGTTAGGTAACTGAGACAGAGCCACGACTGGGATGAGATTGAGGTTACACAAATGTATGGTCCTGCATGTGCTTCTAACTGCACAGGCCATGGGGATACAGTCTTAACTTTTGTGAAAGACAATGGTGTGACTAGTGTCCCAGGGCCTAGATAGTACCTCTAAATCACTAAAGATTCAGTGATCTTTAGTAGGTGAGTAGGCAATCCATGTTAACGAGCCAGTACAATTTGCAAACAGTGTTTTATATAGATGACAGCATACATCACAACCACAGGACTATCTTTAAAGATTCGTTTTTATGGTTATGAAAGTCTTCTCTGATATTAGGTAAGTGTCTTAGTTGAGGAGACACCATGGCCATGGCAACGGTTACAAGGAAAACATAACTGGGTTAGCTTTGACTTTCAGAGGTTCAGTCTGTTATGGCAGGGAGCATGGGCATGTGGAGGCTGATGGGGTGCTGAAACTTGGAGTGTTGCATGTTGCAGGCAGCAGGAAGTCGACTGACTGTCACACTGCCTAAAGCTAGAGGAAAGAGACCTCAAAGCCTGCCAATGCATTTCCGCCAACAAGACCACACCTCCTCCCAGTGCCACTCCCTTTGGGGACCATTTTCTTTCAAACCACCTCAGTATGTACGTGTACCACAAGTGTGCCTGGAGTCAGGGGAGGCAGGAAGAGGCTATCTCCCCCCTAGAACTGGAGTTACAGTTGGCTGTAACCTAGGTCTTCTGCAAGAGCTGCAGGCGCTCTTAACGAGGGAATTATGTCTCCAGCCCCAGACGTTATTTTTAATGATGGCTTATGAAATTCCTGTTTGGTTGCTAGTAGAGCTGTGTCTCCTTGTAGAAACCATGCATAGCATAACACTTTTAACATCTTTTACCACATGAAAACACACATGGCATTAAAAAAACAAGTTAAGTGCACACTGGATTTTTTAAAAGCCCCTTAATGATGCTCTAAATTCACAGCTTGTTTCATGTAGCAAAAGGCTGCAACTTTTGAACAGAAACCTAGCAAAATAAAACAAACTGTTATGACATTAAAATATATTCCACAACTCAGCATTGTATTACAACGGTCTTTTCAAAATGGAATTGGGAACTCAGTAAGTGAAAGTAAGTAGTTCTAGGGGCCCAAATGTCAGGAATTTTTTTTTCTGTTTGTTTTGTTTTAGTATCATTAATTCCCACCTTCATTCAAACATTCAAGCATGAACTTTAGGACAGGAATTTTCAGAAAGGTAGGAGAATGAGGCTTTGGAGAGGTCAGACCCAAGAGGATCTGATTTTGATCCCACAAACCCACCTGGGGGAAAAACAAGTGGCCAGCACTAAGCACACAGGCACTGGGATCCCTTGGGCGCCACAGCCAGCTTATTAGACAAATCCCAGCCAGTGGGAGGCCTCGTCTATAAAAAATAAAAGGTGAACGAATGACGTCTACTTGCATCAGTACACAGGCACACACTCACAGAGAATCAGAAGAGCTGGGACAAGCTTTTGGAACTACATGCACAGTCAGTAATGCTCAATACTGGACAGGAAACGAAGTGACTTCTCACCTAAAAGGTGTTTGACACAACTGGTGTCAGGCAGTGAGTGGGGCTCCCACAGCCGGGTCTTTCCAGGGGTCCTGAGTCCCCGGGAGCAGAAAGAGTTCTGCAATCCATACATTGACTTCCAGTTCCCAAGATGGTTGAGATATCAGGACTATGAACTACAGAGATGACAGTTAGAGGCCCGAGGCTGACTGCTGACAGCAACACACAGAAACTAGATCACATGAACTACAGCCGGTCTGAGTCTGCAGAAAACTGAGGGCAGACAACACGCCCCACTCCATCTCTTTTTTATTTGTTAGTTTTTCTGACACAGGGCTTCTCTGTGTAGCTCTGGCTGTCCTGGAACTCACTCTGTAGACCAGGCTGGCCTCCAACTCACAGAGATCCACCTGCCTCTGCTTCCCGAGTGCTGGGATTAAATGCTTGCACAGCCACCACCTGGCCCCACCACACCTCCTTGTCCACCAGCTATTCAGCAATCAAAAGCACTTTGATCCTTCTGTTTTCCCTCTTCCTCAGATGCACCGTTGAGTTACCTGTTTCTCTGTGTCCTACCAAGTCTACTCTCTTGGTTATTAAGCACACGGGTTCATCTGTATGTGATGTATAAAAAACTTAAGTCGTCCATGTTCCCATACTTACCAATTCTTTTATGGGTTTATTTACTGCCTGGCAAGCTCTCATTGCTTGACACAGAAGGATGCATACAGTGATGTGAATACCACTGCAATAGTTAAGAGTAAAAATAAAAAGGGCTAACTCTATAAAATGTGTTCCCATTAAGTATACACACCATTCACTTATCAAATGTATTTTACACTAGTGATTGTCCATTTATAAGAGATGGGCAGTGGGGCTGGAGAAATAGCTCAGTGATTATGAAGAGCACCTGCTACTCTTATAGAGAACTCCAGTCACAACTACCTGTAAATCCAGCTCCAGGCGACACAGCGCCTCCTTCTGGTCTCTGCTAATACCAGACATGCAAGACATACACATATGTGTATGCAAGCACACACACACACACACACACACACACACACACACACACACACATTAATACCAGATGCACAGAGTGCACACACATATGTGTATGCAAACACACACACACACACACACACTAATACCAGACACGCACAGAGTGCACACACATATGTGTAAACACGCACACAAAGCCAAATCCATTTTATCATTTTGAATTACAGACAAACTAGTTATGGCTAATTTAGGACTAAAAAAATTAGTAAATGAGTCAGGCATGGTGGTATATGACTGTATTCCCAGAACACAGGAAGCTGACACAGCAGTCATATGTTAGCAGCCATATTGGACTATGCAGTGAGAACCTGCCTCAACTGACAAAAAGGTATAAAACAATTTTAACATCTTTTGTCTGAGATTCTAAGTCACGGATCTGGAAGTGAGATAACACAGTGAATAGTGAGATGCTAAAACGGAGAAGAATACAGAATGCCAAGAAAGATCAGACGTGATTTTAATATTTAAGTGTAACTCAAACTTTTTACATACTAAAATGGTCTCTGCATACTGTTGAATTACTTCTTATGAACAGCTTCCAGAAACCTCAACAGGTGCAGGAACAGATTGATAATGTCCAGGTAAAGATTGATGGCAGCTAATACATACTCTTCAGGAGAAAGCTTGTGCATCAGTGAGTGTGTGTCGTAGATGATGAATCCACAGAAGAGAAGGGCGCCTAGAGACGCCAAGACCAACTCCAGTGTTTCACTGTAGAAGAAAACCTACAGGCAAGGCATGGAAGAAAGACGTTCACATTTAGGAGTCAATTACTTCCATAGCATCCACAGCTGGCTGGCTATGTAACAAGGACATACAACACGGATGCGTGAATGTTATAAGCAGAACGAAGGCAGGCAGATCTAGAAGGATGTGTGGATAAGCAGATATCTTTCAATTAAGTTAACTACTTGACTTCAAATAGTAGTATTCTAAACACGAGCTGCTTAAAAATGTTGCTTTTTTCTTTTCTTTCCTGCTTTCTTTTCTTTTCTTTTCTTTTTTTTTTTTTTTTTGGGACAGGATTTCTCTGTGTAGCCCTGGCTGTCCTGGAACTCACTCTGTAGCCAAGGCTGGCCTCAAACTCACAGAGATCCACCTGCTTCTGCCTTCTGAGTACTAGGATTAAAGGCATGTGCCACCACGCCCTGTAAAAATATTACTTGTTAAAAATTAAGTATTTTATGACATTTATTTATTTATTGGGGACTGACTACCACAGAAAGCAGTCAAGTATGTGGAGGTCAGAGGACAACTTTCCCATGTCACCCCCCGCCCCCAACACACACACTCTGTGGATTTCAGGGATCGAACTCAGGCCATCAGGCTTACAGGCAAGCCGCCTTATGACCATCAGTCCCCTCTTTTTCAGAATATATGCGCCACCTGGAGGATGGTAGCTACAAGTTAGGGGCCTTTTTGTATGCAATTCGATGTACTTAGGTGTTCATCGTTTTCTCAATAAGTAATAATGATTAATATAAGACCATGACTTTTTACCGAAATTATCCTATAAATCCTATATATTAATCCTCCAGCTGATTCTAAGTGCCCTTTATTAAACAACTCTCGGGGAGTTTTAGTTGACTTATGTTGATGTTGACATAGGCAGAATTATATTCCAGTTAAGTGTTGTAAGACAACTCACCTTCAAGAATCCTGCCAAGCACAAAATCAACAAGCCAGCAAACAGCCTGGAAAATGCAAAATTTTAAGAGTTCACATTACTGTGAATTACAAAAACACTTTTTTTTTTGGTAAAGTTTTTAAATTTTTTATGTGTATGATGAAAACACTTATTATTTTGTAAAGTTTTTTATTTGTTTTTTATTTTATGTGTATGAGTGTTTGGCCTGCATGTATGTATATGTACCATGTGCCTGCCTGATATCTGAAGAGGTCACAAGAGAGCATCAGGTTCTCTGCAACTGGAATTAGGGACTGTGGGGGTTTGAATGTAACTTGTCCCCATAAGCTCATAGGGAGTGCGCTATAGGAGATATGGCTTTGTTGGGGTAGATATGACCTTGTTGGAGGAAGTGTGTCATTGTGTGTGGGGGGAGCGGTTTGAGGTCTCATTCATATACAAATGAGCCAAGCCATGCCCAGTGTCTCAGACCACTTCCTGTTGCCTACAAGATGTGGAATTCTCAGCTCCCTCTCCAGTACCATGTCTGTCTGCACGCCACCATGTCCCACCATGATGACAGTGGACTGAACCATGCATCCCACCATGATGACAGTGGACTGAACCAGCATCCCACCATGATGACAGTGGACTGAACCATGCCCCACCATGATGACAGTGGACTAAACCATGCCCCACCATGATGACAGTGGACTGAACCACATCCCACCATGATGACAGTGGACTAAACCATGCCCCACCATGATGACAGTGGACTGAACCATGCCCCACCATGATGACAGTGGACTGAACCATGCCCCACCATGATGACAGTGGACTGAACCACATCCCACCATGATGACAGTGGACTGAACCATGCCCCACCATGATGACAGTGGACTAAACCATGCCCCACCATGATGACAGTGGACTGAACCACATCCCACCATGATGACAGTGGACTAAACCACATCCCACCATGATGACAGTGGACTAAACCACATCCCACCATGATGACAGTGGACTAAACCATGCCCCACCATGATGACAGTGGACTAAACCACATCCCACCATGATGACAGTGGACTAAACCACATCCCACCATGATGACAGTGGACTAAACCACATGCCCCACCATGATGACAGTGGACTGAACCATGCCCCACCATGATGACAGTGGACTGAACCACACCCCACCATGATGACAGTGGACTGAACCCATGCCCATGATGACAGTGGACTGAACCATGCCCCACCATGATGACAGTGGACTGAAACCATGCCCCACCATGATGACAGTGGACTAAACCACATCCCACCATGATGACAGTGGACTAAAGCCCCACCATATGAACCACCCCACCATGATGACAGTGGACTAAACCATGCCCCACCATGATGACAGTAGACTAAACCATGCCCCACCATGATGACAGTGGACTAAACCATGCCCCACCATGATGACAGTGGACTAAACCACATCCCACCATGATGACAGTGGACTAAACCATGCCCCACCATGATGACAGTGGACTGAACCATGCCCCACCATGATGACAGTGGACTAAACCATGCCCCACCATGATGACAGTGGACTAAACCATGCCCCACCATGATGACAGTGGACTGAACCATGCCCCACCATGATGACAGTGGACTAAACCATGCCCCACCATGATGACAGTGGACTAAACCATGCCCCACCATGATGACAGTAGACTAAACCATGCCCCACCATGATGACAGTAGACTAAACCATGCCCCACCATGATGACAGTGGACTAAACCACATCCCACCATGATGACAGTGGACTAAACCACATCCCACCATGATGACAGTGGACTAAACCACATCCCACCATGATGACAGTGGACTAAACCATGCCCCACCATGATGACAGTGGACTAAACCACATCCCACCATGATGACAGTGGACTAAACCATGCCCCACCATGATGACAGTGGACTGAACCATGCCCCACCATGATGACAGTGGACTGAACCACATCCCACCATGATGACAGTGGACTGAACCATGCCCCACCATGATGACAGTGGACTGAACCATGCCCCACCATGATGACAGTGGACTAAACCACATCCCACCATGATGACAGTGGACTGAACCATGCCCCACCATGATGACAATGGACTGAACCATGCCCCACCATGATGACAGTGGACTGAACCACATCCCACCATGATGACAGTGGACTGAACCATGCCCCACCATGATGACAGTGGACTGAACCACATCCCACCATGATGACAGTGGACTGAACCACATGCCCCACCATGATGACAGTGGACTGAACCACGCCCCACCATGATGACAGTGGACTGAACCTCTGAACTGTAAGCCTCCCCAATTAAATGTCTTCCTATAAGAGTTGCTGCAATCATGGCGTCTCTTCACAGAGTAGAAACCTAACTAAGACAGACGTTGGTACCAGGAACTGGACTATTGCTGTGACAGGCCTGACCATGCTTTTGTTTGAAGACTACGGACCTTGGTGGGGACTGTGGATTGGAAAAGCCGTTTAAGTGCTGCCTGATGGGCTATGCTAGCGAGAGCATGTGAGACAGTGGCACTAAGTGTGATTTGATGAATTGCGGGGGCCTTGCTCAAGAGGGCACAAGAGGAAAAGAATACTGTTATGTGGCCTAGAGATCATTCCTGTGATATTTTAGAGAGGAATGTGTCTGCCTTTTGTCCCTGTCCGAAGAGTCATGTGAAGAGTGTGCCTGTGGCTAAAGTGAAGGGTTTCGGATTAATTCTGGTGGCAGAGGAAATCTCAAAACAGTGTAGCATAGTTATTAGATAAATGAAGATTTAAAATGAAAAGAAGCATGCTGAGCAAATTCAAACAAGCAAGACCATTGCATGAAGCTGTGAAGGTGAAGCCTGGGTTGCCTTGGAGACCCAGTGATGTTAGAGATGTCAGAGCCGTGGGATGCCTGCAGTGGAGAGGCCGTGAGAGCGGCTAACAGGAGTGGGACCAGCCCAGGAGAACCAAGTGTGCTGCAGTCAAGAAAGCTGAACGGAGTTGTGGATTCAGTCTTGCTTGGACCCATTTGCTCCCTTCCCTGCACTCTGAATGGTAATGCACATCCTGTGCCATTTTATGTTGTAAGTATGTGATCTATTTTTTGATTTGTAATTCACGAGGCATTACAGTTAAAAGAATGCGTGGATCGCAGAAGAGCCTCTGGACTTTTAAACACGGCTGAGTCTGTGACAGACTTAATGGCATGACGTATCAGACAGTGGATAGAATCTAACCTGAGAGGCATGTAAGACAAGACTTACTACTTACCCTGCTCCAAATTTGCTGAAGTCTCTCTTTGACTGTAGAGTATAGGCGGTCAAGCCCAGAAAGACTGCAGTAGTCAGTGTGAAAGCTTGCAGAACCAGGTACACATCATAGAAAGTAACTGCAAAAATTAAGCTGATTAAAACGTGCCCAGACAGACCGTACCAAACAGCCTTGCCTACATTAACAAACATTTTTCTTCCATTTAGTTTTTTAAAATGTTTTCGTTGCATGTGTTGATTATGTAGACATAAACATGGGCTTCCTTGTCGAATTTTCTACGTGGTCACAATGTATTTAATCATATTCACTCCACTACTCTCTTGTCCCCACCCAGGCTCACTTTCATCTACTCCATTACCAATAAGAACAACTGGAATTCTTCACCCAGCCTCAAGTCTGTTGATACAGTGAAACCACACCCATAAAATTACAAAGCTCCAAAACAGTTATTCATACAAACTAAGTAGGTCACATTTTCTTAGAGTAAACCAGACTATAAAGAAATTCTATAGACAATGGAGTGGTTCCATTTCTATTTATCAGGGTCTTTGTAGCTGTTCCCACGGTTATGAGTGACAGTGGCCTGGGTCTTCTAGTTGTCTCTGCATTCCTGAACTAATAGTATCAATGCTAGATCACCTAGACAGCTCAATCAGTTGAGTAGCCTAAGGCAAGGCAAGTGTGCAAGAGAGACACTAAGGATGTCTGAGACGGCCTGCCACTTACCCACTCTGCGGAGGACGGAAGCTAGTCGCTACCCTCTTTTCATAAGCTGGCTAAGCCTGTGCCATCTCAGAGCACACTGCTGTGGAGTTCACCAAATTCCTTCCGCAGCAGAGTAGCGACCCTGAGCAGTGATGGCCACAGTAATCCATGGCTGCTACTGTTTTAACAGACAGTCAGTTCAGCTTCCGTCAGGGGATTAAGCGCTTGGAGCCCCATACTTAAGTAACTCAAGGTTTTCCCCACGATGAATTGTACTTGTTATTTCTATTAATAAATCACTAAAATGTCTGCTTATGGCATTACAGAGTTTGGGAGGTGAGCACAGAAAAACACACTTTTCACTCCTTGTCAATAACTTGGCATTCTGGTCACACAGAATAGAAAACTGCAATCCATAAGGTAGATAATCTTCTCAGATTATATGCACTTGAACTCTAGTTCTAGTGGACATACTTGTCTTTACACTTCTTACACTGACAGTATGGTGACCCTGGGAAAGGGCAGACAGTCATAGCAGTAAGAAATATTAGTGGCCCAACTACAGATAAGCTAATGGCTTTCATTTCCTTTCTATCCTGAAAAGCTTCCAATCCATGTAGTTTGATACTTTTTAGTATTTATCTGTATTCCAACTCTTCTAAAATAAAAATACAGATTCAACAAAACTGGCACCAAATGGTCCAAAGCAGCAATGACAAAATACGAAGGGATAAATGTATCTCTCATACGGACGGATGACTTGCTGGCACTCCCACAGCCAATGCTGCTCTCTGTGACACCCACAGTAGGCCACCTGCAAGCACTCAGGATTTTTATTGTGGTCCACTTAATCGTTTATTTGAGACACTTTGAGTGTCCATCGGGTAATGATGACAGCACTGGGCGAGGAAGCACACACCACAGGAAGTCAGGAATGGAAATGGGTGTGTGCGTGGTGCCATCACAGTTCAGTGGGGGCAGTCCTGGGGGGGATGTGCCAGAAGAGCAGGGGGATCAACTCTAGCAGCTGGTCTTTGTCAACAGGAAGTCACAAATGAAAAACCATTCTACTATTCTCGATTCGTCTGTTTCCCTTCAACTTTTCCATTTCCTCTCAGCTCAGCTCAACTACGTGAAGTATAAATATTTGACTTCCCTTGTTGGCCGTCTTCACTCTGTGCCATATTTTTGATATAACATGCCACGATGTTGAACTTCAACCCCAAATACCTTGTGACCTAAAAGATTTCATCCAGAGTAAACCCGTGCCACTTACCAACAACAGCCACAGTCAGGGCTTCCAACAGTGTCTAAGAAAAGAAACTGTAATTAATGAATGCATGAAAAAGGAACACTACCCCCCCACACACATTCTGCTTCTAGCTGTCCAGTGTGGGCCCATGGGAATGGTCTCATGTTAGCATCAGAGAAGCCCTGTGACATATAGGGCAGGGCCGTATAATCGCACTGTAATGAAAGTGAGGCCTCGATGCATCGTGGAGATTTACATTCTCACCGTGACTCTTTAAGCTTTAACCAGAGTTTTCATCTGTAATAGGAAGGTTATAGAGTAGAATTAATATGGAAAGTTATACTTCCTCATGCTGGATAAAATGATACTGCAGAATCACGTGGATGCCTTGCAAAGCCTCAACACCTCACACGAATACACACAAGAAACGTAAGGTATTTTGTTATGTGCTTTGGTGAAGCAGCTTGAGACAGCCTTGCGATAAAAATCTCTTCCTTCCCCAGCAACAGGATTTGTACCCGGACACCTGGCTGTTCGGATGAAATAGTACATTTGCAGCCTCCCTTGCAGCTAGGTCTCATCACCTGACCGTATTCGAAGCCGGCTTACCTGAACTGTGCACAGCCGCTGGACTGTGCTTCTAAGAGCTAGCACGCAGCTTGCCCCTCACCTCACTTACTGGATGCTGTTCAGACAGGGCAATGTGCTATCATCTCATACTATGCAATACCCGTGGGTGGGTGAGCTCAGGATAACCCCCCTATGAATTATTTTGTATTGTTTAAATCATGCCACAAGTAGCTGAACTCTTGCCAAAACAAAACATTTGGAGATATTAAGCCTTATATTCTAGCCTCTCTTTCTCCTTGATCATATCTTCTTTAGTTGGATTTTATCAATGGTCTGATACGCTGTATCACAAAGGCAAAGCCAGAAATGACAGCAATGCTGTGTAATTATATTGGTAAGGGAGCAGCTGTTGTACTCCATCCTACCTAGAACCAACAGAAGCAGAGGAAAAGCAGTACTGGGCGTGTGCGAAGGATTTGGAGGCAGTGAAGCTCGTTTCGTGCCTCATGACTGGTAATTCCAGGGAATCAGTAACAGATCATGGAAATGGGCTGCACTGTTGATGATGTGTGGCCTGAAGAGAAACCTCCTCACCCTGCCTTAAAGTACCCGAAGGCAGCAGGACGCTGTAAACAGTGTATAGACAAGAACACAATGCCACACTGAAACCAGTGCACCACCCTGAAATAGCGCCTTTTTAAAAAAAAAAAAATAAGAGGGCACTTGTACACACACAGACACTCAGGCAGGAGCGGGCGTACACACACACACACACACACACACACACACACACACACACACACCAGAGCAGGAAATCACCTTCCTTCTTACTTTGCTGCAGGAGGACAAAAGAAAAGACAAAATCAACAACAACAAAGGCAGCGTCACTTCACTGAGCAGTGAGAAGGAAGTGTTTTGCAGACCCCAAACACACTTCCTTATTTGTTAAAGACTTTAGCTAAGCACATGATGAACAGCGGCTGATGATTTTCGAGTGAGAGCTCCCTCTGCTGGGCAGAAGGGGGAGGTCTAGCCTGTTCTACAAAGAATTCAGTCCTTCAGGGAGGCGGGAGGGTGGCAACAGATTTGAAGACCAAGTCGATCTTTGTTTTTCAAGATTTATTTTTATCTTGTTGTATAACTGTGTGCCCATGCGCACCTATGTTTTATGTGCACCATGAGCATTTGGAGACCAGAAGCGGTCGTCGCACTCCCTAGAAATGAACGGAGCTGGAGCCACCGTGTGGGTGCTGGGAGCTGACTGCTGATCCTCTCCGCCGCTGAGCCACCTCTCCAGAGGCGTCGCTTTAAAATTATTGTTGAGAGTGCACATGCAGTGTGTATGAGAGGGGCGGTCATGCCAGAGCATACCAGTGAAGGCCAGAGGACAAGTGTGCGGAGCTGGCTTACTCCTGTTTTTACATGGGCTGTAGGGATCGAACTCAGGTCCTCTTTACTGACTGAGTCATCTTGCTGGCTTTGTTTTGCTTGTTTGTTGGTTTGCTTTCTCCCTGTCTCCTGCCATGCACATGAGGCAGAAACTGGAATCCAATCTAAGGACAGGACACTGCTCACGAGTTAGCGTGGGCCCTGCGACATGCACCAGTCAGATCATTTCTAACAGGAATCTAGAGGGAATGAAGCAGTGGTAGTGGGGGTTAAAGCAAAGGGGGACCAGTGACAGGCCAACCAGTTAAACTGAGAAGGAGGGGAAAGAGAAGGCAGGTGAGCAGAGAAGAGGCGGCGACGAGAGCCCAGCAGCACTCAGGTATCTGGTAGCATCACCTCCAAGACCTTCCTCCAGCTGTTATGAACTGGGGGCGGTGGGGGTGGTGGGGGGAGTTGCTGAGCTTCCAAGCTCTTACACCCTGGAAATAAACTCCCTGTTCAAGACAGCTTGGGCTGGAGCTAACCACACGCTTACAGGAATGCCGATGTCAGTGAATAGACTCCCCACTTTTAAAGTCATGAGCATCATTTTAATATTCACCTATTTCCAGAATTCACAAACATTCTTTATTCGAAGCATTTTACATCATATATTGTGTTTGGAATGTACTGAAGGAAAATTGTCAGGCCAGAATCCATAGTCATGATAAGAGACAAAATAATGTAAAAATGCCCAGAGCCTTGCCAATCTTATTCAAGTGAAAACAGATATTTATAGGTGTCAGCTGGGATGTTAGCTTTTACAAGTGTCTCAACAGGTAAACAGAATTTAATGTTGGGTCCTCACATCTATAGATTTCAAATAAGTTAGGAGATCATGTCATTTGAGCAAAATTGTCCTTTAAGAGAGAACTGACACATGGATGATGTATCTTATAATATCCATGTTATGTGTGAGAACGCTTAGGCACAACAAGGCTACCTGCTTTGTCAAAAATCACATAAGCAGAGGGCTGTGACGCCAGGTCATGTGACTACAGTATTTGCCACTGAATCCTAATGACAGAAGACCCACCAAAGCAGACAATAGTTGAAAGCTCTAAAAAAGAATATATTTGTAAGCAATTTCCTAATATATTTTAACTGAAAATTCAGGGGTTGCGGAGCTGGCTCAGTGGGTTAGGTCCTCGCTGTGCCAGCATGAGAACCTAAGTGCTTGTCCCGGGCGCCCAGATAAGAAGTGTGGTGTGGTGGCACTTGTTTGTGACTCAAGTGCTACAGGGCAGAGACCGGTGATCCCTGCAGCTTACCACTCAGCAAGTAGAGGTGCAATGGGCATTCAAATTCACGCAGACACTAAGAAACTAAGGTGCGGAATAATGGATGAAGAAGTTACCAATGCCAACCTCTGATCCTCACATGCTCACGCACAGGCAAACACCCGTACAAACACACACACACACACACACACACACACACACACACACACAAACAAGTATTTTGGAAGCTCAGGCTAAATGCTAATGGCATAGATGATATCCGTGTACTTACAAATGCAAAAAGCAGGTAGAGGTTCAGAGGGTGCGTGTGTCTGTGCAAAGTTAGCGCAAAAATCAAGCCCAGAGATCCGAGAGCAAACACCAATATTAAAGCAGGGCTGAAAGACATAACGTTAAAAAAGCATTTCAAGCTTAAAAGTAGCAGGGATAATGGTTTACAGTTTAGCATTTTCTATGTTCTATAGCATGTTCATAGCATTTTCTATGTTCAAAAATCTGTGCATTTTCTATGTTCATAAAAGTACAAGGAAAAATCTGGATCCATACAAATTAGAAAACTTACTTTCTAACAGGGAAAGTTGAAGTGTGAGATGGGGAGTGGCTTAAAAGAGTGGGAGGGGCTGTAAGAGAGTGGGAGGGGCTGTAAGAGAGTGGGAGGGGCTGTAAGAGAGTGGGAGGGGCTGTAAGAGAGTGGGAGGGGCTGTAAGAGAGTGGGAGGGGCTGTAAGAGAGTGGGAGGGGCTGTAAGAGGGGAGGGGAGGGAGGGGCTGTAAGGAGGGGGGCTGTAAGAGAGGGGGAGGGGCTGTAAGAGAGTGAGAGGGGGCTGTCTACCCATATTTTAGTAATGTCCTTCACTGTGGAGTAATGTTTGTAATTAGCATGGTATTTTGTTAACTAAAATACAATAAACAGATATTAAATTAAAAATGAATTTTACATGTGACTACTCCTTTAGGGGATTGGCCTCAGGGCTGTACTTTAAATAAGACTCTACTTTGGTTGGAGGAGGGGAAGACAATCTACTTCTTAGAAAATAGCCATTATTTTCTTTTTCTTTCAAATAAAGAAGCCATATTATTTTAGGCCACTTAAATACTTACGCTGATCAATCTGGTGCAGCTCCTCTATCTAGGTCTAGAGACCTCTCAGTAAAATTATTCTAGCAATGAAACAAGATTAACATGACCACCCATCCTTCATATAATTTTATTTTGCAAGTATAGTCGTAGGCTTTGGGGGCAAGACAGTAACAAGACGGACAGTAAAATTAAATACAATAAAATGAAATAATTATGGTGTCCATTGCAAAATTTTTTCCTTTTCTTTTTTTTTTAAATTTTGTTTTGTGTGTTGTAGGTGCAGGGACAGGAGTGTTTGAGTGCCAGTGCCCATGTGTGGGGGGCAGAAGACAACTGATGACAGTCGGTTTTCTCTTTCTACCTATGGGCCCTGCAGCTCGCAGGCTTGGCATGGTTGTCCAGGCTGAGCCATCCACCTTAGCAGCCACAGTACAAACTCTCAACCCAGGAAATGATGGTTTAACCCCTGAAAACTATAAGCTAAACCGAGGCAAAGCAGTGTGTTGTGAAATATTCTCCTTCGTCAAAAATGAAACGGTCTCATGGGCTGGGTGATGGATTTTTGTAATCTTTAAAGTTAGCAGAAAGAAATATATTCATCGGATGAAATATCTGTAAATGATTCAGAATCTTCTCCTTCTCTTACCTTCCGTGGACAAATGCCCGCACAGACTCGAAATACATGAACACTGCAGAGGTCCCTGTAGTTAGGAGAACTTGCAGAGAAAGGATGCTGTAGACCTTCCTGAGAAAGGCTGGGAGGGAGGGAAATAGCACACATGGTCATTCCCCAAAATATCTGTCGCTCTGTCAACACCGAGCTTCTTGGAAAAAATTAGGTTTAAGCTTTTTTTGTTTTGTTTTGTTTGTTTGTGGGTGACGGGCATAATTTAAATTATTCCTTAACCCCACGCCTTGCTTCACCAAGGCCTCTAACAGATGCAGTTACTGATGCTCTCAGAGCCACCTCTACAGAAACTTAGTTTCCTGTGCACAGATAGTCATCTTCTGTCCTTGTCTTCCCTCAAGTGGTCCACTGTCTCTTGGACAGCACGAAGCTTCTGGGGCCAGCAGGAAGCTTCAGCCCCAGCCGCTCCCAGTACTTGCAACACTGACCAGCTCTCTCCATGTTCCAGTCGCCTATAAGGCAGCATTGTCCTGGCAGCAGAGGTAAAGGCCCAACACAACTCCAGCACAGCGTGCCTGGTGAATACTGGAACAATATTCCTGAGCGACAACCAAGACTAGCAGAGTCTACGGTATTTTACATGCATCACACATGACTAAGTGGGGTTCACTCCTGGAATGGCAGGACCGTTCAACACATGAACATCGACCAAAGGTTATATGCCGCATTTCTGGACGATAAGACAGGAGAGGAAGAGTCATTATCAACCGGTACAGAAGAAGCATTTGACAAAATTCTACAATGATTTGTGGCTTTACGAACGTTGACTAGGAACCAGAGGAGACTAACTTACCATGACAAAGGCCACACGCGGCTTAAGTCACACTGCAAGTACTGAGAACATGTGACTGTTAGGGCAAGGATTCTCTCCCCCTCCCCTCACCGCTGCCACCTTCTCCCTCGACAGGGATATCTATTTTAATTCCCCTATCCCCTGCCAAGGCTCAGGATCATTAAGGGAGAGATGGAAGGAATGTGAGAGCTGGGAAGATGTGGAGGAACGCTATGAAACATTTTCTCCAAGATACGCCCAGCTGCTGCGCTCCGTTCAGTATCTATGGCCCCCTGCATGAGACTTGCACAGTATCAAGCCTGCCAAAACGGAACGGGGGCAGGGGGTCTCATGATGCCCCATTCCTGGCTAAGGAGCAAAGAGCAGTTGATTGTTGTGCTCAAATTCTGAACCCCCAAATCACTAAGAGACCCTATCCGATGCAAAGCAAAGAGACTTTAACTAATTAATGAGTTAATTGTATTAACTCGGGTCCTCCATCCCTTCAACAGGCGGTGGAGGGAGAGGATCCTGCAGGACTGTGGGGCAGGGGGTTTATTGGGGTAGAGCAAGGGAAGAGTCAGGGAGTCTGCAAGTCTCAGGATTGGTGCACTTCCGGGCTTGGGTGACTTGCCCTGAGTTGATTGGTCAGGAATGGTTGCTATGCTCAGAGGCCCTCCCAGGGTGGTGGCTATGCTCTGTACTCCACTATTACTGAAATGCACATCCAGAGCCAGCCAGCTATCTTCTGATTGGCTCTTTGTCACATGGAGGGTATCTGGCTTCCTAGTGACTGGTAAGGTAGGCAAGGTCAGGAACTTAGCACAAGTTGCTGAGTCAGAGGCCTACGTCTTGCTGGGTCTTTTCTGCAGCCTGTGATCGCTGCCAAAGCAGGGGCCTGGGTGAGGGTCTGGCCCCTTCATTGATAGCTGCTGGGGGGGGGAGTGGGAGCCGTTTTTTCTTTTGTGGCTGCCAGTAAGATGCCCTAGCCCCGTTCCCATGCAAATGTGGGCAGCACTAACTGAATTCAGTAGATTAAAAACCAAACAAAAGGACGTGAAGATGAGAAAGGGGTGTATTGAGGGTATTGGGGCTGGATAGGATATATTACATACATCTATGAAACTGTCAAAATCAAATTAAAAATAACGACCAAAGACGAAATACTGCAATTCAAAATCAATGATTCAAATGGTTCATCACAGAAGCTACTGGCATTTGATGGCAACTGGGGGAGTGTGGTGGTTTGAATAAGACTAGCCCCAACAGGCTCATGTATTTGAATGCTTAGGAACCCAGATGGTACCACTGGAAGGGATTAGAAGGATTAGGAGGCGTGGCCTTGGAGGGTCTCACTGGGGGTGGGCTTTGAAGTTTTAAAAAGCCCATGACGGGACCAGTGTCTCTCCGACTGTGGATCAGAAGGTACATTCCAGCTTCTGCCGGCATGCTGCCCTGCCCCCCTGCCATGATGATAAGGACTAAGTCTCTGAGACTGAAAGCCAGCCCCAATAAAATGCTTTCGCTTGTAAGAGTTGCCATGGCCATGGTGTCTCTTCACAGCAATAGAACACGGACTAAGACAGGGAGTGAGGGCCAGTGCTCTTCAGGGATGTGGCTACCCTTGCTTCTGTGCAGGCCTCACTGGATTCAGTGGGTTTTTAAAAAAGGGCCATACAAAGTTGGGAGGGAATAAGGAGGAACTGATGGGTTGGAAACTGGGGATAGAGTTGATCAAAAACACATTACACACAGGTATAAAATGCACACACAATAAAGTATTTTTAAAATGGGTAGCATCAAGAGGATGAAAGGACAAGCTACAGATTGGGAGAAAATGTTTGCAAAAGATGTACCCAGTAAGCAAAATAAGCAATGGGCATCTATCAAAATGGCCCACATCCAAAATACTGAGGGAACCAAATTCTGGCAAGGACGAGGGAGAACTTTCATTGCTTGTAGGACCAGTCTAGCGGTTTCTTACAGTACAAAACACATTCCTGTGTATGCATGACCCAGTTACCATGCGCCTCGGCACTCATCCAAATGAGTTGAAACTATGTACATACCAAAACCTGCACATCGGCGCTTAAAGAACAGTTTTATCTGCAGAGGCCCAAATGTACAAGCGGCCAAGAGGTCGACCTTCGGCTGATAAAAGAATGCACAATGGCACATACAGAAACGGATGATTCTTGAGTAGCAAATGAGCTATCGGGTCATGGAAGACAGGGGGTGGGGGATCTTAAATACACACTGTGGTACCAAGTAAATAATGCAAATCAGAACGGGGGAAAGCCAGTGTATCGTATGATCTCAACTAGGTGTCATTCTGGAGTGGGCACAAGAAGAATTCAGAATGAAAGGGGGACAGACATATGCTATGACATAGATGCACCTTTAAAGACTGTTCTATTAGCAACAGGCCAGGTACAAAGACTACACTGTGATTTCTTTCTACCGAGGCATTTCATAATAGTTTCTTTCATAAAGCCTGGGAATAGATCGGCAGCTGTCATGGGCAGTGGAGGCTGGCCAACTTATTTGATGGCTAGTTTCACTTTTGCTTTGAAAAGTAGGAAACACAACAGTGTGATAAAACGTAGCTGTACCTCCATAGTGGCTAGGGTGGCAAAATTTCTCCTACGAGCACTTTGTCATAATTTATGTATTTTAAAAGTTGAGCTCATGTGTCAAAATAATTTCAAAATTCATTGTAGGGATATTGTGCTAGGTAGGTGCCGAGACTCTGCATGCTTTCCAACCACCTTCAAAAATTCTTTCCTCCAGGAGGACAAGACCACGCTGCAGAAACACATAGAGACAGCTGACCTGAACAAGGAGGAGCTAATGGGTCCCAGACTGATAGCTGGGAATCCAGCATGGGACCAACTCAGACCCCCTGAGTCTCAGCTAGAAGGACTGAGTAGTCTAAGGGACCTCAGACAGTAGAACCAGGATGTTTTCCTGGTGCACAAAATGACCTTGCGGACACATCCCCCATGGAGGGATACTCCCTTAACCTAGAGACAGGAGAGAAGGTCTGACCAGTCCCTACTCCAAATGACTTGAAAGATTTAGATGACCCTTCCTGGAAGGCATCACCCTACATGTGGAGTGGGGGGGGGAATGGGAGAGGAGGGTGGTCGGGGTGATTGAGAGAGGGAAAGACGGAGGGAGGGAGAGAGGGAGAGGGAAGTGGGATCAATATGTAAATAAATAAATAAAATTAAAAACTTAAAAAAAATTCCTTCCTCCAGAGCCGGTTTCAGCTGCCCAGGCAGGCTGAATCCGGGGCAGCTTCTGTACACAGCTGACCGGTGGTGGACAGTGAATCCTGCTCCCTTACACCATGAGGAACAGCTTAGTTAAAAATAATAACGTTGCTACGATAGCTATGCATTGATCTGGGAGACTTCTAAGTCGTTACTTAAGAGTATGCTGGTTCGAGACCGCACGGAGAGAAATGAAGGACCGAGATAGTAAAGTCTGGCTGCCATCAACTGCCAGCACAGGAGAATAATCAATAAAACGCATCGGCGGGCAGTTCTCAACCCGTGGATGTGGATGCTCGCAGGGGAAGGATGAGAAGCAATAGCCGGCCAGCGCCTGCTGTCCCGCCCGGCGGCGCTGCTGTCCCTGGTCCCCTGTCCCCTGGTCCCCTGTCCCCTGGTCCCCTGTCCGCTGTCCCCTGGTCCCCTGTTCCCTGTCCCCTGGTCCCCTGTTCCCTGGTCCCCTGTTCCCTGTCCCCCGGCCCCCTGTCCCCTGGTCCCCTGTTCCCTGTCCCCTGGTCCCCTGTCCCCTGTCCCCTGTCCCCTGTGCCCTGGTCCCCTGTTCCCTGTGCCCTGGTCCCCTGGTTCCCTGTCCCCTGTTCCCTGGTCCCCTGTCCCCTGGTTCCCTGTCTCCTGTCCCCTGTTCCCCTGGTCCCCTGTCCCCTGGTCCCCTGTCCCCCTGTCCCCTGGTCCCCTGTTCCCTGGTCCCCCTGTCCCCTGGTTCCCTGTCCCCTGATCCCCTGTTCCCCGGTCCCCTGGTCCCCTGTCCCCTGGTCCCCTGTCCCCCTGTCTCCTGTCCCCTGATCCCCTGTTCCCCGGTCCCCTGGTCCCCTGGTCCCCTGTCCCGGTCCCCTGGTCCCCTGTCCCCCCCTGGTCCCCCTGTCCCCTGGTTCCCTGTCCCCTGATCCCCTGTTCCCCGGTCCCCTGGTCCCCTGTCCCTTGTCTCCTGTCCCCTGGTCCCCTGTCCCCCTGTCCCCTGGTTCCCTGGTCCCCCTGTCCCCTGGTCCCCTGTCCCCTGGTCCCCCTGTCCCCCGGTCCCCTGTCCCCTGGTCCCCTGTCCCTGTCCCCTGGTCCCCTATCCCCGGGTTCCCCGGTCCCTTCCACATACCCATGCGGATGTGCACGCTGGCCGAGGCCACGCAGCTGCCGTAGTTGAAGTCATCCTCGATGGAGGAGCGGGGATAGCGCGGGTCCGTGTCGGCCATGTCGCCAGCAGCGCCCGCACAGCCCGGCCCAGGACAGAGTCCGTCCGCACTGACCACAACCGCCTCCTCCCACTTCCGGGATGGCCTCCAGGCAGAACTAGCCGAACTGCCTCGCCGGGGCGAGCGCCGAACCAGTCGATCACCTCCCTTGGAAACTTCCCCACTGGGAGGGAGGAGGCTGCTTCCCGTTCCTCCAGCGACATCGAAGGGAGACTTTTCTAGGATTTTTCCCGCATGAAGTTTCTCTAAGCCTTTCCCGGAACAAGTGCTAAACGTGATTGAAATGATGAAAAGATTCACGTATCAATCCAACAAACAGTCTCATAAATCTACTTCTTCAATAATCACGCCAGGAATGTACTTTTGATGCAATTATTTTAAGGCTTAACTAGACCCACTCTTACTGAGCACTTCTTTTAAAACACTTTTTTGAGCGAAATATGCTTAATGCTGAAAGAAAGTGGGAATCCACCAGCGGGATGTGGTGCAGGTTATTAAGGAACCAACGTTTGCAAACTGATAGGGTGACAGTCACGTGGTGGTGTAGGGGATAGGTGCCCAAGAATGAGGCTGGACAGATAAACAAAGGCCAGTGGGCCGCGTGCCAAACGTAGGACTCCTGGCAAAAGCCAGGGGAAGAATGACAAATTAACCTCTGGCAAACTGGAAACAGGGCAATGCACCCCTCTTGATACTGTACTGTTGTTGTTACAAGTATGTGATGCTCACCAGCCAAAGAAATATTCCAGGACACACACACACACACACACACACACACACACACACACTTTAAGAAAGAGTCTCAATAAGTAGCTAGTTGGCCTGAAATGCGTTGTGTAGACCAGACTGGTCTTGAACTCATAGAGATCCACCTGCCTCTGCCTCCTGAATGCTGGGATTAAGTGCCACCACAAACGACAGTCTTGTAATTTTTTTGATGGGTTTATTTTGATTCACACATACTCTCCAAATTTTTTTTTTAACCAAAGCCCTCCCCCCAAGACTAGACAAATGGGGTTCAAAATAATTAAAGAATGGTCTAGTCTAAAATTAAATACATATTATTTTCAGGAATCTTTTCTCAAAAATGTTCCATAATGACAAGAATAAAAAAAAATGCTTACCCTTTATTAATTTTTAAATGTTTTAGAAACTGTTATTCACTTCAAAAAAGCCACAAGAATAGTAGATGTACATGGCAAGCTGGAGATGAACTGGGGAACCTACCTTTGTAGAAAAAAGATTTCTGGAGATGAACTGGGGAACCTACCTTTGTAGAAAAAGAAAGATTTCTGAAAACTGGTAAGAAGACTTGCAAGCTATATAAACAGTAAGAACACCCAGTAGTTAAAATGTATCAGTCATGAGTAAAGAACAAACCACAGAATAGGAAATATTTTAATACACATATCTATATAAAGTTTCCATCTCATACCACAAAAACAAAGATCGCAAATCCAGACTCATCCTGTAAAGCCAGCATCCAATAGGAAAACGGGCAAGAGCCTGGATCAGGTAACGCATGCGCATAGAATGAAGTCAAAGAAACACATGGGAAGATGCTTGCTCTCAGTGGTCAGAAAAAGCGTAGCTAAACATCAAAAAGAATTATCTCTAAGCACTCATCAACCGGTTAGAACTAAGGGACTGACACTGTCAAGTGTTGAGGGATATCCTCAGAGGGAGGGAGGGAAAAGAGGGTGTGAAAGAGAGGAAAGAATGAAAACAATGGCCGCAAAAACAGATGCCTAAGAACTTTGCAGGGAGACTGTTCTGTGATGGAGAGCTCCCAGCGACTTAACATGGATAGGTTTGGGGAGAAGAACTGGGAGAAAACTGGGCAGGAAATGCCCCATAGTTTGCGGGTCAGTAGGCTTCAATTCCTGTCTATTGAAAACAGGTAGCATTGATGCTATATCCTCGTGCGGTTGTGAGTGTTTGGTATAATGGACAATGCATTCCCCCTCTCCTGAAATGTTTGGAAGGATGGGGTTGTCTTCTTCTTGTTTATAATGAACTGTACTATCACATTTGAATCTGATTCCGGAGGTGATCTGTGGTGAGTCCATAGGCAGTTTGAGGAATCACAACAGGCGTCCCGGAATGACTAAGCACATGACTAGCACGTTCGGGCTATCAGCTACACCCTCCTGCGATGATTTAGTCCAGTCACATGCTCAGTAACTGAATCTTGGAACTAATACCTGGCAGAAATATTGAGGGATGGCTGCATGAGCCTCTCTTGAGTCTTGTGAATCATCCTAATGAATCAGGAGATTTGGAGAGTATAATGGCTAATTAACCCATAAGGTGATACTATCTCCTGGGAACAGAATTCTGAACTGTATGAGTGGAGAAAAGCCAGATGAGCATGGATACACTTGTATTAATTCATTGCTCTCTACTCTTGCTTTTTAAAATTTTATGTATATGAGTGTCTTGCCTACATATATGTCTATGTATCATGTGCATGCCTACTGCCTGTAGATGCCAGAAGAGGTCTTCAGATCGAGTGTAGTTATGGGTGTTTGTGAGCTGCTATGTGGGTGCTGGGAATCAAACCTGGGTCCCCTGGAAGAGCAGCCAGTGCTCTTAGCTGCTGAGCCGTCTCTCCAGCCCTGGGAATGTAATGTAAGTAGCTGATTCAAGTTCCTGCCACCTTTACTGTCTTGAAAAGGACTATGACCTGGAGTTGAGGGCTAAACCCTTTCTACCCTAAGTTGTCCCTTTTCAGGGTATGTTATCATAGAAACAGGAAACAAATCGAAGACGGGGATGGGGGGTTGGGGGTGGGGAGGCGGGGGGTGGGGGGGTGGGGGGGTGGTCATATGTGCACCCAAGCATACAGCGAATATCTTAGTTTTCTTTGTGTTTCCAACGGGGCTGCTCTCTAACTACAGAGGTTTTGCTAGTTCGCAGTTTTGGAATCTGAAGGTCTAATATCAGGTAGCCACATCTGGCCAGCCTCGGAAAGAGCTTACTGGCTGTGTTGTAACATGACTAATAGCATCCCAGTGTGAGCTCCAAGCAGCTTGCATAAGAGGGATCACAATGCAAATCAGGAGGCAAGCAACAAACCCAGGGGTCTCAAGCCCTTATTACAGCCTGCTCTCTTTTTTGTAGAACTAAGTTCTGCCAGCTCATCACAACATCCTTCTTCAGTCTTTGCTTTTCTGTTGGCACCAACCAGTAGGATAAGGATGGAAACTGTCCAGAGGACCAATGTTGTGAACGTGGGTGGCCCCGAAGAGGACTCTTTGAGTAGGGCTCTGCTGAAAGTAGGATAAGAAAAAGGCTGGAGGTGGTGAGAATGGTCAACTCTGTCAGGAAGCAAGGGATGCAGAGTCAAAGACATTTTGTTTTGAAGGTCAAAGAAATAGCATTGTGTCTGTATTTTAGTGAAGGGGAGCCAGCAGGACGACAAATAGTTAAAATTGCAGAGATGAATGACAACAGCTACCCCCACTCAGGGAAAGGGGATTCATAGTGTCCGTAAAAGATGAGATTCAGACAGGGGTGTAGCTGGTTCACTCCTAGAGAAGAGAGAGGTGGGTATTATTTCTTGGACAGGAAACAGCACTAAAAGTTCATGTGTCCCAGCTGGTGGCAGTGTCGAGAGGTAACTGTCTCATAAGGGCACCCACTTCCGGGATGGATTGTGTCACTGGAGGTGTGACTATGAAGGGGCATCTTGTCCCCAGTTTCTCCTTGCCTCCTGGTAAATTAGAAGATATGAGGATGCAAGTGTTTCTGAATGCATGGTGAAGATTTTAAATGTCCTCCGAAGGCCGGCATACTAAGAGCTTGTCTTCTCACCTAAGAAACCGGGTCCCTTGAAGGGATTTTTGGCACCCTTGCCCCTTACACACACTCTATTCTTACCCTCTTTCTCTCCTTCCTTTCCCTTTCCCTATCCCCTTCCCTTCCCCCTCTCTGCTTTCCAGCTGTCATGAAGTTAGCACCCTTCTGTGGCACCAAGATGCTTTGACTTCTCACAGGACCCCAAAAGACAGAGGTCAAGCAACCACGGACGGAAACTCTGAGCCAAACAAGCGCCAGTGTCCTTTTAAGCCGCTCTGTTGGGCATTTTGTCAGAAGTGTAACACATGGTGATTTCCTGTCCAGGCGCTTGTCTCTTTCCTCTGTTGCTCAGCATAGTGACACGGAGACCCCTTTAAGTTTGTGTTTTCATCAAACCATAGTCGGTACAACGAAGGGACTTCAGAAATTTCCCTCAGTTCTACTTTTACCAGTTTTCACGTGTGCTTTTTAGGGAATACTACTATTCTTTAGGAATGGGTGTGTGTGTTGTGTGTGTGTGTGTGGTGTGTTGTGTGTGTGTGTGTGTGTGTTGTGTGTGTGTGTGTGTGTGTTGTGTGTGTGTGTGTGTGTGTGTGTGTGTGTGTGTGTGTGTGTGTGTGTGTGTGTGTGGTGTGTTGTGTGTGTGTGTGGTGTGTGTGTGTGTGTGTGTGTGTGTGTGTGGTGTGTGTGTGTGTGTGTGTGTGTTGTGTGTGTGTGTTGTGTGTGTTGTGTGTGTGTGTGTGTGTGTGGTGTTGTGTGTGTGTGTGGTGTGTTGTGTGTGTGTGTGTGTGGTGTGTGTGTGTGTGTGTGTGGTGTGTTGTGTTGTGTGTTGTGTGTGTGTGGTGTGTTGTGTGTGTGTGTGGTGTGTGGGGGGGTTGCATGCCCCTAGACCACCTCTGCTGAACCCCAGAGGGAGCTGTCCCAAAGAGTAAGCTCTGAGAGTTTTGCAGCAAGGAATTGTTTTTCAGTGGCTGTCACTGTCCCATCTCCAGCTCCAGAGCTGACATTTCCCCAGCCCCTTTGAAGACCGTTCCTGCGGTGGGCCATTACAGTGTAAACGGTAGAATATTTCAAAACGACGGCCAGGGTTGCTTAAACCCCATGTCTCAAGCTCGAAGAAGCACCCCGAGGAAGGAAAAGGACAGAGAAGTAAAAGCAAGGACGCTGTGGCAGGGGCTGCCTTCGGCTGCAAGGGTGGGTTGGGCTGTGTGATTTTCCCCCTACATCCTTACCACCCCCACCCCACCCCCGCGCGCAGCGTGTCTACGCTTTCTTCCGTTTAAATTTATTTGGTTAAAACGGGAGAGGAAAACGTGTTACTCAGCGAGTATGTCTTTCTTTCCGGACCGGAGAAAGAGAAACTTTAAAAGAAGTAACGAAGACCTCCACATCCATCCTGGCCTGGTGGCCGCCCCAGCCAGAGCAGCAGAGGGGTGGTGGCTTTCCCGGATTCCTGCAGCTGTCTCCCGCCCTCACTTTCTTGGCTGGTCTCATGGGTCGGGGTCACATTCCAAGCCCTGACAGAACCGTGCGGAGCGGCAGGGCAGGGGGCGGGGCGCAGGCCGGGGGTGGGGTGCGGTAGGGGCAGAGGAGGCCCAGGTCTTTGCAGGGACATCCCTGGGGAGCGGCTCCCTGCGTCACGTGGGACCCGCCCAGCGAGCGCAGGGGCGCGGCGCGTTGCAACTCCCGGCAGCCGTCGAGGAGCTGGATTTCCGCGGTTGTGTAAGGAGGTGGCCGCTGCGGCGACATCCCTGCTTCGCCGCGTGGGGTCCGGGGCTCGGCGATGGCTGGCCTGAGCCGGAGCCGGGGCGCGCTGTCGGCTCACATGCTGCTGTTCGACCTGCCGCCTGCGCTGCTGGGCGAGCTGTGCGCCATCCTGGACAGCTGTGACGGCCCGCTGGGCTGGCGCGGCCTGGGTGAGTGCGACCCAGACCTGCCCGTGGTCCCCGCGAGGGACTCAGCTAACCCAGAGACCTGCCGCTCACCCCCTTTCCCTCTTGGCACTTTGGGCACCACCGATGTATCAAGTTGGGGGATTGGGAAAGTCGGGTATGGAGAAGACATCTCGCGCTTGTAAAATACTCTTTGCGATGTGCGCATAAACACGCAAATGTTATCGTATGTGGGCGATGTCTACTGGCTCTACAAAAATCGCCCAGATTGTTTTAATATTCAAACATTATTTAGAGTTATTTAGAGAATTAGAGTTGTGACTCGGTTGCTAGAGTGATTACCTATGCATGTGTGAAACTGTAGGTTCGATTCCCTAGAGTGGAATAAAACAGACCGTGGTGGCGCCAGCCATAGGGAGGGGAAGTACGAGGGTTAGATGTGCAAGGCCAGGTGGAGAACTCCTGGCTGGCCCGGGCAACGTGACTCTGTCTCAAAATCAAATGAAAGCAAACCTATTTGTAAAAAAAAAAAAAAAAAAAAAAAAATCTTTAAGCTATCTTCGGTGGTTTTGTTTTTTGTTTTTGCTTGTTTGTCCTGTGTCTTGTTTTTGTTTTTTAGTGTTCATTGATGTTTTGCCTGCATGATTATCTGTGTGAAGGTGTCAGAGCCCCTGGAACTGAAGTTACAGAGAGGTGTGAGCTGCCACGTGGGTGCTGGGAACTGAATCCGGGTCTTCTGGAAGAGCAGCCAGTGCTCTTAACTGCTGAGCGGTCTCTCCAGCCCCCTTTGGCGTTTTCTGTGTGTGTGTGTGGGGGGGCACACGCGTGTGTATACTCACTCATGCACACACACCTGTGGCAGCCACAGGACAATGTTTGGGAGAGAGTTCTCTCCTTCCGTCATGGGACCCTGGGATGATGTCAGGCTTGCATAGTCCAGCCCATTTCAGGGTTTTCAAAGGGTCTTCAATCATCTACAAGAGAAACACTACTGTTTGCAGTGACGGTGACTCCCAGTTTTCCTAGTTAATTTTACCTTGCTTATTTGCAAATTGTAAAGAAAGCCTCTTTAAATTAATCTAGAAAGTTCTCTTCCAACATCCATGTTATGCAGATTTGGTGACCTGAGCAACTGTGTGTTGGAAATGAGGATACGATGACAGTCACTGCTTTGTTAAGGGCAAGCGTCCCCTCTGAGGTTAGATTTAGGACCTCGGGCTGCCACAGTTAATGCCAAGTGGAAATGAACTTGAGTGTTTTTAAACAGCTTTATCTGAAATGGTGATGTTTCTTAACAAGAATGGCAGCCCTATAGACAAGACGCTTCTTCGTGGTTGGTAAACAATATGCTCGCACGTTCTGAAGCTCTAACAGGCTTGTTTTGGGAGTGGGCTAAGGATAGTTGTTCAGAAGTAGAATGCTTGCTTAGCAAGAGGAAGGCCTTGGTTCCATGCCCAGCATCTAAACATTCTTTTCAGTGAGAAGAGGATTCTTGGCTCTGAATAGTGAGAAAGTAATTTCCAGCCTGCCTTTGAGAGATAAGATCCACACAATCAAGCCCCATAACCTCACTTGTGGGTCAGGTGCTGTAGTCACTGAAAGTGTGTCTACAGAAAAGGACACTGAGTTACAAATTTCGAGGTTGCTTGCCCATGTCCATACATTCGGAAGTGGCAGAGCCAGGACTTGAACTAGGGCAGTCTGTATCCAAGGTTCATGCTCTTAACCACAAGCCACACTGCGCACCTCGCCCCCTTGTGCATCTCACAGGCCCCTAAAATCTTAGCATTTCTGACTTGAAAAAACAATCCAGTGTGTAGGTGACACACACAGCTCTATTTTGGCCTTGGGGAGTACAAGGCAGGGATATCTGGGCAGATGAAAGAGGATTCTGAAGCTAGGTGCATTTGTCCGATGGCATAAAATGGGACGTTTTTAAATTGGAGGAAAAAAGGAAGGCTTTGAAAAAAAAATCTGATGGCATGGGGAAGATATCCGGCAGGTAACTACATTTGAGGCATCCCATGTGATTGTTTAGAGGACATATTTGTCTTTCTCCAGTGGATGGAGCAAATTCCTGGCAGGTATGGGTTACTAATCAAGTTTTGACAGGCTCTCTGGTCTCACTGCCGTGGGTAGTTTTGGAATGCTTAATGGAGTTAGCAGGTTGGTTTATTGGGCTTGCACTGATGCAGGCTGTGGACCGAAATTCTGTCTCTATGTGGGGTCTGGATAGTATTGAGCCTCCCAGGGAAGGGTCTAAAAATGTGTACTCCTTATGTAGCTGTAAAGCCTGTGCAGGGAGCAGGGCTCTGCCCACATAGCAGGCCTGGTCCCCATACTGGCACACCGAGGGGAGAAAAGCGTGTATGTGTGTGGGAGGAGGTCCTGGGAGGGAAAACAAGGAGAGCAAAGGGGACCGAACCGTGTGCTGATCTCTGAAGAATGCTGGGAGTGTGGGAGGTCCTGAGTGTGATCCCCTAGTACATGTATGCATGTGCATGCATGCATGTATGTGAGCGCACACACAGAGACACACAGACATACCACACACATACACACACAGAGAGACATACCACACACATACACACACAGACATACCATACACACACAGACACATTATACACATACACATACACACATACACAGATATACCACACACACACAGACACATACATAGACATACCACCATCACACATACACACCACATAGACATGTACACATGCACACATACACACAGACATACCATACAGAGAGACATACTACACACACACACGCAGACATAACACTCACACACACACATGCACACATGCACACATAACACACAGACATACCATACAGAGAGACATACTACACACACACATACACACACACACACACACACACACACACACACACACACGGGTGAGCTGTCCTCTTAAGCACACATCAAGGGAGAATCTGAAGATAAGGGGGCTCCCAATTGCAGATGGAACGGGATCATAATAGTGAGAGCAGAAACTGTCCTAGGCTGACCATAGTTCCCCCTCCCCATGACGGTAACCTAGGCAATATTACCAAAGACAGTTCAAACCCTGGCAGACCTCATGGTCATCTCTGTGTTGGGTAAGTACTTGGGGGATCAAGTAGTCTGGCTGCTCACATGCTAGTGTCACCCATGCAAGAGTATGAACATATAAATGCTTAGGTATCTCCCCTGGAGGGGCTGACGCATTGAGGGTATGTGCAAAGCCCAATACACGTCTGGAAGTACCATCTGCTTTCACATCGACCAAATCCCTCAAAGCATTTTTGTTATGTATTGTCAGTAAGATTAGTATAATTTCAAGGTAAAATCTGGTTGTTGGTAGCTGTTTGCAGACAAAATGACATCATGGCAACTGTTTGCTTTGCAGACATAACGGCATCCTAATGGACACACAGAACCTCTGATGAGCATTCATTCATTACATTACCATAGATGGCTATTTAAAGTAAACAGTTGGGGACATTTCACACTGGCACACCTCTCAACATTTTAAGATGTATGGAGTAAACTCATATTGTTTTATAGATTTTATGTGTTTGATGGTATTCAATTTTCTTTCTCTGATAAAAGGAAGTAAGAGGCTGGAGAGATTCTCAGCAGTTAAGGGTGTGTCCTGCTTTTCCAGAGGACCTGGGTTCATTCCTGGTACCCATGTAGCAGCTCATAACCACCCTTAAGGATCTGAAGGCTCTAGCCTCTGGTCTCCCTGAACACCGGCACTCACATGTACCCCGACATGAACACATCATTAAAAATCGTAAAGTCTTTTAAAAGCACATAAACTGTGCAAGTGAATAGTCCCTTTAAAATAAGCAACTCTAATAGCACACTAATCACGTCTTTGAGTATCTAATAAATGTACACGATAAGAGCAGTGAACCGAGCAGCTTCCATTTTGAAGTATCTCCTGTTGCCTTGTCTCCTGAACCTACCATAACAACGTAGACTGTTCCCATTCCCGTTGCATTGTCGGGAAAATGGCGTGCTAGGGAGTTTAAGTGACCCTGCCTCAAATAAATATAACGAATGGCAGACTAAGACTCTATGAGCTGGTCAGACTCCTGGGCACGTCTTTTCCTTTTACTTCCAAAATATTGAATGCTCTTACCTTTTCAAACAGCTTTGTGTTTGCAGCATCAAACATAAAGACGATAGAAGATGATTAAGGCATAGGAGATGATAGAGCTCCCAGGTACACGCTGCATGAAAGTTTTACCCACAAAGCCGAACCCAGTGAGTGTCTCCTATTACTGGCATTTCGCATTAGCGTGGTGTATGTGTTACAAGACTGACGCGTGATCGTTCGCCTGACGTTTGTACTTTATCCACTTTGTTCCTAGCCTCCCTTCTCCCTTCCAGGCTCCCTTCTAAGTTTCCACACTGAGTCACCGTGCCGCATTCAGTCCCGTGTGCTGCCTGTGTCCTCTGGACTGCGACTTTTCAGGCTTGTTTTTGGAGACCTGGACACTTTTGAGAGAGCCTATTGCTCCTCAGCTGGGTCGAGATGCCTTTCTCATTAGTAGGCTGAGGTTGATTCTGGGCAAGGTCACAGAGGTGGAGGGCCATTTTCGCCACAGCTTAACAAGGTTCCGTACTTCTGATGCAAATCCACATTTACCACCGCAGGCTAAGGTAGTGTCTGCTGGGTACCCACACTCTAACATTTCTCTTTGCCCTCCGCTTTCCACTCTGTCCTCTTTGGAAGGGGGCACTGTATGATTGACTCCGGGAGCAGCCAATGGGCTTTCCTTCCTGAAGAGAGAGTGCGGCTGGACTTCTTCTCTCCCATCTTATGAGGGTCCCATTAGAGCTTACTTCTACTTTAAGCTACCGGCCCATTTATCGCTTCTCTTCACGGGCTATTTTCAGGCCACTGCTTTATTCTTCCTTGAACCTTCTCTATTAGGCTCCCATCCCACGCTGGTCCTATCGATGTTCCTCCCTAGCAAGGCCAAACGCACCGGTCATTTCCCAGGCTCCATCTTACTGACACAATGGGTTGTCCTTTCTCCATGAAGCACTCTGTATTTCTAGCACTCTACGATGTCCTTATTTCTTCCTTTTGTTACGGAGGCCTCTTTATCGCTTACGGTGCCTCTGGGCTTAATCCGTGACCGGCAACCTAGTGACCCACTACATAGGAAATTCTATCCAGATGTCACTAATTCCAAACTTTCTAGCCCTGGTCTCTGCTGAGTGCCAGCATCACCCTTCCATTTACCGACTTGACAGATGCCTTCAAATTAACATCCCCAAAATGTCTCTCCTCGATCTCCTGGAGTTTTCCCATTTAATTACTAGCAACCTTATCTTTCTTTTATTTAGGCCAAAAGGTTAATATTTTGTAACTTCTCAGCTCCCCCTCCCCGCCCCATGCTGTCCTGCACAAACCACATCCTGTCTCTAAGCAACTGATATTTGGACTTTGCCTTTTGGATCTGTGTAATAATACCACATGTACCACAGCCACCATAGCCATCTGCAACCAAACCAACATCAGAGTTTTGCCTGGATTATGTAGCCGTCTTCTAGGTAAGATTCCCTCACCCTTCTCAAAAGATCAGTCAGTGGTCCTTTCAGGCATGTAAATATCGCTACTTCACTTATGACCATGTGGTAGTGGTCCCATCTCACCGCCAGTAAGCATGGAGCGCCCACTTAAGCTTTCTCCCTCCTCTCTCGCCTACGTTGACACTTTGTTTCTTGGACATACAGGACAGCTGACCTGCAGACAAGCTTGAGGTGTCTGTCTTCACTTGCTCTGTGCTTTGGCAAACCTTGAATGCGCCTTTAAAACTGACACCCGGGATGGGCGGTGGTGGCTCAAGGCGCGGTCCCAGCACCCACCGAGGCGGAGGTGGGTGGTTCCGCAGCGCAGCCGGTTCTACAGAGCAGGTTCCAGGAAGAGCAGGGCTACCGGGGAAACCCTGGGCACTGATGCCCTCTTTATGCCCCTTCTCTTCCTTGTTTTGCTTTCGCCCACTGTACTTCTCCTTTCGCGTTTGGTATTGCTCACTGTCCATCTAGAAACTCGACTCCTACCGATCGGCTGTTCTTGACTGTCAACGTGATTGATTTCGAAGGCGCCTAGGAGATGGGTAGAGCATCTTCTGGGCGTGGCTGGGAGTATGTTTCCAGCCGTGAGAGGGAGATTTCATGGAGAGTAGGCAGTACCATCCCATACTGGGACCTGGATGGAATAAGGAAAGTTGGGCTACAAACATTCCCTCCTGCTCTCCTCATCAGCAGCCCCAAACTGAGCTGCTAGGCTCCTCCGTACCCGACCACAGTGGTTCTCAACCCTCCCTTTAACGCCTCAACTGTAAAACGGTTTTCATCACATTCATGCCTGTAATTTTGTTACCGTTACGAATCATAATAAAAATATTTGTGTTTTCCGGTGGTCTTAGGGAACACCCGTGAAAGGGTCATTGCCCCCAAAGGAGTTGTGACCTTGTCATGAGTTCAGAACCATTGCCCTGCCATGGTGGACCAAAACCTCTGAGCCTGGGGGCCAACGATGGTTTTCCTTCTTAGGTTGATTTACTCAGACGTTTGCCATAACATTACAAAGTCTACGACACACCTCATGAAGGCAGTTGTTCGGGTTTTATGTTTGTTTGGTGTTTTTAATTTGTCTGTTTCACACGGACTCCCTTAACATCCAAAACTGTAGCTGGAATCATTTATGTTCTGAATCAAATAATGAATAGTCAAGGGAGATTTCTTTTCTTTTTTTTTTTTTAAACATCCAAAATTTTATTAGGAGCTCAACAAAGGTCGTGCTGCAAAGGCATTGCAGTAACAGCTTATAATGACTCTCCAGTTTTATACAAAGCAAACTTGCAGAAATGCCATAAGGGAGAGAGAGAGAGAGATGGACGCAGTATGGGTTATTATCAGTGAATGACGCTACACAGATTTTGGCATTGTTGAGGCAAGGTCTCATTATATAGTTCTAGCCACACTGGAACTTGCTATGAAGACCGGGCTGCCTCAGACTCAAAGGGATCCATTTGCCTTCCAAATGCTCAGATTAAAGCTGTGGGCCACCTTGCCTGGCTAACGTGGCATGGCCTCTAAGCTACAGGTTGAAGTGACCTGTTCTCATGCTAACACCCAGCACCACTAACTTCAAGTGGCCGTCTGGTCTAGGGGAACATATAGATGGGGGGACATTTGAGATGTTGTGACAGTTTCCCCCACCCTTGCTTTTATTATGGAATAAAAATCCTACTCAGATATGGAATAAAAAGTACACATGTGCATAAGTATAGAAAAGTATTATTTTCTACAAAATTGAAACACACTCATGGTGTTACCAATGTCTGATATGAGGAATATGTAAGAAACTTACACACTTGAATTTTGTTTTATTGTTTTGGAATTTAAAATTATCCTTTATTGTAAATGATTTGTTAGTATTGTTGCTTGTTGAAATCAAACCTATTTCTTTGTGTGTTTTGTAGAAAAACAGAAGAGAGGTGTCTTTCCTTTGCCATTATGTTACCTAAAAACAAACAGCAAGAATACTGTCTTAACTTCCTAGGGTTTTTGGCATGTGGTTGCATGCAAATACAGAGATCGCAACCCAGGGTGTGTTGCGTTATTCTAAAAATCCCCCTCCAGAGACATATTTGCATACGGAGACATGATTTCTGCCAGTGAATTCCCCGGTGGTTAGCACTATCTAGACAATTCTACCTGTTCAAAACAGCCCACAGAGACCCCCTAAGCATCTAGAAATACTGGTGTAGCAATTGTTATCTTCAGGTCAAAGCATCTCTCAACTTTCTCGGGTCACCTTTTGTATTTCCATAGTTACAAGGCATTTTTCAGTAAGATTTGCCTTCCAAAGCAATGTTTTTCTACAACTACAGCCCGTTTTTCTTACTTTTGGAATGCTCTTTAGCAATAAAATTAATCATTGGGGAACTCTCCTCTTTGATTTATGAAGACATAAAGTCCTACATTCTGGAAGAGAGTGGTAAGGGAAGTATTGGAGGAAACTAAGAATATGAACTCTAGCTAACCTGCCAGGAATTTGCATTCCCATTGTACCATGTCTGAGTTATTGTTTAATAGAATTTGATATAAATGAATTATACATTTTATGGTTGCAGATAATTAGTCCTGTGTGTGTGTGTGTGTGTGTGTGTGTGTGTGTGTGTGTGTGTGTGTGTGTGTGGTGTTTCTATTCAAAATACATTATGCTCAGGGAAAAGCTATTAAGAATGTACCATGAATCACCGGTAGGAGAAAGAGAAAATATATTCAATTTCTGGTCCTGGAAGCCATCCATGCGTGCAGGCAGTACTGATTCTGAGTGTCTATTGACCAGTCTCATACCAAGAAGTTCTGCAAACAAACCCTCTCACCTAATCTAGTTTCTTTTGTGCATGTCAGTGTTATGTAGCCAACACAGCTAGCTCATTTGATGCATGTTCCATCTGGGTCTCAGAAACGTGTAGGACTTTTGGTCTTCAGCAGTCTCTCTGGCACATGGCGGGAGGGGACAGTACAGGGCTATGCCCTGCTGCACTTTTAAATGGGAAATCCGGCAGTTGAAAAAAAAAAAAAAGAGGAAGGAGAATGAGGAATGGAATGTGGGGAAGCAGGCAACATCTCTGGGCTTTGGAAAGTTAATTGGTTTCCTTAATCACTGTAAGTTGTTCCTTTGCTACTGTGAGAACCCTGAGTGATAACGTAATGCTTTGTCGCCGTGTGTAAGCTATTGCCACAGAGAGAACGTTCTGCCAACTTTGTGTTGCTTTAAGGTTTGAGGTCGGTCTCGTTGCTCTCAATTTACGGTGATGGTCCTCAGAGCCTCTGTCTGTCACTCGGCAGATGCTAATCTAACATCAGTGCTAGGTGTGTGACATCCAAAGACAACAGGAACTTCCCATGGCTGCTTTTCTTGAACATGAACCTATGTTTTTATTTTGTTTGTGGGTTGTTTTTGTTTTTTGTTTTTCGTTCTTCTGAGACAGGGTTTCTCAGTATGTAGCACTGGCTGTTCTGGAACTCCTGTAGACCAGGCTGTCCTGAAACTCACAGAGATCCACCTGCCTCTGCCTCCTTAGTGCTGGGATTAAAAGCGAGTGCCTCCACCACCCACCTGTTTTAAGGATTGCCTTCTCTTTGTTCTTCCATACCCTCATTATCTGTGAGACGAGTTTCCATCCCACAGACCTTCCTTTCTCTCCTCAATCCAAGCAAACCTTGGCCCCGCTGCCCCGCTGCAGGCTGGCTGAGTCTGGCCTTCTCCATCCCTTCCTTGACTGTGGTGGCTCGAGGGGAGCATCTTCCTTGTCAGCCCCAGGCAATCAGATGTGTATGCCTAATCCCAAAGATCCAAAGTACAAAGGAGCCAGCCTTATTTATTTAATGAATGCCTAACCTGCCATGTATTGTAGAAATAGTATTATTATTTTGTGTGATTCATAATGCCCAATACTCTGAAAACAGTAATAATTAGAAAACTACTTTCTAATAAAAGAAAGCTAAGCATCCCTCACTGAAGAAGAAACCCGTAACACTGGGCATTCTTTCTTTGGAGTGTTACTCTTGAGGGTGGAAAGTTTTGTAAAGACTGGAAATAGATTGCTTTGGGTTTTTTGGTTTTGTTTTTTCTTCGGTGCTAGGGACTTATCCCAGGGTCTTGGAAATGACATACAAATGCTTACCACTGACCTACAGCTTCAACTTCAAAAGACTAAAGGGCTTTTGAAGCCAGTGGTCACTATAATTTTAAAAACAGACCAGATTTTGTAAACATTTTCGGTAGACGGTGCGGAAGGTCATTTTACTCATGCGTAGCCCATGACTACAGTGCAGTTGCCCCAGTGGCTAATGGTAGAGCCATCACTAAATTCTCACGTTCTGTGAGCCCAAGCACGCGCAGCCATGCTCCATTCTGATTGGAGTCTTTTGGAAGGAGTGGCAGTCTGTAAAGTTCACAGTTGCTTGGGGTGTTTTCAAATGGAACCTCTCAAGACAGCAAACCCTAGACAATACCTATTTAAGAATTAGCCCTCGTTTAGGAATATTAAGGGTCCAGAATCTCTCTGTGTAGATATCCATTCACGAAGTCCCCATCTTTATTTAGGGACTTCTCTATTCCCTGTTCCTCCTTGGTGCCTGAATTACTGTAACAAGTTGCACGATGAATACACGAACGAATATTTAAACGACGGTAGTTCACTCGTAGGGGCTTATAGAAGCAGCCAAATAAAGTACTTAGGAAAAATAAGCATTAACCAAAATGGCAGATAAGTTTGAGAAAGACATACGGCATCCATCTTTGTTGCGTCTGGAAAATACTGTTTCACTGTGGTTACTCACATGCCTGGCTCTGGTGATCTTCTGTGTCCATCCCTGAGCCTCGGGAGGAGGAGGGGGTTCATGTGACATAATGTCTCTCTTAGGGCTGAGCAATTTCACAGCCTCTCATTCTCTGCATGTTGACCAGTTGTGGGTTTCTGTGTTAATCAGCATCTCATGCAGAAAGAACCTTCTCTGGTGAGGGCTGAGAGATGTAATAATCTAAAGCTATACAGATAAGGACTTACAAGGAAGTCCATTATAACGTTCATTTAGCAGAATAACAGCCCTAGGGGTCTTGGTCCAGTTAATGGTACCAGGCATGAGTTCTGTCTTGTGGAGTGAGCATTCAATTCAATCAGAAACTGTTTATTTACTTCCATAACATTTTTTTGTCACTCTTGATTCAGTGGCCATGTCTTGTCACACTTAGCTGGGTAAGGCTGCTGGTTACTAGTCTGGTGCATGCACACCACCTTCCAGCACTGGGAAATATAGCTAGTAGGAACGAAGCTTCCAGATACACACCAGCTTGAGTTTTTTTCATGTTCTATGACCGAGTATGTGAATCATCAGCAATGGAATCTTGCCAATAAAGTTCGTGACATAACTTTCTAAAGTGATTTTCTTGTATTTCCTTAGTTGAATTCCTGGATATGGAGCTCACAGATAGGGAGAGCCAACTGTGTGTTAAAACAGCATCACTGCCTCTTGCCAAGAGTTTTGCCTGAAAGACCTTTTTGTTTTTGTAATGGCCACACATCCAACATATGTGTTTGGTATCCATGTAGTTCCATTCTCTTTGTAAGGCATTAACCCTTGAAAGACACAAGGAATGCAAACTTTTTTTTTTTTTTAAAGACCCGAGAGAAGAAACTTGAAGACACTTCAACTCAGTGACATTGGTTGAGTATCTTTTCTTACAGACCATACATGCCTCCAAATTGAATGTCTCAATTGCCTGCTCACTTAATATGTGGTCACAAAATCTGTCACTACCCTTTACTCTGTTTTGAAACAAGATGTCATTTAAATGATGGAAAATTCAAGGTGCAAATTTGTATTAGTCAGGATAGACGTAGTTATGCTGCAGCAACAAGTTTGTATTAGTCAGGATAGAAGGTGTTGTGCTGCAGTAAGAAGCCCTACCAAAACCTCAGTGGTTTAATGCAGCATAACTGTGGTTTTTTTCCTACTCAAAAGGACATGGAGGGACCATGTGGGTGACCCAGCATGCCAAGCCGTGTAGTTCCCTAGTCACCCCGTGTTGACATGAGCTCAAACCACACCAGGACTGGGATAAAATCCTGATGAATTGTACCCTGGATCTTCAGCATCTTGGTAGAGATGGCATCTGGACATCCATAATCTTACAAGGCAGTGAAATTTAACAGTGGGGTAGAGAATTGGGAATTAACGTGCAAAGTTAATTTTGTCTCAAAGAACAGGAAGACATCATGATTTGTATTGTCTCCTTTAACTTTATGGCTTTACTGACAATACTAACAAGGCCTTAAAGTGAAGTCAACCATGTGTTCTGGCCAAGTGGAGCTTTGGGGGCAGAGGGTGCCATTATCAAAGCAGAAACAGCTGTCTTTTTTATATGATTTCCAACACTAAAAGTGAAAGAATGAGTCCCTAAGAGTTTCACAGACCTGAGATTCCGAAACCAATTTTAAATAGAAGAAAGACCCATAGTGTCTTTATTCTTATCAGATCTGAGCCCCTCTTAGCCTTTTGAAGAGTAACATTAGCGGCCAGTAGGATCTCTCAGTGGTGAGACGGTGGTTCCTGCTGGAGGGTTTATTCCATGTGTTTGTTTGAGCATGGCAGAGAGAAAATGTGCCGAGTTCCAATACTCATTCATGGTAGTGTATCCCGAGCCCCTCTATTATTCTCGGATGCTAATTGGCTTTCACCCACAGACCTACACATAGGACCCTAATTTTTATGGTCTTTCTTGGGGGGAAAGGTGTGGTGGGATGGCATCATGATCCCCAAACACACTGCTTATGTTAGGACTCAATAGGGCTGAGCTGACCTGAGGTATCACCACGCGACGGAGTAAGTGCTCCCCTCTGCCATGTATCCTCTTTTCATTCTTTCGCTTTACAGATTGCATTGTTAACATTTCACAGTTTGCAGTGAGATGCCACAACTTTTCATTCGATAAATCCTGTTAACTCAGGCACCACGAGATCTTATGTAACATGGGTACCACGTCTCAGTCATATGCTCTGCTTAGTGTAATGAATGGCACAGCACCTCACTGCTATTATCCCTTGGTCCCACCCAGATATTAGCTTTCAGTCACTCAAAACTGTTCAACACCAAGACATTACAGAACAAATGTTTAAACAACCATCACATAAGATTAAGGATAACGTATCACAAAAGAGCAATAGCCACAAAAAAGAGGCGAGGAAGAGAAGAATTAGCTGAAGTGGTTGGTAAACAAAGTCTTAACTGGATTGCTCTTACACCCGGGGAAGCAGGAGCCTTGTACTTGAGTTTAGTTGTGGATTTCTCACGAAGGCGGCTCAGCAATTCTGAAAATACTTGATGCTTACAGTAGGACTAAACAGACAGAAATATTGTCAGTCACATTCTCACTGCTCAAGAATAAAGTTACAAAAGAGGAACCAGCAATGCTGGATTCAAACCCGGGGTACTAGAACAAACAATTGATGTGTAATGTGCATCATACAGGTTGAGAGATACGGACATTGGATCACATGACAGCATTTGCCAGCTGCACTTGCTTTGGGGTCTGTCAGTGACGAAGCCCAAGTCCTATCTAGCAACTAGATCTTAGCTTTGGAACACCATTCCTGGTAGAGAAACTACAGCTCTCCGGGCAAGTAATTAATTGCAGCCTCGCAGAAGGGGAAATACAAAAGAGATGGGAGCATGGTGTAGAACCCGAAAATTAGGAGGCGCTAAAAACAAAAACAAAAAATACATGTCTTGTCAGAAGACAAGAGCCTACCTAGATGGACACAGTGAAACAACTTTAGTAACAAAGTAACATTATTAGATTTTACCCTTTGGAATAAAATATCCTTAAGTCCATACTGATAACACACTAAAAGTCGAGTGCATGAATAAATATGAGTTCATCCTCTTCGTTACAGAGAAAAATACTGTTAACGAATACAGAGGGAAACTCATTATTAAGTAAACATACTGTAGTTGTAATTGCAATAAACAAGATCCACCCAGCAGCGCAGAATAAACCGGGGCAGAAGCAGGATGGTTCCAGAATCTCCTAGGGTCTTCTCCATCTTAGGTAAAAGGATAGCGTGCAGTAGAGCGATCACTACTGGCATAACACGGCGTAAATGGCAATCAGACATTTGTACCAAGTCCTCGGACTCTGAACATTGAGGACACACTGTTATCCTCTGAGTGGGAAGAGGAGGCTGCAGAGAGCAGAGCAGATGCACAGGTGAACAAATGCAATGTAGAAACTCTAGGGTAGGAGAGGAGGCAGCTGGACCAGCCAGACAGCCGGGGGAACTACAGTTAAGTCTCAGGTGCTATTGTTACTCGTCCTGCCAAGTTAGTCCTGGTTAGTGATGTGAATATGGACGGAAGGGCGGGGCATCTAATAAATTAGCTCAAAATGAACGAGCTTACGATGAGCAACAATTCAAATGACGTAAAATAGACAAGGTGACAAGACAAATTAATGCCAAGTGTTTGAATAAAGGTAAGCTATTCTTGCCCTCTCTCTTTCCCATTTTCCACAGCGGAGAGACTTTCTAACAGCTGGCTGGACGTCCGTCACATCGAAAAATACGTAGATCGAGGTAAAAGTGGGACACGAGAATTGCTGTGGTCCTGGGCACAGAAAAACAAGACAATCGGCGACCTTTTAGAGGTCCTCCAGGAGATGGGGCATCAGCGGGCTGTCCATTTAATCACGACCTACGGTGAGTGTGTTGGCATACTGTGGCTCTCCAGTCATCCTGTGGGACTTGTCATTTCTGAATAGAAATACCGCATTGTACCCAGACACTGGCCTGCCTTCTGGGATCTGTGTTTGAGAATGGGACACTTTCCTCCCTTGTTGTTTAACTTTGTTTTTTGTTTGTTTTTGCTTCTGTAATTTGCTATGGAGGCCAGGCTGCCACTGAACTCACACAGATGTACTTGCCCCTCCCTCTTGAAGGCATGCTCCACTCTCCAAGCAACTATAGGATTTTAACATTTAACATTAGTGACTAATAGCATCTGAATAAAAACACATAATGTTATTTTTCATTTCATTATATTGTCACCATGAGCGACAACATTGGCTCTCCCAGTTAGAGACAGTTATACAGTGAGATCTTTGAATGGAAAGAATGCCTCCGTTTGGGGCCGTGGGCTTTAACGATGCCTTACTTGTGCGGCTTTCACTGGGGTTTGTCTTGTCCGTTTCTTTTTTTCCGTGCCTCACTCATGCTGAGCACCAGTGTGGCTGTCCCAGGCTGACCTTCAGGAGTTGGTTCTTTGTTTGTGCTCCATGTTCCAGGCTAGCTAGCATGTGAGCTTGTAGGACGGTAGTCTCATATCTTCACCTTCAAACCCCCCAGAAGCGCTGGGATGACACACACACTACAGCGCCCAGCATTTTTTATTTTTTTGTGAACTCCAGGGGTTTCCGGTGGAGATGTGGCTGAGCAGGTGGGTAGGCTACTCACTGACTTAGGATGCAGAGCTCTCACTGAAGTCTCTGCCCGCTGCAATCATGGCCAGGATGGGCAGCTACATGGATGATCTCTTTTTGCTTACCGTTAAAACCTTCTGTTCCTGTTGGTGGATTACTTGTTATTTTAGAGGTGTGTTCTACCCTTCATATTTGGACCTCCAGGTGTCACTTAGACTTGAATTGTTCTCCGGGAGAAAGGCCTGGTACTCCTTCCCAGAGACTATGCAAGTAAAGATTGTCGCTGGTGGTTTCATTACTATTCTAAGCGATCCCTCAGAGCTTACCACATAACCAACCCAACCAGTGTTTACTGTCGTATTTCCAGCATGCAAATATGGACACACTGCATTTATACTTTAATGACCAGTAGTTTTTTTTTTTCCCCTAGTTTTGTTTGGTGTGCACGTAAGTGGGTGCACGTGTGCATGTGTGTGGAGATAAGCAGGCAACCTTGGGTGTCCTTTAGTAGGAGTTATTGCTTTGCTTTTCAAGACAGGATCTCTCATTGGTCTGCAGCTCACCTGTCAGGCACGGCTGGGTCTGCCTGTCGGCCTCCACTGTGCGGAGGGTTATAAGCAGGCCTGTGCCTGGCTGCTTGGTTTCTTGTTTGTTTGGTTTTTATTTTGGCTTCTGGGGATTGAACTCAAATCCTCACACTTGAGTAGAAAGCACCTCTCCCGCTGAGCTATCTCACTAAATGACTGTTTCCTTGTGTTTTTGGTAGCTTTGATACAGGATAACACAGCTTTCTACTGGCTTCTTAGAGGAACTACTTTGAAGCTGTCATTTCCTGACACTGCAATATTATCTTTGTCTTCTTTAGCAACAGAAGGGTGATGAATTGTAACACATGTACAGTTCCCAGTCTAGAAATGGCGCATGCGGCAATGCCTGATCCAGGGTGTGTGCGTTAGCTCTTTGCCTTGTCCGGCTCCTCTGGCTAGAACTCTTGATGTAATGGTTCGCAGAAGTGGCCAGACCGAGCAGCTGCCCTTACCTGTTCTTGGCCTTAAGGGGAAAACATCCTGTGTTTTAGCATTAATTATGACACTATGCTTTTTCTTCATTGACCTCGTAGATCGGATTGAGGAAATTACCTTCTTTTCCTAGGGCTTTTCATTTTGTTTTTTATCATGACAGGGTATTGGATTTTAACAATTTTTTTGTCACAGTCTTGAGGTGAGCAGATACTTTTGCATCCTCGATTCTATTGTGTTGTGTTCCTTGGTTTTCAATTTTAAGCAAATCTTGGATTTCTAGGACAAATCCCGCTTAGTTGTGACATGGGATACATTCTCCCTTCCCCAGTCCCTTTCCCTTCCCTTCCCTTCCCTCCCTCCCTCTCTCCTTCCTCTTTCCCTTCCTCCCTTCCCTTCTGTTTTCATCCTTTTTCCTTTTAAACTACTGTTAGCTTTGATGATCTTTTCAAAGAGCCACCCTGCTTTCTGTGACTCTCCTTTTGAAAATTCTCTACTTGCACTCTGGCCTGAACTGCTTTCATTTGCTCCTGTTAACTTTGTCATTTTTTCCCCTGAGACAGGGTCTCTCTGTATTGCTTTGGATCCTCTCCGGAGCTTTCTCTGTAGACCAGGCTGGCCTCAAACTCAGAGATCCACGATCTGCCTCTGCCTTCCGAGTGCTGGATTAAAGGCTTGTGCCATCAACCCCTGGCTCCTTTGCCTTTTGTTGTTGTTGTTTTTCGAGACAGGGTTTCTCTGTGCATCTCTTGCTGTCCTGGCAGTGGTGGCATATGGGAGGCAGAGGCAGGCAGATCTCTGAGTTTGAGGCCAGCCTGGTCTACAGAGTGAGTGCCATTTTTTTAATAGTTACTTACGATGAAAATATGCTACTGGTTTGAGGTATTTCTCCTTTTTGAGGCAGAAGTTTATAGTTACAGGTTTTCCTCTAAACCCTGATTGTGTTACTTCCCTTAAGTTGCTTTTGTAAATTTTGTATTCACTCCAAATATTTTTTAATTTACTTTTTGCCATTGTCTTTGCCTCATTAGTTGTGATTTTTAATGTTCCTGCTGCTGTGGGTCTTTCAAGTTTTTCTTTGTAGCTGAATTCCACTTTCATTTCCCAGGGCTCAGAAAATGGACTTTGCATGGTTCAAACCTTCTACATGTGTTGAGGCTCATGTTATTGTCCAGTGTATGATCTGTTTGGACAATGCTTGGTGTCTTCTGGAGGTAGATGTGTGAGTTGTGTCTTTGGAAAGAAAGTTTTATAGATATTGAACAGGTTCAATTTGTAAACCAAAACACTAGAAAATAAGAGTAACTAGACCTTAAAAAAAAAAAATTTCCAAAGGTTGACTCAAAATGTTGGAAAGGACAGCAAAAACCAAAGTGTTTTAATCTCTGTGGGAAGCTGCATGGAATACCTCAGTGTGAACAAATTATAAAAAGTATAACTCATAGCTCGTGTTTGGGAAGGGGTGTGAACATTGGTGATTGATAATATGTGTATATGTATGTGTGTGCATGCAAGTGACAATCTGAGACTTTATTATAAAACAGAGTAAAAACGACAAACCAGATATATCTATCTGCAGAAACTAACAGCATTACATTTACTAATAAGCTTTCCATTTTATACTTTACTATTTTTAATGGTAACTAAGACTACTTGGCAGTACATAGTCGTGAATGCAGCCATGTTTAGATACATTTCACAGGCATGAATTTATGAGCATTTCAGTGTGAGGAAATCAAACTTTAGAACTGGACATTACTAGTGGAATGTGTATTTCCATGGTCTCGGGGGCAAATGAACACTGGAGACACAGACATCTCTATACCCTTTCCTTCTCTTGCAGGAGCGAGCTTCAATCCTGAGCATCGCCATCGGGAGCTGCAGTTTCCCAAAGCGTCGCCCAACGTAGAGCATGTGTGTAAAGAAAAAGGCCCTGGACCTCTGGTGCAAACCCTTTCATACAGTTAGTGCTCTGGTGGGAAGATGCTGGATGCACAGGCAGTGTGTGACAGCAGGACAGAGTTGCCTCTCCCTCTGTCTTTAGTTAAGGTCTGTAAACATGTGAGGAGTAAGCATTGTCTCCTTCCAGTACCTACGGGAGCCGAGACTTAGAGCTACCAATGGCTGTGAGTTTCTCGCTCATTCTAGGCTCTTATTTCCCCTTTCTGGCCGATGTTTAATGGAGTTGCTAGGGTTTTGGTTTTTTTTTTTTATTACAACAAACCATTAGTGACCTTTTTTTTAAAGCATTATAATCCACTCACCACTGGCTGTAACTGACTGTGACACTGATGCTCTGCTGACCCCAGTGGACATGGAACCCACGTCTACAAGGAAATGGATACTGTTGGGCGAGGGGAGCTGGCTTTACTCTAGCTTTCTTCTAAATTAGACTTTGCTCTGTGGCAGTGCATAGTCTCGCGGGGAGCTATCCGTTTCTGTTGGGGCCCTGCTTTCCCTAGGCTTAATATATGTTTCCTCTTTCAGGAACCAACCAGTGTCACAGCAGATAATGTTCTTGTTCCTGAACATAACGAGAAAGGTAAAAAAAAAAAAAAAAAAAAAAAAAGAAGAAGAAAAACAGAAACAATTACATCACAATTTAGTTACGTCACACTCCCATATGAGTGAGTTTGAAGGGGAAATAATAAACAATCGTACTGCTTATTTTCCAATAGATATTATTGTATCCTCATAGGTATTAAATGTTTTAAAATTTGATAGACACTTATAGTCTTAGTGGATGACATATTGTCATATAAGGATCCACTGGCTGAAGTTGTCTTTATAAAACACACCCGTGCATCAATCAAGGGAAAATAAGAAATGATTTTGACACAGGCACCCCCTGAAACAAGAAAAAGAAGGGGAAAGCATCATCCCCACCATAACCGTCACCATTATTGTCATCACCATCCCCATCACCACACCATCATTTATTGGCTAATGAAGAGCATAGAGGGACTTTGTTAGCAGGATTTGCTGTTTTTGTGAACCATAAGAAAATGTTCAAAAATTTTCGTTGAGCTTCCCATAGTTTTCACAGATGTGCAGACCTTTCAAGATAATTGCTAGGTGATGCTGAGGGTCACCGTGGAAATCCATTTGTCTTTCATATTAGCTTCCCTACTTCATCTGTAGAGATAATGGCTTAGTTCCACCCCAGAGACATTCTGATAAAACTCAGAGGTCACCTAAGGCCATTTCCACCACGTTTGAAGAGTCCCTGGAAGAGTCCCTGGTTAAGTGAGTTAGGAAAGGCAGGCCAGGTTCTGAGTCTTTAGCGCTGATATCTAAGTTAAACAGTGAATGTCTTTAGAAACTGTAGGAAAATAGTTAAGAATGAGGCTCTGCTTTAGCTACGCTTTTTTTTTCCTGTTTATCTTTATCCTTTGCAGCTCTGGGGCTTGAACTTGCCTTCTGGAGTGCTCAGCAAGCTTTCTGCAGCCAATTTGCACCCCTAGGCCCTCTCTCTTTTCAATTTTGCATTGGGTTATCCTTAGATATCTTCACCCAGCACCTACTCCAGGTGATCTTTTCAAAGGTGAAGTGTCTTCATTTACTCTGAGGAAACCAGCTAGGTGGTTAGAGGCTGTGGCTGACAAAAAGCTTCTCTATTAGCCATGCTGGGGAAGCACTGTTTGGTCATCCCGAGAGCCCACTAGTTCAAGAGCAAGGCTTCGACCGAAGGACAAACCGATTTCTAGATTCATGGCCTCAGCTAAGCTTCTTCGGTTTATCTTTGAAGATGAAAATCATGCTGCCGTTCAGATAGCTCAGAAGCCCCACGCTGTACTGAGGGATGAGAGCCAGACCCAAGCGGATGCCCAGAGAACCCCGTGGGCTTCGCTGTGGCCTTCTGGGACTGGCTCTCAGGCCTTCTGCCCTGATGATGTGTTTTCAGTATACACGCCCTACTTGTAACAGTGATGTTGATTCTTAGAAGAGATGGTTCTCTGTCTCCCCCTTCCTTCCCTCCCAAGGAACGCTGCACAAACCCTCTATAAGCTTCCAGAATATCATAGAAGGAACCAACCATTTCCACAAAGACTTCCTAATTGGAGAAGGGGAGATATTTGAAGTATACAAAGTGGAGATTCAAAGCCAAACCTACGCTGTTAAATTATTTAAACAGGTACGGGATGAATTACTATCACGGACGTCAATTCCACTTACTTGCTTCTATTTCATATTCAAATGTGTTGCTTTCCACTAGCATCGAGAGGGCATATATTTGAAAATAGAATTTCACAAATGCAAATGAGAAGTTTGACCTTGGGATGGGGTTGAGGCTGAGAAATGACTAAGGCACAAATACTTGTTCTAAAGGGGAAGCAAAACCTCTCATCCCCAGATGTGTTGCATGAGAAAGGCTTTTCAAGAAGCCATTCATGGTCCCAGGAACTTTAATGAAGATCAGATTGGCTGGGTGATATGGCTTTAATCTCCAGAGCAGGGAATCAGAGGCAGGCAGATCTCCGTGAGCTCAAAGCCGCCTGGCCTACAAAGAAATTTCTAGGCAAGCTAAGGCTTCGCAATGTGACCTTTCTAAAAAAAAAAAAAAAAAAAAAAAAGAAAAGAAAGAAATAAAGAAAGAACAACACAAGACAAAGGGGGAGGGAAGGGAATGAGATTGTGCACAGCTGCTTAGTCCTAGTAGCGTCTTTTCCCACAACCTCAGAGCTGCGTGTGACACAGATGACCATGTTTATGGATGGTCTTTTAGCAGAGCTCAGGAAGGCCAGGAAGAAGCAGCTTCGGGAGGACTGTGCCAGTTTTCCATCGCCGCCACCGATACCTGCGAGAGTTAACTTAAGCAGGAAAGGCTTTTTTGGCTATAGTTGGAGGGCTTTCCGCCCATGTCCAGTTGGTGCCCCTGTGCTCAGGCCTGGGGTGAGACAGAGCACTGTAGTGACATGGGTAGAGGACAGCTGCTCAGCTCATGATGGCCAAGAAAGGGGCATGAGGAGGGCAGGCAGGGACAGGCGTAGCCTTCTAGAACACAGTCCCATAACCTATTACACACATGCAGAGTATATATATATATATATATATATATATATATATATATATATATACAGACACACTATGTATTCAATATATATATATATATACTATATGCAATATATAGTACACTATATTGTATGTATATACATACATATACTATTTATAGTTTATATATATATATACATATACATATATATACTATTATACTATATAGTATACTATTATACTATAAAACATACACACACACACACACACACACACACACACACACACACACACACACACACACACACACACACACACTGTGTCTGTACACACACATGTCTGCCTGAGGAGGCCAGAGGCTTTGGATCCTTCTCATCTGGAGCCCTAGGTAGTTGTGAGCCTCCTGATAGATAGGGACAATGGGAACTGAATTCCAGGCCTCTGCAAGAGCTGTATTTAGCTAACTGCTAAATGCCTCCTGAGCTTTGGGTGCAGTGATTGCTTTGTAGTTGTACCCACTGGAACTGGGTTTTGCATTTTGGCAGATTGTGTTTTTCTGTAGTGACCTCCGTTTGTTGGAAAGAGAAGTCTCTTTGGTGAGGGGCTGAGAGTTGCACTTAACTGTGGCTATAAGGACAAATGTTTAGGCTGTAGCCAAGGGTTACACTGAACTGTGGCTATAAGGACAAATGTTTAGACTGTAGCCAAGGGTTACGCTGATCTGCTGAAGTGGCTGTTGTAGGTTCCCCTCCAAAAACCCAGACCTCACTAGTCCTGATTGGCTGGTTGGCTCTGTTTCCAGTATCGCGAATGATTTTCCTCTTCTTGAGTGGTCTTAAGTCCAATTAGAGAGTTGCTGTGTCCCCCATCGGTCCTCAGGGTATCATGTCATGCTGGTCATTGCTGAGACACAAGACATTTTTGGAGGAGTTTCCAACATGTGCCCAGTGCTGAGAACTATTACATAAGCTAAGACAAAGCCGTTGGAGAAGGTAAGGGAGTAAAAGGAAATGGACCAAACCTAGTTACTGGTGTCCAGGCCTGGGAAGTACAGAACAGATGGTGTCTAAACTAATCCCTGCTTGCAGTTTGTTTCAGATGCTTTTATGTAATTATAAGGACGAATTCTTCAATGCCCTTAAATTCCATTTTGTGTCAGTAATCTCATACAGACACATTGAGATTCCTGAGATTTGCTAGCTACTGAAGGAAATCAGATTGTAAAACCATTCCAGATGTTACAATATTGGCCCCTGGGACCCAGTCAAAGCCAGTTTTTTGTTTGTTTGTTTGTTTTAACTGTCAACAAAACCACTGGCATGCTCTCTCACGGTTGAACTCTAAGGCCACCTCCCCGAAGGGTCTCTCCAGTCTTCGCTCTACAGCTGCTACCAAATGTGCACACTCTTTTGGCATTTTTTAACTAGATCGACTTTGGGGTGGCACGCTCTTGTGATTTCTCCTTTCTTGGTTGCATCCCATTGTGTTGCGTGGCTTTTAGTGACCCAAGTCAGCCGCAGCATCACGGCCTCGTTTCCTGGTAACAAAGTCTTCGATGCACTTCCCACCGGAGTAACAGACGCTCTCTTGAGAACCCTCATCACTTTGTGCATCACTGCAGAGCTGTCTGTCATCCACCTGCTCATGAGTGTCTGATGAGTGGCTTAAAGGAAGGCCATACAGGTCATTCTCAAGAATTCAGCAGTATGAAGTCCTGTTGTACCTGGTGACCCTACAGTAGAGCTCCCTCTTAAGACGGCAAGTGGAAGTGCTGAGTTTTTGCTTCCTTTTTTTCCACCCCCTCCCCTTTTTTTTTTAAAACCCAGCATACACAAGCAAATGGAAGACATAATCCTACCAGGGCCCCTTAATGAATTAACTACATGCTTTTGTAAATGAATGCGTTTGGAAACGTTGGGATGATGCCTTTAGTGGTATTTCTCAAGGGACTGGACGTGGCGACTTTCATCAGGTGCTCAGATCTGTGCATTTTCAGTCTCCTGGATATCATCTTACAATTGTTGGTTTGGATTTGGCAGGTCTGGGCAGCAGCTCCGTTGAAGAGCTGGTGTTTCTCAGCAGGGTCCAGCCCACATGACATGGTTTTGCAGAGACACAACAGAGGTGTCTTTGTTTAACAGATTAAACATGATAACAAGCAAACAAAAACCGTGTGGCTGAGAAACAGTAAGTGCAATGGAGACCTTGTCTCCCTCAATAGAGACGTACAAAACGTGGGTTGTGATGAAGTAGTCTTTGGAAATGGTTAGCCAGTCAGTTAATTGTTTTTAATTCAACTCGGACAGTGGTACCCAGAATTCCCCTTGGATTTCTACTGCAATAGAGCTCTAAACAGTTGAATTTCTAGCACGTTGCAAATGAGGACCTTCTAGATAAGGGCCTAGGAGCATCTTAATGCAACATTTTAATGCCAGAAACAAGGAACTTGAGATCCAGGAATGTACAGTGACACAATATTGACGACACCAAGGACATGCCATCTACTACCCAAGTGTTCAATACAATGCTGTTGAAGTTATTAATCTATTCAATTCCCATATGTCTAGATTTTGGCTAGATGATGATGGTGGTTGTGATGATGATGATGGTGGCAGTGGTGATGATTGTGGTGATGGTGATGATGGTGAGGGTGGTGATGATGATGATGGTGGTGATAATGATTGGACAGGTCTACTGTGTAGACTCACGCTAGCCTCAATCTCACAGAGATGCGTTTTCCCCCTGAACAGTGCGATTAAAGCCATGCACCACTTGTCTAGACTTGAAACTTGGTAGTGAGAAGTTATAATTTCCTTTGACAGTAAGCACATCTCTTCAAAATTAATGCAAAAATAAATTTGAATGGATATATGCAAATGAGCCACCTCTTAAAATGCTAAGATAGTAGAAGTTTGCAAAGAACACAGGTAACATAATTGTGTGAGTGAGAGATCAGTGAGGAGTTGCTATCATTGTAGAATTTTCCGTGAATACAAAATACTTTAGAATTTATGTAAATGTCTGAAACTGGTTTGCTTGAATATGAGATTTGCAAAATGGTGGCAGATTGCAGGAAAACTTTCAACTCAAGAGTAATGGTTTTAAGTCTTGTCTGGGAGTTAAAACGTTTTTGAAAATCTGAGGAATGCTAAGGACTCTGTCCCTGGGGGGCTTGGGAGTGGGGGCTCAAAGGCTCAACTGTGTCAAACAGGGAAGCTCTGCATAGACAAAGACACTCAGAAGTAGCGAGCTAGCTCCTAACCCCTTTTCTTTTTCTTTCTCGTGTGACGTTCAGGAGAAAAGAATGCAGTTTAAGAAGCACTGGAAGAGATTTCTATCAGAACTGGAAGTTTTACTCCTGTGAGTGTCTGTTGTCCATCTTGCATCTTACAGCCGTGTTTGGCTGGGCTGGCATTTAATTAGTGTGGGTTGGATGTTAAGGACATTCGGTACACTTCTGACATCTGCTTTGGCGTGTCCCTTAAAAGAAACTTCAAAATAGAGCACTTCCATGATTCATTTGGACATATTGAAACAAGAAATTGTCCCAAGGAAGCGGGTTAAATCGTGTGTGACTAACACTGCTGAATAGTAATTCTTAGCATGGCATGCGTGCCCTCTTCCTCTTCCTCAGAGATGTTTAAGTTGAGAGACTGTTTCATCCAAGTGGCTGTCTTGAGAGTTTTAGACAAAGAAATCAAGGGCTTTTGATGTGCGTATGGTTTTCCTGGGAATTCATTCATGAATCTGGGAGTTCCGGGATGACAAATTTAAATGTCTTCATTTCTATAGAACTTTGTAAGTGAAGCTGTGCCTTTCCCCACTGGAGGCCGCTAACACGGGGGAACTCACCACCCCTCACAAACAGAAGATGCTTCCTTCCCCCTGGTGTTTTTGGAGCAGATATTCGAGATGGAGTACAGAGGAAAGTAGGGAGAAGCATTATGCTATATCCTGTCCCTTGCATACCCAGGGCCAAGGACTAGAATTAGAAGCTAATATTAGTGGCCGATAAAGTACATTCAATCCAGATGCTGTAATAACAGATTTTTAGTTTCACTGGTTTGTTTATGAAGGTGAGGTTCGGACATCTCAAAATCTGATAAATTCAGAAAGTGTCTTCTCCCACTGCCCAGCTGATCTTTTCCCCCCAAGGCAATACCATCACCAGCTTTTTATATGTCTCCTTAGAGGTATGTCACACACACAAATACATTTGGTTTCTTATTTCATCCTTTCCCACAAAAGGTAGCACAGCACCTGGATCACTCTGCTTCTTGTCATGTTGTGCTCTGTGCTGCCCCTGTACTTTCCTTCTGTCTAAATGTCTAATCTAGTTTAACACAAGACTGCTGCACAATGTCAAAAAAGAAGAGAGAGAGAAAGAGAGAGAGAAAGGAAGAAAAGAACATTGTCAATGCCAATGTTAAAGAAATTTTGTTTTAGGGCCCCGAATGCTGTCAGAATTTTTATTTAAATTTCTGACGCATCAACCAAGTCAGTTTTTATATGTGTTTTAAGACTCATTCTTTCCCTATCTCTTTCCCTAGTACCATTCCTTGAAGAGATGTTTCTTTCCCCTTTGTGCACTGGTTTAAATCTCCTAATCAGGGTTTTAGTTAATGATGTATGTATGGTTATTTTTGGAGCCTCCATTCTGTACCATGATGGGTGGGCTGCTCTCTGCCCATGCATACTGATTCGGTTACTAAAGCACCTCGATGCTACTTTAAATGTGGGCTCTGCTTTCTAACATTACTTTGAGTGTTTGAAGTCTTTCATGGTTTCATATGGGTTTTAGGATTTATCTTGTAGTGAAAAAAAAAAAGTTGCAGTTTTGGTAGGGATAACATTAAACCTGCGGCTTACTTTGGGTAGCTTGGACAATTTGGCAGGATTAATTCTGGTAATGCTCGATGCCAGATGTACGCTGCCAATTACTCGTGTGTGTCTGTAATTCTTTTACCAATGTAGTTAGTTTTAAGTGCACAGATCATTTATCTTTGTGGTTAAATTTATTCCTTTGTGTTTTATTCTTCCTGATGTCCTAGGAACAATTTTTCTCATTCTTTATTCAGGTAGCTCATTGTGAATGCAGAGAAATAACATTGATTTTGTATTGGAAGAATTTAGTGAATTTGTTAGTTCTAGCCATTTTTTTTTTGAGTCTTTCAGGTTTTCTCCATATGAGATCATGTAACAAGCAAACTGAGACAATGTAACTGCCTCCTCCTACCTTGCCTTCCTTCCTTTTTCTTGCCTACTTGCTCTGGCTTGGATTTGTAGTGCAATGCTGTATAGACGTGGGTATGGACTCATTCCCACTCCTTAAGGAAAATACACTTGTCCCGGTGAGTTGTCATTAGTCACAAGTTTATCACACGTATATAGCATTTATTGTATTGGGGTGCCTTCTCTACACAATTCATTGAGAGATCTACCTTGAAGGACTTCTAATTTTGATAAATGCTTTTCCTGTATGTATTGAGATGATCATATGACATTTTTACCTTCACTTGGATAATGTCACTTTATGAAGGTTGTGCCATTCTTGAACCCCAAGGATATAATTCTACACTATCAGGGGATATGGTCTTTCAAAAATAATATTTTAACTCTTTTATCATATTTACTGCCATTTTCTCATTTCTCCCAGGTCTGGCCTTTCTACCTTCACCTCCCTATCTACCAAATTTTGAGCTTTCTTTTCTCTGGCCTTTCTACCTTCACCTCCCTATCTACCAAACTTTGAGCTTTCTTTTCTTTCCTCTTTTAATCCAACAGAACATCTTTTTGTTTGTTTGGTTGGTTTTGGTTTTGGAGACAGGGTTTCTCTATGTAGCCTTGACTGTCTGGAAACTTGCTCGGTAGATCAGGCTGAGATGCACCCGCCTCCTGAGTGCTGGGATTAAAGGTATGAACAACCATGCCCAGCAAGGTATAGGTGTCTTAATTCCTGAATATAGTTACAGACACCTTCTCAGATTGTTGAAACAACCCGACTGCCTTTACACAGCTGATACAAAGACAGGGATACAAGCCCAGGCATGTACATCCTTCAAGCCTGTCTGCTGTGTCTCACCATGGTGGTTTGTTTTGCCAGCCGTGGCCATTTAGAAATGCTTTCTGAATAGATTTCAGTCAGCATCAGATGTGCTGGCCTTGGTCTATATAACTTAAAATTCTTGTGGTCTTAAACATTGCTAGAGAGATTATCAGTGGCGTGAGTTTATAGACTGAAAAGAAGCAGCCCCACCCCAACTGTCTTTCCATGTTCATTCCTCACTGACATCCAAACTAGCCAGTTTAATTTCTACTTCATCAAATGATAAGTGAGTTGTGGGGTTGAAGGGGTGACTCAGCAGTTAAGAGCACTGGGTGCTCTTGCAGAGGACCCAGGTTTGATTCCCAGCATCCACGTGTCCGCTCACAGCCATGTATGACGACGCCAGTTCCAGGGGATCTCATTCCTTCTTCTGGCCTCTACAGGCACCAAGCACATAAGTGGTGGGCAGACATGCTTGCAGGCAAAACACACACGTGCATAAAATAAAATAAAACTTAAAATAAGTGAACTGTGGATCATGGAATGCTTTGCCTTTATGATGTCTCCTGTCTACTGCTTTCCAAGAGATGCTTCTGTTTGCGTTATGTTTGGTTGCAGGAGAAGCAGCCAGCCAGTGGTACAGATTATTTGTTTAAGCAGCTTGGCATGCCTCCTCAATTCATTATTAGCCCACTCTTTTCCATTGTACAATCTGAATCATAATAAAGGGTAGGGATCCTGCTCTTGAAATGTTTTAAAATGAAAGGTTTTCCATGTTATTTGTTTATATGTGCTTATAGATACAGATGTACACACATAGACATTGGCTCATTTGAGGCAAGAGAGATAAAGTGGTCACCACCTCCCCCGTAATACCAGATAAATATATATAAATTGTAAATCTATACACGTGTATTAAGAGGGTATATTTGCGTGTGTAGGAAATTTGCTACAAAAGAAGCAAATTCTAGACCTTTATAAGTAGAGCATTTTTTTTTACAGCTTCATTTATTTTAATGCTCCCAGTCATGCTTAAGATGTAGTATGTATTAAACCGAGCTCACAATCTTTGCATATTTCACGTTTTGCAGTTACCTGGTGCATTTGCACTTTAGCTGCTGCTATGGCAAGACACCTGACACAAAAAGGACTTAAGTAATTGAAGGTTTGCTCTGGCTCCTGGTTTGAGAGTGCAATGCATCCTGGCAGGAAGTCACAGGGGTGGGCTGGGGTGACTGGCGTTACTGAGTCTGGCAGCATGCAGAGATGAGTTCTGTGGTCTGCTAGCAGAGATGAGCTCTGTGGTCTGCTTGCAGAGATGAGCTCTGTGGTCTGCTTGCAGAGATGAGCTCTGTGGTCTGCTTGCAGAGATGAGCTCTGTGGTCTGCTTGCAGAGATGAGTTCTGTGGTCTGCTTTGCTTGCAGAGATCAGCTCTGTGGTCTGCTTGCAGAGGTGAGCTCTGTGGTCTGCTTGCAGAGGTGAGCTCTGTGGTCTGCTTGCAGAGGTGAGCTCTGTGGTCTGCTTGCAGAGGTGACCTCTGTGGTCTGCTTGCAGAGGTGAGCTCTGTGGTCTGCTTGCAGAGGTGAGCTCTGTGGTCTGCTTGCAGAGGTGAGCTCTGTGGTCTGCTTGCAGAGGTGAGCTCTGTGGTCTGCTTGCAGAGGTGAGCTCTGTGGTCTGCTTGCAGAGATGAGCTCTGTGGTCTGCTTGCCGTGATCTTTTTATTCACTTCTGGACCCAGGTCTGCAAGTAGTGCCTTCCCTTGGTGATCCTAATCTAATCAAATCAGCAGGGAAATTTAGCCGTCACACCTGGAGTGTATTGATCTCCATAAGGCAAAGACATCCAAGGGTTAGCGTTTCTTCTGGTTAATTGGTCAGTGTCATAGTTTTCTACTTCAAGCTACTATTGTGTGGATTTTAGATAACAAGGCAAGCTTTGCAAAGATATGGCTAGCTCTTTCCTGCTCGTCACTGGGGTTTCAGCCAGCACCTGATGTAGCAATGCCCTGTTAAGGAATGAGTGCACATAGCCTTCTCTAACCCTGGGAATTTGTGATTTACTTGCTTTGTATCCTTAACCAGATAGATCTCAGTGGCATTGCCACTATTTGCTTAACAAAACAAAGATGTGACACTGTTTTATATCAGCGAAAATAACTGAAGATGGGATCATGTTTTTCCTTTTTGTATGAAGTGTTCCGTATCCCAGACTTTAGGAAATCAACGCTTCCTTAAATGCTCCACCTTCTATTTTAAACTATTGCTTTTATTTACATGCCAGCAGTCAGCTAAAAGGGGCAGCACTAACACTTGGAAGTTCCAGTGAAACTACTGGCCTAACTTAGTCTCCTGAGAGAATTGCTTCCCACTGTTCCTAATCAGAGTCTCGTCCACCTTCTCTCTGACTTAATGGTTTCAAACCTTCTGGTTCAAGGTTCCGTCATCCCCACATCCTTGAGTTGGCTGCATATTTCGCTGAGATGGAGAAGCTCTGTCTGGTTCATCCGTACATGAGCAACGGGACGCTTTTCGATCGACTGCAGTGTACAGTAAGTCATGGCTACCATTCTCTCAGGTCCTTTGGCCCGCTAAAGCCAGGGGTACAGGCTCTGGAGGAAGCTTAGAGGTGACAGGAGTGCCCACATGGAAGAACATTCAGGAATGGTTCCCCAGGGAAGCAGAGGACCTCTCTGGAAATTGATTTCTTACTCCTAGAAGGCTGCCAGGATGTATGAGTTACTGGGTTCTGTGTAATATTGCCAAGTATTTGCAAGCACGTTTATTAACAGTTTATAACTGAATTGTTACTTCTCTTAGCATGCGGAATCTAGGTGGGCGCAGAGCTAGGCCAACCAAAACCAGGGTCTTATGCATGCTGAGCAAGAATCCTACTGATGTCAGAAACTGTTGGGTATTTCCCTAGGCTCGTGGTTCTCGGCATTCCTAATGCTTCCACCCTTTAATATAGTTCCTCATGTTGTGCTGACCCGCAACCATAGCAAAATTTTGTCGCTCCTTCATAACTGTAATGCTGCCACTGTTAGAAATTGTAATGTAAAGATCTGATAATCAGGATATCTGATAGGTGAACCCCGTGGGAGTCGAATCCCACAGGTTGAGAATCAGTGCCCTAGAACCCCGAGGAAAACCCATTTGGAATTAAAACTAGGTTGTAGCAAATTGAAATATCGATTCGCCTCTCACTCCACTTTGCCATCTTTGGGAGCAGCACCCTCATGGATATATAAGCAATTTGCACTAAGAAAATACAACCAAACCAACGCCTCTTGGCTTTTTGTTTGTTTTTTAGGATAACACGGCCCCACTTTCCTGGCACATCCGAATCGGTGTATTAATAGGAATATCCAAAGCCATCAGATACTTGCACAGCACTCAGCCATGCTCAGTCATCTGTGGCAATATCTCCAGGTAAATGGTCTGGGAACCTCAGGTTCCACCACAGTCCCTTTCAGCACCACAGACAGCACCACAGACGAGTAACTCAAAAATCCTGTCGTCTTTAGTCAGTACTCTACCCGGAATGTATACAAGTGCAATGAGAACTCTTGTCTATGAAAATCCTTACCCTTTTCTCAATGAAAAATGCTCTCACCAGATTTCTAAATACTGCATTGTATTACCCTTTTTCAGAGAGAAAAGCCGAGGTTTAGAGAAGTTAGGCATCCCCCTTAGGTACGGTTTAGGAGCCGGGAGGTGGGAGGGCGAAGGAGGTCGGTGAAAAGCACTCCTGGGCTCTCCTATTTCAGCTCTCTTAGGCTGGCTCTTCCTCCGTAGCTGTGTCCTGCGTCCCGTCATTGTTCCCCAGCTCCTAGAAATGTCCTTGTTCCCTGGTGTGGAGGGTGAGCCAATGCTGGCCCACAACAGAACAATCGAGACTCCGCCTGGAACTGTGCATGGGAGAAGGGGGATGTCTCACTCCAGTTATAGCCCTGCTCCAGGCCAGGGCACAGGGCAAGCACCGTGTGCTGTGCCTGATTTATTGGTATCTTTGAAAAGACATCACAGCTTTCGAAGCTTTTCCATGACATCATTTAGAGCCACAATAGCCACAATAGACTGACGACCTTTCCACCTGCTCAATTCTGTGGTCTTCTTTTTCTCTACCCACATATTTAGTTTCTTTGATTCAGTAAACTCAATGGAGAGACTGAGGCTTGTCTTGACAGAAGGGAGTAGAAAATTCCTGGCGTCTCTTCCATGGTCTTGGAGTATAACAGGAAGCTGGTGCTTCCAAGGCAATAACCAGGCACTAGCCTAGCTATGTGGAACTGTAAAGTTGTGTGATAGCCCAGCTAGACAGACTCCCCAGTAGGCAATAGACAGACAGATGGTGATAAGAGACTTGTTTGAGGATAGTGTTGAGGAACAGGTGACACTTGAGTTGGAAAGAGAGCTGATTACATATTTCTTTTTAGTTGGGGGAAGGCCTGAAGGCTGTTCCCTATCTGGCTGTTGGGGTTTGGATCTTAAGTGTATCTAAAAGAACCTAGTGTGGTGGGGCTCATCCTAGTACTTGGGAAGCCAGGCAGGAAGATTGCTATGAGTTTGGGGGACAGTATGAGATGCAGAATGAGATCCTCCTAAGCACCTCCTCTCCTGGGCAATGGTGGTACATGCCTTTAATCCCAACTTTCTGGAGACAGAGGCAGGCAGGCAGACCCCTGTATGTTCAAGGACAGCCTAGTCTACAGAGTGAGGACATTCAGGGCAGGTACACAGAGAAACCCTGTCTCAAACAAATAAACAAAACTACCTCACTCAAAAGAAGTATCTCTCAAAGGTTTCAATACTGAAGATGTGGTACCTACAGTGCCTATTAGTAGATGTTGGAATATTTAGGAAGTGGACAGGAAGTTAGGTCAGTGTGAGTATCTCCTTGAATGGGGATGTTATGGCTCTAGACCTTTCTGAACCTTCTCAGCCACCATGGGGAGAACAGACCTCTTCTGCTCCTACAATGATGTGTTTTCCCGCCACAGACCCAACATCACGGGACCAGCCAAGAAGGGACTGAACCCATGAGTCAGAGTAAATCTTTATTCTTTTTAAATTGTTTCTCTCCATTATTTTGTGAGTGAGAGAAAGCTGACTGCCATGGCTGGTTTCCTGGAGTCTGAGGATTCTAATGTAGCCCATCCATAGACTGCACCCACAGGGGTCTCTCCCACCCCCAGAGCCAGCAGAATAATGACCCATAGGAGACGGGAAGGCAGTTCCGTTTGACATGACTAAGTAGCTGGTGTTGGTTCAAGCTTCAGGAGTCTGACTGGGAATTTATTTGAGGCATATTTAAGCACAGCACAATTTGGCAAAAACTTTCCTGGTGATAATTAACTCGATCTCGGCTTCACAATAAAGCTTACATAAATCTCCCCCAGGGCCTCAAGGAACAAAGTAAGCTAAATAAAGATCAGACATGACTCCATTGAAACACTTTGTAAAGTACATGTCACAGCTTCCAGTAAGACGGATTCCATAGATTGACTAAGCAAGGCAGCCTATGATAAAGGTCTGGGTGAGAATCTGGCATGGTCTCCTGCCACACAGATAGGGCAAAGGTCATCAGGTTATTAACTACACCCTCTCCCAGCATTCTGGGAAGATAACAGGCTCTGTATCCTTGCCTCTGAAGGGGCAGCCATGTGTGTTTAACATCCCAGGATACCCCAGTGTTGATCTACACGCACAAGGACCCCTGTGTCTCCTGCGTGTGCGCAGTCATGTATCCAAGAGTGAAATTCCAGTATTGTGGACAAATGTTTGGGAGTCACGCTTTCACACACTTTCATCACTGTCCCCCCTGCCTGTTCCAGAACAAATCAAGCCCCCTCATAACCATGGACTCACAGCCTTCCCGCTTAACAGGTATTAGCTAGTGCCAACTTCAGCTACAGGCATCTCCCTCTTTCTTAGTGATAGGCACACCTGTGGTCTAGGAATTGGAATGAGACCAGTTGGGTTCATTTGGGCCACCAAATGCCTGTCAGATGATAACTGCACCTGTCCACAGGAGTCTCAGCCAAACGTGAGTTGGCTGACCTAGGCCACCTTCCTGCATCTCTTACGAGACTCCTTCCCTTCACTCAGAATGTAGACCTTGATGACTCTTTGCCCATTGCAAAGAGTCCAAAGTCACCAGCTCTCCTGTCTCTGGCATACAGTTTGAAGAGCCATGATTAGGAAGGACAGCTTCTGGCAAGGGAGCCATATGCATTCTTGATGGTTGGCTCAAAGTTCTGTGTTGAACAACAGTGGAAAATGGACAATCTTTCTTTCCTGCTCTGTACTGAACTTGAGACTAATAGATCACAGACTTTATTAGCAACCATTGACATTGATTAATATCATTAATATTGATTAATGAAGCAACCCAGCATAATGGATATAAAGTGAGATTAGTTAGAAAAAGCCAAACCTAAGTATTAGGTAGCATATAATTATAACATTGTATTCCTGCATATTTATTTTTAAAAAATATTACAGTAAAGACAACCAAAACATCAACAAGGCTTTGCCACTATGGCTTATTTTTTTTTTTTGTAATGGCTATGATTTTCTTCCATTTCATCTTTATAAAGCAAATTTAAACTAAGACTAAGAAAGATAACTATGCTATGTTTTCTCTCATGTATTAAATCTGTATTTTCAAAGAGACATGAGAATACAGGCAGGACTGTTTAGCAAGAGAAAGTAAACTTGGGGTGTGATAAATTATCTGTGATTGAAGTAGATCATGTACATATAGGAAAGTTTTATAATGAAGCCCAAATCTTCGTACACTTAATACATTCTAATAAAAATACATAATCCAACTTTAGAAATGTTTCAGAATTATGTTATACTAAAATTTATGCTGGTTATGGTGGCACATGCCTTTAATCCCAGGAAATAGAGGTAGGAAAAGCTCTATGAGTTCAAGGCCAGCCTGATCTTACTTCGTGCAAGGAAAATCTGGGCTACATAGTGAGAACTTGCCTCAAATGTAAGTAAATAAACAAACAAAAATACATTTTTAAAGGACAAAACTTCCAACAATTTATCATGAGCCTTTAAGAGAGCTTAAACCAAGTAACATGAAGAAGTTCCATTGTCTAGAATTAATTCTACTATTAAAGACTTCAATATCTTATACATTTAGGACTTTTAAAGATAAAAGCAGAAACTGGAAAATATAGACAAGTCATTAAGGCCTAAGTAAGTTATACAGATATCTATATCTCTATCTATCTATCTATCTCTCTATCTATCTATCCATCCATCCATCTATCTACCTACCTACTTATCTATCCACACACATATACATGTATATATATAATTATATATCATCACATATATTATACTATATCTTATAATATATGTGTGTTTGTAAGGTTTCTATTGCTGTTAACAGATACGATGACCACGGCAACTCTTGTAAAGAAAAACATTTAATTGGGGCTGGCTTACAGTTTCGAGGTTTAGTTCATGTTGTTGTGGCAGCATGCAGGCAGACATGGTGCTGGAGAAGGAGTTGAAAGTTCTACATCTTGATCTGGAACAGGAAGTGAACTGTGTTCCACACTGGGAGTGGCTTGCGCATAGGGGAATCTCAAAGCCTACCCCCATGGTGACATACCTCTCCATCAAGGCCACACCTACTCCAACAAGGCCACACCTCCTAATAGTGCCACTCCCTATGGGGGCCATTTCCTTTCAAGCCACCACACTATGATTTAAAGATTGTGTATGTGTGTTTTAACCATCAAAGGTCAAAGTTCAATGCTGTGCTATCAAACCCCTACTTAGAGCTACAGAGTTCTCTTGGTAAAGGTTAAAAGTACTGGCTTTAAAGAATGAATGTATATGTCTAACTAGGATTCATTTACAAGCATTTGGTTTTTGACCAAGCTTTTTATGCCTATTACACAGACATTAAAAGTACCTGACTGGTATCACTGGCCTTCTGTATGCTCAATAACCATTCTTGAAAGCCTGTGCTATGGATAGGGGAATTAAAATAGAAGACATTTTGCCATTTAAGGTCAATTAGGTCCCAGTGATCTGGGGATCATCACTCAAATTGTGCTGCCTCCATGCTGAGTTAGGGAGGCCATGTAGACCCTACTGGGTAGGCTTTAGAGGTGTTTATGTTACAGAGAGGAGGTCAACACAGAGGAAATTTCTTTAATGCTTGCAAACAAGCCACTGCAAGTGAAGACTCTGACTTGCTCCCACCTAGATGCAACAACTGGTAAAAAGAACACTAAAAGAGCGAGTTCTTAATTCACCTTGACAGGAAAAAGGTTAATTCTGGCCACCTGAATGATCTTAAACACCCAATTAGGAGAGTGTAATCAAAGATAAAATGGTTGATTTTTTTTCTTTTGTTTTGTCTTAATCGTCCAGAAAATCACACTCCCCAGACCTTAGGCTTAAAACTGTAGGGCACCTTACTTAGTCAGCTGTTCCTCATTAATAATTTTTTTTCTTGATAAGAAAAATGCTGCTCAGATATAAGACATCATAACCATGGCTCAACTCAACACTCAGCATGTACCTGAAGGGAAGGTGTTTTAACTCAAAACTCAAATGATGGTTACACCCCCCCATCTCTCTCCCTCCCTCCCTCTCCGTCTCTCTTTCTCTTCCCCCTCTCCAAAAGCTGTCTGCAACAGACCTCATGCCATTATTTTTTTAAAAATGTTTTTGAGAATGAAGATTGTGAGGGTTGAGGTCATGGTCCAGACTCAGAACTTTCATGTAGCCTCCCCAACACCCTCCCACCAAATGAAAACCGCCAAGTCCTTATTTAGCAGCCTGGTGTCTAGATCCTTTTGTTTAAACGAAATGGAACAATGCTCACCTAGTGTCCTTCAGAGGAAAGCAAGGCTGATGGTGTAGGCAGTACCCAGAACATCCATGTTCAAACTCAGGGTCTGGTTCGCCCTATCCAACCATTTCCCTCACATACACATCTAGTCCCAACCAAGATGACTTTGCTTTCTACGTCATTCTCCTTTTAAATTATCTACACTTGTTCCGAGCTCTGCTCACAGACCTAGAGATTGTGGAGGAAGAACAGCATGATCCCATATTCTTTTAAATTCAGGCGTGGTTTTGTCCTGTTTCTGCGTTATGAGGAGTTCAGTCAGGTTGAGAGTGGCACCTCTGTCTCTGGACCTGCCTACCCCGCAACCCTCAAGTGCAGCTCTGAAACGTCCCCTTTCTGCAGACTCTCCCACACTTTCCTATGTTCTTCCCCTTTTTGCAGCCACTCAGTGATCTCATTGTCTGTGCCTCTTGTCTCTGATTTAGAGTGTGGCCTTTCACATCACATATACACCTCTTCTACCTCTTGTGACTTTGGGGTAGTTCCTTAGTTCGTTCTCTGTGGCTGGTGGCTGGTGGCTGGTGGCTGGTGGCTGGTGGCTGGTGGCTGGTGGCTGGCCGTGTGACTGGTGGCTGACCCCTGGCTCCTCCTCTCTCTTTTCTTTTCTCCCTCCCTACTCTTCTCAATGTCTTCTCTATTCACCCGTCTGCCAGGCCCCACCTACCCTTTTTCCTGCCTAACTATTGGCCCTTCAGCTTTTTGTCAGACCAATCAGGTGTTTTAGACAGGCAAAGCAACACAGCTTCAGAGAGTTAAACAAGTGTGATGTAAAAGGATGCAACCCATCTTTGCATCGTTAAGCCAATAGTCCACAGCATAAAAGAACACATCTTTCACTACTATTCCACTATAAGTTTTTCCTGTCAATATTTATCCGTGAAGGATGATGGATGGGCTGCAAGAGGATTATGGAGTTAAGTCAAAGCCAAGGACTTTAGAGCTCATATAAACTCCCATGGAAACACTTGCTAATCCTCCATGATGCTGAGGGTAGGTGTGATCTTGGTCACCCTCCCGATGACAGAAAAGCTGAAGCTCAGAGAGGTCTGTAACTTGCCTGCCACATGGCCACAGAGGTGAAAAGGGAGGTGCCCTTACATGTCTGTGTATTCCCAATAACCATGCTCTTGTTAGGGGATTTAAGGGCCTGGGATTACCAGGGGCCAGTAGCTTCATCAGCAGATACAGGAGTTGAGAAATATTGATGTCAGATTCTTGGAGAGACAGCAGTAGGTGGCCTGCTTTGGGGGAGAGAGTAGGTCTGGACAGCCACACTGCCTGCCTGGCTTGTTCCAGCAGAGAGAATAAGGGTCTTTCTAAGAAGGACATTGTCTGGCACAGAGCTGAGAAACACCCACCGGAGGAAGCGGAGCCCACATTTCAAAGGTATTTTCAGCCAGTCTGGTGGATCATTTAGCCCAAAAATATCTTAGTAATTTGAACTCTTTAAGAGAGTGTTATAAAAACAGAATTCACGCCCAGATGGTGGGAGTTGAGAAGGAAAGGATCTAAAGAAAGAATCCAGAGTGTGGTCTGAAGTCTTGGCAAAAGACTCACTTTCCCCTTTGGGAAATGAAGATGTTTCTGAATTACAGGATCTCATGAAAGCATCTCAAAGTGACAGCCTTGCTATTCCCATCCATCCCTTAGAAGATGTCATCGCTTCTCACACAGACAGACAAGTTTAAGTTGAAATGCATTTTACTGGTGGCATTTTCATCCCCAATATTCATTCCTGCTAATGGCTCCGAATCAAGGGCATACCCTTAGTGAGTGTTTCTAATGAGTCCTATAGACCCAGGTCCTAGGCTGGTATCGCATTTGTAAAACAGGTTTCTGAGTTAAAGAGAGGAAGCAAGAAGGCTAGACATGGCTGTTTGAAACTGGAAACTGATCAGAGATCCAAGGCGTGAGCAAGCGAGCGAGCGAGCGAGTGAGTGAGTGAGTGAGTGAGTGAGCGAGCGAGCGAGTGAGTGAGTAGGAACAGCATGTCTTTGTGAAGTTCTGTAAGTGTGTGGGGCCCTGTTGAGTGGATGGATAGTCACAGCCATCAGGACCCTTTCTCCCCTTTGTCCTTATCCTCACCATCCTGGGCAAGTCAGTTGCTGGCTGTAGACTTGTCAAGGCTGGAATTCTGCGTAGTGTTTAACAGGGCTTCTAGGTGTGCAGGAAATGAAGAATCTGCTTGATGGATTGATTCTTTCTCCCTCCCCTTTGTCTTTCAGACCCATCCTAGATAAAGATGATTTTCCTCAGACCATTTCTTCCTGTTTCCTTTTTCCATATTTATGATATCCACATATGTTCATTGTTTTCCTAAAGGCTTCCAAAACAATTAGATATTGTGAAAAGCAAAATCTTCCCTTAACAATTCTTCTTGCTAGCATCATCTTTAGGAACTGTGATGATTTGAATAAGAAATGTTCCCCGTAGTCTTGGGTGTTTGATCACTTGGATCTTAGTTAGTAATGCTTGCTCTTGGCAGATAGTTTTTGCTGGAAGTATGTCACTAGGGGTGGGTCTTGAGACTATACACTTCTACCCTACTTCTGGTTTGTCCTCTCTGCTTTGTATTTATGGTGGAGATGCCATCTCTCAACTTCCTGCCGTGCCTCTCTCTCTCTGATGATAGCTCTTACTGCTCTGGAATCTTAGACCAAGATACATAGCTTGTTATACTCAAGGTGTTTTGTCAGAGCAACATAAACGTAACTAATGCAAGCACCCACAGGCACACATTATAATTTATATGTATGGATATGTGCTTGCAGGTACAAGAAATAACAGCAAGTCCCCACCCCACCCCCCCATTGTCTTCATTCACCTAGAAATATGACTTCAATTAAACTTGTCAAGGGCTTCTCTGAAAATAATACAGAACTCACCTGGTTCCTGGAAATTAATTAACTTCTCTGGGTGACAAGTTTCCAGGGCCACCCTGGAATCCTCCATTTCCTTGTTGCTCAAACAATGGGCTAGCTAAACACAGAGCCGAACTCCTGGAATCCAGTCGCTGAGAGGGAGGAGTGATGAGCAAAGGGGTTAAGACCAGGCTGGAGAAACCCACAGAATCAGCTGACCTGAACAAGGGGGAGCTCATGGACTCCAGAATGATAGCTGGGAAACTATCATAGGACTGATCCAGACCCCCTGAATGTGGGTGTTAGTTAGTTAGTTAGTTAGTTAGCTAGCTAGTTAGTTAGTTAGTTAGGCAGTCTATGAGGCCTCTGGTAGTGGATCAGTATTTATCCCTAGTATATGAATGGACTTTGGGCGCTCATTCCACATAGAGGGATACTCCCTCAGCCTAGACACATGGGGGAGGACCTAGATCCTACTCCAAATGCTATGACAGACTTTGAAGACCCCTTCCCCCACGGAAGGCTTTGCCCTCCCTGGGGAGCAGAAAGGGGATGGGATGGGGGTTGGGAGGGCGGCAGGGGAGGAGGGGAGGGTGAGTGAATTTGGATTGACTTGTAAACCAAGCTTGTTTCAGGAGTTGGCGGATCAGATTACAAACCTCTTCCCACTATACACTCAGACAATTACACCACATATACAGCAACAAAGTTAGATTGGCTGGTTACCTCTGTCCTACGCAGGGACTTACATTTATGAGCAAAGAATGATGTAGAACGATGATAAAAGCATGAGTTGTCAGGACCTCCCTTCTTAGAAAAGTCAGCTCTCACAGAACCACTGTAGTGTCATATGAACAAGGAACAAAAGAATGCCAGGATTAGACATAGAAGCACATTTTATAAAGAATATAAACATTAAATTGTACTAGAAATTGAATGATTATTGCAGCAGCTTTGGCCTGAAGATTTTTCTGGGGCCCATTTGACAGTGAGCACTCTGATCATAGTTAATAATACATTGCTAGGGACATGGCAACCTGCCCAGGCTGGCTTGAAGGTTTTCTTTCTGTTTAGTGTCCTTGAAGCCCCAAAAGCTGGCAGTCTGAGAATGAGCCTCTAGGTTCTTAAAAATTGATTTATGGGATTGATGAGTAAAAATGTTTGTCAAAGACAACTGTTTATCAATGAAGATGTAACTTGAGGGAAAATGATTATAAATGATAACTCTGTTCTGTCACAGTTTACCAATGATGATTAAACTTATGACCCCAGACATACAAGAGAAGAATTAAACACAGGTCTGGAAAGAAAAGTGATATGATCTGTGTTTTGGAACAACATACTTCCTGAACTTTGTATAAACAATGAAGCAGTCTGGCTGCTAATCAGTCAGGCTACATGACTGCTGCTACCTGGCTTAATCCTTCCTTCTCCTGCCTGTTCCTTGCCTCCACTCTGAAACCTGAGGCCTGTCCCCATCTGGGAAACACAGTTTGGGGCTTGTACCATTCTTAGGTTGGAAGCCATACATGTTCGTGTATGCAAAGTTGTGTGAGAGTCTACAACTCTCACAGGAACCAGTGAGTCTGGGAAAACTGGGTTTTGGCACATCTGAGGGAAGGCAGGCTATCCGGGGAAGGGGGTTTGGATTATAATAACTGCCATTCCAGGACAGTACATGTTCTTTGAGGAAGGGTTTCGTTGCAATAGGGCCAAGGAACGCCACAAAAATCACACCATGTAACAGACCTCACACCAGAGATTTATTGGGGAGGTGTGTGTGTGTGTGTGTGTGTGTGTGTGTGTGTGTGTGTGTACATGATGGCTGCCTCTGAATGGGGATGGAGAGATGAGAGCAACTAGGCCATGGTGGAGGGCTTTGTGGGGGTGTGGAGCATGCACATAGGGAAAATGCACAGAGGTGAAGATGTTTAGGGGCTGTAGGCACTGAGCTGTAGAAGGCAAGGAGGGATTTCATCTTCTGTTTTAATCTCTCTCTATACATCATCTTCCATTTTTAATCTCTATACATCACCGTTCTTTTTAAGGCCCAACCACTTCAACTAAACTAGAAAACTTACTGATGAGCCCAGACAGCTGTTCTCACTATAAAGTAGTATTGCTTGGGGGGGGGGGAGATCTGGTCCCTCAAAAACAGCATTGTGAGAACTTTCTTAGCAGAGATAATAAGTCATTACCCCGAGTTGGTACAAATTCACAACTAGCCAGGCAGGAAGGATAGGTGGGGTTACCAGAGCTGGAGAACGCTGGGGAGAGAGGCAGACAGGCCAGGATATGCCATGCTGCTGAAGGAGGAACGTGCTGGATTATGGGTAAACCACGGCCTCACGGCAATATATAGATTAATAGAAATGCATTAATAATTAAGACAGAGCTAGCCAATAAGAAGCCATAGCCATCGGCCAACAGTTTTGTAATTAATCTAGTGTCCCTGTATTTATTTGGGGCAAAGTGATTGTGGGACAAGGCAGGACAGAAACCTCCATCTTCATTCACCAGCTGTATAGAATTGCCCCATGTCCTCAGTCACGCTGGCCTCGCTGTTATAACAAATATAGCAAAGAGTAGGGAAAAGGTAGTAGAAACGTGAGCTGGGGCAGGACCAAACCGGCTTTGCTCTCTGCCTTCTTAGGGGCCATAATTACCAGCCAGCCGCCCTTTTCCACTGCATTGCTACGACTTCAGCTCTGTTGCGTAGTCTTCATTTTGTCAGTCCATTTCACACTGCAGAATAAACTGACTCTGCTGACCTGCATGGTGGCTGAAGGCACTTTATGTTTGAAGAGTCCATTTAAGGCTGAGGCAGGGGAAAGAATTAGAGGAGAGATTGATTGTCAAGGGCTTTTTGCAATCCCTGCTTTCCAAAAACTGAACATTTCTCTCTCTCAACTCCAGTTAACCTTTATTGAGAACCAAATAAATCACTCGGTTCAAAATTTATGCTCTACGCTGGTAAGAACTTGCCTTTCCCCCAGATGTCATTATCCAGTGTGTTAGAGCAGCATCCTCAAATAATCCTGTCTTATTGGGTGACCTCTCGATGCCCCCATGGCCCCTGTGGGTTGATTGGGTAACAGGGTCTGTGGTCACCCAGCTCATCTCTGCCCACCTCTCTCAGACATGTGACTCACCATCTCTGTTGGCTTCTACTCGTCTTGCAGTAGGGTCAACTAAATGGTGTAGATTACAGGTTTCTGTTTTGTTTTGTTTGGAACAGGGTCTCTCTGTAGCTTTGGAGCCTGTCCTGGAACTCACTCTGTAGACCAGGCTGGCCTTGAACTCACAGAGATCCACCCTCCTCTGCCTCCCTAGTGCTGGGATTAAAGGTGTGTGCCACCACCACCCATCGATTATGGATTTCTTTATTATTCTTGCTGAACTCCCCAGTCTGCCACTACTTTATGTATTTACACACACACACACACACACACACACACACACACACACACACATTCCTATGTGCCATTTAGATTCAATTTCAGCTTTGGCATTCCTGAGGCCCTAACATATTAATGAGGATATCATACTTTCTGGAGCGGTGGGATAGAGAGACATTGAAAATGTGGTTTTTTTCTTCCTCTAGGCAAGGGCATGCAGAAATGGCTCCCAGAGTAGTAGAAACCAAAAGGGCAGGAACTCATGACGACAATGGGTATTAGGGTTTGCTGGCCACTTCTGGAGGGGTTCAACTGTCTTATGTCTGGGAACAAGGGGCTAGACAGAGAGGTGCAGATAGCAATGCAGACAGTGTATGAAAAGAAGACATACTTCCAAGAAATGAATCAGGCTGGGGCAGGGGGAAAGGTCAGGGTCTCCAATGACTGCCATGCAGAGTAGGGGTTTTTATAATCGGCTTTTGAGCTTATTTGCATACTGTGGCCTTTCTTGGGCATGGTATGCTACATGTAATTCAACTTACAACTTCATGCATCATATGTGCCTTTGGCATTTTAAATCTCTACCCAGGAGTGTGTGTTTTAGTATTATAATGAGCCATAGGTCACCTTCAGACACACTGGAGTGTCTCTGTGTGTGTGAGCCTGTGCCAGGGATGGCAGAGGGTAGGATTTCTACTCTTCCTGCTTCCTGGTTGGTTTCTTTCATATTCGAATTTTGCAGGCTTTGCTCAAGGCCTTCCAGACTTCACTCTCTGCCCTTTCCTGCCTCACGTGAGTGCTGTTAGGAGAGCTGGAGATCGTTTTTTGGCCCCCTTTCACCTCCTGCCCAGCTGGCAAACTCCTGTGTTCATATTCCTCCAAATTCTAGAAGCACCTGGGTGGCTCCAGAAGCCTCAGGTATAAGTAAGTGAAGTTTGCACCCATGGGGGATTTAATCATGTTTTCCTACCTGGTGCTGGAGAGAAGGTAGGGCCTGACTCTTGTATATTGTACATCTTCAGATAAATGGCAGCATGTTCTACCCTGTTCTCTGAGTGAGGAAACGAAAGAATGGGTAAGGAATGGCATAGGGTTGGGCCACACGACACACAGGCTAGCTGGGGCAGCTGCTGGATACTTGAGAAAAGACAGACAGGGAGAAAGTTAAGGACTATGGGTTACTAGTAGGTTTTTCCTGCCAGTCTGGTCCCACCACCACGCCAGCCCCAAATAACACACAGAGACTCTGTATTAGATATAATTCTGTTGGCCAGTTGCTAGTTTCTTATCGGCTAGCTCTGTCTTAAGTATTAACCCGTTTCTATTAATCTAAGTATTGCCACGTGGTCTCATCATCCTGGAGAGAGAGCCCGGACCTCTGCTCTCTGTAGACTCTACATGCTGACTCTTCCTAACTACTTCCTCTTTCCTCCTCCTAGTCTCCTAGTCCCACCTATCTTGCTTTCCTGTTGGCCAACAGTGTTTTATTCATTAACCAATAAGAGAAACATATTTACAAAATGACATCTCCCATCAACTATGCTCATTGACACAAATCTTGGGGACACACTCCCTGGTTTAGTCCCCCATAGATGAAAAGGCCACAGCAAAGAGACAGGGCATAAGGTTGGCTCTTTGAACTTTCCAGTTTGTTTTCCACTCTGTGGAGGGAAAAGTCAAAGTTTAAAACATGTTTTTATCCTTAAAGGAACCTGGGGCGTCCCTTTGTTTTATTTGTTATCAACTTGACCCTTGACAAAGTCTAGATTGAGACCTTAGTTATGAACATGGAACCGGTGTGCTCAAATACTTGACATAAGAACGAATCTCAACATGGCCTGTGAGCCGTCTCTTTCTCTGGAGGCTCTCAATTCAGAACTAGCCCCACCTGTTTGTGTACTCCTTCTGGGTCAGCAGAGACTTTGGGACATGTGTAAGATTCAGCTTACACAGGCTTGTTCAGGCTTAAGAGCATCTTACCCAGTGACCCACATTTAGTAACAGTGCACAATACCACAGCCTCTATCCCTTGACATTTGGGTGAGCAAGCTAAGTAGAAAATGTTTCAGCTTCATGCAACAAGCAAGCTCTGAAGAGCCCTAAGCAAAACTGAAAAGAAAGGTCGGTACCCATTCCGGGAGCATCCCACTCAAGCAGCATCCCTGCCTTCTTTTCCATCCTTGCTACCATGTATCAGACCATGCCAGGCCGCCAATGGATTTTCTATTCCCAGAACAGTTACAGTGTTACGATTCTGTTGTCCTTTTCTCCTTGCCTCAAATGCACCAGGACAGAACTGAGGGTCTCAGAACCAGGGAAAGGGACCCTGCAGTATGAAATGTGTGCCCCCTTTGGCTTCTCTTTTCCTGTTGTTCCCAGGACAAGTTTTGAAGCATAAAATAAACCAACCCGTTCACTCTTTCAAAATGTGAAATGATTGGTTTTAATGTGACAACTCCACAAATTGACTTTATGCACTCTGCTTTTGCTTCTCCAGTTACTTTCATCCCAAGTGAGTCTCAAAACCAGAATGAAATGGAGAGAGATGGGACTGTAAGGAGGGACTACCATTAAAGTAGGGGCCACCAAAGATGCCTCAAGACATTCTAGAGTAGTGTCTCTAGTAAGCCTAGCATTCCACAATGCATCTCTCTGCATGTAACAATTCTGTTATTCGCTGTTTGAAACCAAGCTCCTGGTCTCATTGAGAAGAGCTGTGCTTAACTTTAGTTTGTCTGGTTGACACAGCATCCATGCATGTCTGGAAATCTGAAATAGCCACTGTTCATGGGTCGGATTTTTATTTTAGACTTCGTACAAATTAATGTTTATATCCTAACTTTATTTTATTTTATGTGCATTGGTGTTTTGCTTGCATGTGTGTCTGTGAGAGGGTGGCTGGTCCCCTAGAACTAGAGTTACAGACAACTGAAGTTGTGAGCCATGTGGGTGCTAGGAATTGAATCCCGATCCTCTGGAAGAGAAGCCAGTGCTCTTAACCACTAAGTCATGTCTCCTGCCCATGCTTATACTTTGAGAAAACTTTAGAATGCCCACTCATTAATGAACATTTATGTTTGCCTTTTATCATACCAGTGTTCTGAATGAACCAGCCATGTTTTATTTCACTAAATGCTTTTTTGATATCTTGTCCTGTTTGTCTTTGCTCACACTTTTAGCACAAACATACTTCTGGACGATGAGTTCCAGCCAAAACTAACTGATTTTGCCATGGCATGCTTCCGACCCCACCTAGAACATCAGAGTGCTACCATAAACATGACTGGCAGTGGCAGGAAACATCTATGGTACATGCCGGAAGAATACATCAGACAGGGAAAACTTTCCGTTAAAACCGACGTCTACAGCTTTGGGATTGTAAGTGTCACCTGCTGGTTAGCTAAGGAAGAGAATTCACTGCCAAGATGATGCTAAATGCTAAATTCTAAATGCTTAGAGAAGTGGTTCTCAACCTGTGGGTCGCAACCCCTCTGGAGTCAAACGACCCTTTCACGGGGTTACATATCAGGCAGCCTGCACATCTGATATTTACATCATGATTCATAACAGTAGCAATGTCACAGTCATGAAATAGCAACAAAGTAATTTTATGACTGGGGGGGCGTTCAACACAACATGAGGAACTGTATAAAGGGTCACAGCCTTAGGAAGGTTGACAGCCAGTGGCTTGGAGAAAACATTTTAAGAGTTTTAACTTTTATACCTATTAAGACATGAATTTCCCCTAATCTATGAAGTAATAAAACACAAGAGCATTAATCGGAATGCTGTGTTCATACTGTGCATGTTCTCAGCCTGCATGGCTGACTTTGTGTGTGTCCCTTACAGGTGATCATGGAAGTTTTGACAGGCTGTAAAGTGGTGCTGGATGACCCCAGACATGTTCATCTGGTAAGAACTGCTCTCTCGCCGGCACCCGTTTGCCAATTAGCTGTCTGATGGTGTTCAAGAAATTAAGTGTGTCTTCTCCTCATCCTAGCGCGATCTCCTTGTGGAACTGATGGAGAACAGAGACCTCAATTCGTGTCTCTCGTTTATAGACAGGAAAATACACCCCTGTCCTAGAAACTTCTCTGCCAAGCTCTTCTCTCTGGCAGGACAGTGTGCGGCAACTCGGGCCAAGTTAAGACCTACAATGGATGAGGTAAGATATACAAGGTTTCATTCAAGGAATGAGCCGTGGAAAATCTAAACTGGATACAAACTGTACATCTAAGTGAATTCTTAATCAGTGAGACAAATTCAGCCTTTCAGAGAGAATTCCAGCCTAATAGATAAACTTTCTAGCTTAAAAGGAACACTTCACACTATTTCTATCCCTGGAGAAGTCATTACTAGATAGAACCAGATAATTATATATAAAAAAAATATTGAATATGGATCCAGCAAGGTAGCCATGCAAGCCTGGTGGCCTGAATTTGATCCCTGGAACTCACAGAAAGAACAAGTTGTCCCTTGACTTTAACATGTTCTCTTCATCACCCCCTCCCACATCCCTGATAATAAATTAAAAACATTAATGTATTAAAAAGTACTTAGGATGTGGTATTTTATTCAACACCTGTTAACCTATCTGGCCCATTAGAAAGCATATATTTGCTTTCTGTGTTTTAAAAATATATTGATTTGTCATACATGTAATCCATTCATGTATAACCCAATAAGAATGCCCATTTTGTGTTTTTTTGGGGGATACATAGCAGTCAAGATGTGGTGACTGTTCCAAGCTTGCTGTGCAAAGAAGTCAGACCAACAGACATGATTCTTTGACCCAGTAGACAGGTGTGATGACAGTCAGAATCCTAGGATGACTGGAAGGGTAGAGTCAGAACAGAGTGAGGTCGCCAGTCAGGGGCAACCAGAAGGTCTTTGCTAAGGGCAACAGTTAGCTGCTGGTTGAGCATAGGCAGCAGTATGGATGGGAGGACATCCTCACAAGAGACACTCAGAGGTCATCACCCTTAGCGGTAAGACTTTGGGCTGCCCAGCATCATGGAGGATGAGATGAAATAAAGGAGAGCTAGCGTGTTTAAAACTATAAACGGAAGCTTCTAGGTGATACAGGGGCATTCATTCTATTCTTGGAGTTGGGTTTTATTCCAAGTCTGCTGTAGAGATGTGGGAGATTTGAACAAAAAGTTAGTCTAATCGTAGTGTAAGAACCTGGCCTGGGATCCAGGGAAACAGAGGAGGCCTGACATGGCTCTCAGTGTAGAACCCTGTCCCACCAAGGATCTATCAGTGGTGTTGTATGACAAAGTTGAGATCCAGGATGAGGGTACAGCATCAAAGCTTTGCCTTTCTAGATAGTTGTATGGATTTCCTTTCGCTCCTCAGCTTTACCTATAAAACCATAATAATGCCATTTGTGGAGATGAAATACATAAAGAAACAAACACTTGGTAAATGCTTGAGATATCCATATTTTTAGGGAGAGGGAGAATGAAGATGAGTATATTAGGTCACTGGTTTGCAAACCTAGCTGCATGTTCAAGTCTTGTATGAAGCTGTTTAAATACCCTGGGCCTCCCCCCATATTTTAATGACCTTCTCTTGGTTGGGGACAAGAGATTCATATTTTTAGAAAGGCCTCCTCTTCGATCCCGGCATTTGGGGACTAGAGGTCATGTCACCATTGATGTACTGGGTGAGAATCCTTGTTTTCTGTGGTTGAAAATGCAGGAAGACTCTGACAGCCAGAGTGAGGTGGTGGCTAGTTCATGTCTGAGGTCAGGTGTCTTAGGTCTGTCGTTTCTTTTACACCTTCTTTCAAGTCACTTGATGTGCCTCTTGAAATACAGGAGCCTCTCTCCACTATCTAACGTCCTTTCTAATTCAACATCCTGGGTTTGTGCTAGGCTTTCTTTTTTATTTTACTTATTTAATTTCCTAACTATGAAAATGAGAGAATATTCTTTACTAGGCAGAGCAAACTATCACCATCAAAGCGAGTGTCACTCAAGCTTCCCTCCATATTTCTTTCCTTGCTAATCAGGTCCTGAACGCTCTGGAGAGCATACAGTCTAGCTTGTATTTTGCAGAGGACCCTCCCACATCTCTGAAGTCCTTCAGATGTCCTTCTCCTCTGTTCTTGGGCAACATCCCAAGTATCCCAGTAGAAGATGACGAAAACCAGAGCAATCACGCAGTGCCTCAGGAAGAGGCTTTGAGGACAGACAGAGTGCCACAGAAAACTCCATTTGAGTGCAGTCAGTCTGAAGTTACCTTTCTGGGCTTGGACAGAGACACAGGGAGCCAGAGAAGGGAAGCTTCTTGCAATGCTCCTGGTTACTCTTGTGAAGAATGGTGGCCCCCGGAGCCTGGAGCAGCGCCCCAGGACTTAAGACCTACTGAGATTACGTTGGGCTCCTCTTGGGAAGTGTCAGGCCATTCCTGTGGATGCCAGCCAGTGGAAAAGAGGTGCCCTATGGACTCTTCTGCAGTGAGTATGAATCCAAACAGCAGTGAACTCACCAGAAGATGAAGAAAATAAAAAAAAGAGCAATGTCGCTGAAGGTACCTGAGCAAAGACTGTCACCATGAAAGGGCGCACGCTTCCTAAGTAGGGCCAAGGGAACCACTGATGCAGAGTTTGTATAGCACAGATCAGCAGCCAGGGAGTCTGTTCCTTCCTTTCCATTCACCCAAGCAGAATGACTTAAGGAAATGTGTTATCGGGGGACGGGGGAGGATGTAGGTGGGCTTTGCTGTCCTGCCAGCCATTCCCAAACAACCACACAGAGACTTAGTATTGATTATGAATGCTTGGCGAACGACTCAGGCTTGTTACTAGCTAACTCTCACAGTTTAAAATTAACCTATATTTCTTATCCACCCTCTGCCATGTGGGGTACCTTCTTTCAACATGGCGCATTCACCTTGCTTCTCTCTGCATCTGCTGGAGACTCCCTTCTTCCCATCATCCTCTGTGTCTGGCTGTCCTGCCTATACCGCCTGCCTAGGTACCTGCCAGTCAGTTCTTTTATTAAACCAATCAGAAGGCGCCTTGTCAAAGACGCATCTTCACGGTGTACAAAGAAGTTATCCCACTTAACAGGGTGACTGCCTGTCAGTCATACTCAAGCTAAATTAGAGCCATTCAGAGTTATCCAACATCCTGAGTTCTGACAATCAGAGCCACGTGAAGAACCGCAGGATCCTCAAGTCTCTATTAGCTTCCCACTGAGTCTTCAGTGTTGGTAAGCTGAGAACCACCCACATCCCAGAACGAGGCACCCCCCCAGCCCATCTTCAAGGACTCAATGCCAGAGGCCATGCCATTACCAGCTCCAAATGCAATACATTGCCACTGTCACCTCTAGTGGCATGTTCTCCCACAGCCCATGCTCCATGTCCTGGCCTTCATGGTCTGTTCCTTCTTTTTCCATCCTCAGAGGTAGCCTTCCCCCACCCACCAAGTCTCTTACATGAGATCTGTTGCGTGGTGTGTCTTTGTGGCATGCCCTGGTCCTCCCATCACTATGAAAAACAAACAACAACAACAGAACTATCGGTGCTTATTCTTCTACTAGGGCCAGTCTGTTGGAGTCCGTTCGCTTCCCTTGGTCAAAGAAATTGCTGGGAACATTGTAGGAAATGTCTAATTTATAAATATGAATGGGTGTGTTTTCAAAGAGCTGTCTTTTCACGATGATTGGCAATTCCTAATCTTTTGTTCATCACTGGTTAACCTGCCTGCCTGGAAGGGGGTTGAGTTCACTCTTGCTCAGGCATGTTCTGTGGAGAGAGTGAATTCCAGTCAAAAGCCTGCACCCCTGTATCTAAACCCTTAGGAGAGTGCCTCGTGATAATCCAATTGTTATGAAAATCACATTTAAAAATTACAGTATGTTGTTGTTTACCAACTCCAAGACCTGCTACATCCTCAAGAGAATGTGCAACATTTTTATCAAGTCATTTTGGGTCCTGGGGAAAGAACGGAGGCCCTGGGTAGCCTCTGTGTCTTTCAAGGTAACTTTCATCCTGTTGCTCCCGGAAGCTCCCTTTAAACACCTAGCTCGTGTGGGTTCTACAAAGCAACCTTCCCTCGTCCCCCATCTCTTCTGACTCCCCCCCCCCAGCCTCTCTAATCCACAAGCAGAAAGGACTCACTGCATAAACACTCCCTCAGCAGTTGTGGCTCACTCAGAATGAGTTCAGGGTTCAGGGTTAGGGTTAGGATTTTTGTGACTAAGTGGTAGTTGATTTTGTCAGAACCCTTTAATACGTACCATTAAGAGCTGTGCACGCAGATCCACACTCCAGAGTTTTACTAACAGCTCAGTGAGAAGATCTCCAACATAGAGTATCCATTCCTCAGACTCGTTCTCCGCTATCCATTCCCAGTTGACATTTTTAACTCGCTGGATTTAGTAGGTTCTAGGCTGAAGTTATCAGCGGGGAATACAGTTTATAACCGTGCAGACAGGCCGGGAGGTTGTACTGTGCTTCTGTGCTGCAGGTAGTGGGGTGTGGAAAGATGTGATGGAGACAGTGGGACATTAACTATATAGAGAAGATGCAAGCTAAACTCCGAGGAGTCCTGTCTGGAGGGACCATTTTGTGGACGTATGTGATTAAGACTCTTTCTAGCTAAAAGATAAACGCCTTCTAGTTTTAGAGGGTGTAACATGGCCAAAAATTATGCTGTTTCAATAGCAAATTAAGGTACCAGTGCTACTTTATGACACTGAAACTTTGTAAAGGGGGAAAGATGTAAAGGATCTGAAAAGAAACCGGAGTATGACGTTGCAACTTTGTAACAGTATAACGAGGAAGGGAAATCCCCACCATTCTTACTGCCATCAAGGGAAAGGTGTCCTCAGGAGAGGAATTGGGGGATTGAAATTCATAAATGCCATGTAAGTGGCACCAGTTCCAAATAGTGTGTCAAGTCAGGGAATGAATAAATCATCTCTTGGTAATCCTGCTACTTGCACGTCATTCTGAAAGTGGACAGCTAATTACAGTGGGACTTGCCAGGCTATCAGACACCGAATCTTGTCATGTTTCTCTTTTATGAGTCTAACTTAAGACTTTTAGAAAGAGCTGTGCTAACTTCAGCCTAGAGTAGATATTAAACTCTGACCTTTTACGGCTTCTACCTTATACACCCTTCAGAAGAATGTAAGTTTGCATCAGGGAGTGAATATGGAGCCAGTGTGCCTGTTTACATTAATTCCCTGCTGACAGTGCTGAGGCTGCTGATTGAGACAGGAGGCAGAGTATCACTGGCATTTTCATCACACATTTGTCTAGCACTTCGAAGACAGGAAAATAATTTATGTGTTTACTCATGGCCTATATACTCGGTTAAAATGCATTTCCCTAATAAAAAGTAATCAGTGTATTTTAAAAGACCTCCGCATCTTTCTCTTTGCAGCACATCCTAGCACTATCATTCGGGGTGTCAATAATCATTTGAATGAACTAAATAGCACCATTCATCGTCTCATGGTTAACGGGTCTCATTGAGGACCCGTAGTAACTATCCTCCCCCTCCTGTTCTAAATTTCCCTTTGCCTGAGTTGGGTTTTGCATTTGTGTTTACTAGTGGCCGGGCCTTCTAAGGAAACAGAACATCTTCTCAGTATTCCAGACAGGAAATATGAACTTGCCCTGGAATTAATGATGACTCCGGGAGCCATTTCCACTTTAGGGATAAAGAAGAAAAGGCAAAACTAAGATCCTCGGACTGCTTTGTTATCGAAAACCTGCTGCTGATGCCTCCAAAGATTTCTTCTGAGGAGGAAGCAAGAGTTGGCCTGTTTATTATGTGGCTGCTGTCACTGTTAGGGCTTGTCTTGAAGTAGAAAAAGAGAAGGGATCTCCTCCCCCTCCATGTTCTCAAAGAGAAGTTGGCTGTCAGGTTCATGGAGGAAATAGAATTCTTCACTAAACTAAGAAAGAAAACAGGAACACGAATGATTGGAGTTGTGGTATCATGCTTTGACCCTGGGAAAAGACCATAGACTAATTCAATTATAATTAAAGGATTTATTGATTAGCTGCTAGCAGGATGACAACCTTAAAGCTGAATCTCAGGCATGTTGTGAAGGAGGAATACGGGGAAGGATTTTTTAAAAGGCGAAAACCACAAGAAGACCTTCAATGCCTACACAAGCAAGCCAAACCTGCTCTGTTCTGCCAAGTTAAGTGGTCAAGGTGGCCCAAAATAATACTTCCATGTCTGCATAAGCAAGTTATGGAAGCCAGAAAAGCAGTTAGTCATATCATAACAAGTAGATGTCACAGTTGTGCATTTCTGGGTGTGGATCACTGAGTTGGGTCATTGGAAACTTATCTTCCAGGCTGGGAGTCAGAGATAAACAGCCAGTGGATACCAGGACAGATGCTTAGCATAAAAGAGTGTTCCTTTAGTCACCACATCCCACACTGGCTCTAAATCATGTGAATCAGATCACTGACTGACATTTATGTGTATAGTCTGGAATCCAGAAGTAGTGGCAGAATGATCTTGCCAGTGAGAGTGAGAGCAAGTAGTCAAGGAATAGGTACTCCCTTCTGACGGCAGACGTCTTTCTGTGTATGTGTTTCTCTTATTGGTTGATGAATAAAACACTGGCCAATAGCCAGGTAGGAAGCAGGGGGGGGCACTACCAGACCAGGAGAAGGCTGGGGAGAGGAAGGCAGAGAGGCTGCCAAGAGTCACCATGTAGCGGAGGGAGGAAGGAGTAACAGGTCCAGACCCTGCTCCGGTAAGATGAGACCACATGAAAATACTTAGATTATTAGGAACAGTTAATAATTAAAAGAGAGCTAGCCATTAAGAAGTCCTAGCCATCGGCAAAACAATTCATAAATTAATATAAGTCTGTGTGTTTATTTGGGGCTTATCAACTGTGGGACCAGGCGGGACAGAATCTTCCTCCTACTTCCTTCTTCCATGTCCTTTGTATGGTCTGCCACCAGAAGCTGTGGCCCAGGGTTTAAAAGGGCGTGTCTTCCAGATTGAGGATGGGTCTTCCTACCTGGAATGAACCAGTCAAGAAAATCCCTCACAGATATACTCGACAGCTTGGGTTTATTTATTTCCAGATACAGCAAAGTTTGCAAGAACAGCCTTCACACGGGTCAACAGACAAATCCCGCCTTTTAACTATTCAGCATTCATTCTTGCTTGCTTAGCATCTATTTAAACTGCCAAGACCGGTAGGTGACAGTAGGAAGCAAACACACTTGGAATGAGGTAGAGGCTGAAGTTCTCTTACAATTAGTGACATGGGGCTGGAGATACGGCTCAGTGGATAAAACATTTGCAAACCCAAAGGCTGGGGTTTTGATCTCAGAACCCATAAAAATGCTCGAAAGCCAGGCTGGCATGCTGGCCTCCCTATAATCCCCCAGGGAAGCAAAGACAGGAGAGTCCTGGGCAAGCTGTCTAGTGACACCAGCAAATCAAATGGGCGACATCTGCTCTAGCTGCCTTAATAAATGAAGTGGAGATCATCAATTGAGACACTCCATGTCAGCCTGACCACCATATGCACAACCATGTGCCTACACTCATGTATGCACACATACTGCACACGCACACATGACAAACACAACGTGACATATGATTCTCATATAATGAGAATCATAGTTTCCATCTCTAGACTGCATTAACCTTTCTTTCATTTTTACTTACACTCTCCCTAAATATTCCTAAGAATAAAGATCACCATCCACTACATTTCTTCTAATATGTAAGGGCGGGGGAGAGGAAGAAGAAAAACTAAGTTCCAGATTGATTTAGACAAATAAGCACGAGGAACATCAAGAGGAAATATGTTTGAGTGGCTTCGATAGAGCGTCAGTACGTTGTCATCAACTTGTGTTTCCAGCGCGTTCCTTCCATGGTCCTTCCATGCTCCTCCTTATCTCAGCTGGCAAATCAAAATTGTATTAGCCGGCACTCTCCAGGGAAGCAGGGCCGATGGACTGTCTGGGATAAATAGGAAGAGGCTTCCGTGATTAGGGAAGGGAAGGAGCCCCAGCATTTGCCACTGGCACAGTGAGACACCGGAGAGCCAGCGGCCAATTCAGTCTGGGGGCTGAGAAGGGCCGGGACGCTGGAGTCTGAAGGTTCACACCGTACAAATACCCCGCTTGAAGGCAGCAGAGATGGCTGGCTGCCCAGCGGACGACAGACAGCAACTTGCCCCTCCCCTTCCTTACCTTCTGTTCTGCCGGCTCTCAGCTTGACGGTCATCTATATGGGTGAGGGGATTCCTTTCTGTCAGTGCCCGTCTTCAGTTCTAGCATCTTCTAGAAGCTCCCTCGCGGGCACAGCTGGAGGTGTTTGCCAGCCATCACTGGCCAGCCCACAGAAGATTATCCTTCATGGTTGTTTCAGCCGTCTTCCCCTGTTGAAGGGCACGGAGCTTTCCTTTGTGGTATGCTACAAGTTGTTTTTTTAAAATTAAGTTGCCTTTGTGTTTCTATTGCTGTGACAAAACACCATGACCAAAAGCAACTTGGGGAGGCAAGGATATATTTGGCGTACACTTCCAAATTGCTGTTCATCAGTGAAGGGAGTCAAAGACAGGAACTCAAACAGGGTAGGGACCTGGAGGCAGGAGCTGATGCAGAGGGCATGGAGGGAGCTGCTTACTGGGTTGTTGGCCTGGCTTGCTCAGCCTGCTTCCTTATAGAACCCAGGACCAGCAGCCAGGGGGTGGGCCCACCCTCCACGGCCTGGGCCCTCCCTCTTTGATCACTAATTGAGATGCCTTACAGCTGGATCTCTGGGATCCTCAGCTGAGGCTCTTACCTCTCTGATGACTCTAGCTTTCGTCAAGTTGGCATACAAAACCAGCCAGTATAGTTTATATCTTAGTAACTTTTCTATATGGATACATAAGAGTAGAAAAAGGCTAGACAAAAATATAAGTGTCTAAAAGAAATCTTTTTTGCATGTCTGTGCTTTCTACATTCTGTAGAGTTGACATGTATCACTTCCATTTAAAATGATTGTTGTCATTAGAACAACATAAAATCAATTCTGATGGTATTATTTGAAGGCACTTGATGAGTCAGTGAGAACCAAATTCAGAAGCATTTTTCACTTGGCAGCTTTCTGTGTAAGAAAACTTGTGTTGTCTCTCTACTTAACATATAATTAATTCCCGCAGTGATAGCCTATGCCTGTACCTCCTTGCATTTATTAATTGCTAGTATTTCTAGCCATAGAACTGCAGACAAGCCTTTTTTTGTTGTTCTCTGGGAGAGATTATTATAAGATATTGAAGATAATGACCCCCAAGCAAGCATTCAAGAAATTAGGCTTAATTTGTTACAGTGCTTTCTGGGACATGAGAGCCATTATGCCTGGTTTAGTGTGGGAGAACAGGCTGTCCTTTAGTGCTTGCTACACGATGCACCTTGCATAGCCAACCCGCCACATCTACAGTGAGCCCATCACAAACATTCCGCCAGACATACAGGCATCCATTAGAGACCACTTTCTGGATATTTCTATTCTGCTAGTAGAACATTAATACAAAGACACTCTATGGTGAGCTTGAACCTGGACCATGATAATAACAAAACCTGGTCCTTACCCTAGTCACGTTTACTTGGGTTCTGTTTAAAGTCTGTCCAGGTTAAAGTTGCACTCGCCCATGACCATTAGAGGTCTGGGGAGAGGCTACCAATCCCACCAGTCCCCCTGCTTCGTGCCATCCATCTCCCACGCAGGTGCTAGGGTACAGCTTCACACCACCACACCCGGCTCCTTTATGGGTGCTGCAGGTCTTTCAAAACAAACGCCACTCCCATTGAGCCATCTAGCAAAAGTCCTTCCTGACCCGGCTGCCCTCAGATTCGTTACTTCTTCCTCTGTTGTGGTGCTCAGGTTCACAAGCGGTCACCTCGGGGTCCGCCCTCTCCCTAAACTCTCCTGCCCGTCTTCCTTTTATGATTTCAGTCCATCTTGTGACTCTGAACCCCTGTTTGCGTGTGGGTGATTCCTCCAGTGCAGTGCCTCTGGCTTCTGGGGTCAGGGAGCAATTGGCTCCAGCCACTCACAAAGCTCCGTTTGGATGGACTTGGGGAATTTAACCTCTGTCCCTACACTTGTACCATGAGGCTAAGGATACACACGGGCTGGCTTTGGTTTAGTCAGCTTTCCCTATCCAATGTTCTGTCATCATAGCCCTGCAAACAGCTAAAGAAGTCTGGTTTCTTAGAAGTGCATTTTATTCGTATTTTGAGAGTTTCATCTAAGTATTGTATTTATATCATTTCTCCCTCCCCTCTCCCCCTCCAACTTCTCCTGTGGTTCCCCCATCCCGACTTCTCAAATGTGTGACCTCTTATTAGTTAATTATTGCTGTTACATGTATGTGCATATGAATTCATGCGCACAATCTGCTGAGTTCAAAGGTCTGTTGTGAAAGTCCCCTATTATGTAAGGGACAATCTGGGTGGGATTTCATGCAGCGCCTGTGAACTCACCATACCCAAAGGTCACGTCTTGAAGGACATTGTTTGAAGTGCTAAGGCCAAGCTGAAGGGCCCGCAGATGGGGCCAGCCGGTTCTTGCCTGCTTCTTGAGCCTTTACTACTGTAAGGCGCTCCGTCCTGGAATGAAACTGCCCGCAAGGCCTTCCTGCACTCCTCTCCAGCCAAAGACACCCCCACCCCCTTGGCCCATCGTCAAACCAGTTCCCTCTGCTCTGTCCGTCTCTGGAGCTTCTCTGTTCAATGGCATCCTTGTCCCCAGATGCTAGGGCAGCGCTGGGCATGCTGGGGGCACTGGAGAAACGGTTCCTCAAAATTCCACTAGGGGGCGCCTTGTCTACAGTTTAGGACTACAGTTGGGCTCAGGCACTTGGTGGATCAACTGCATGAAAAATTCAGCCTCGCGTTTAAAGTTTAAACTCATTTGTTGCTTATTTAATGGAAACCGAAGTTCTGCCATGTCGAACAAGCCTGGAAGCGATGCGTGTTTGTCAGCGCTGTCTGATTTTTATGGATAATGTCAATACCCATGCTTGCAGAAAAGACAAGAGGAAACAATGTTTAGTTTTGAACGTTAAGAATTCAGATCACTGCCAGCATTGGAAATATTCCTCCTCCTTTTTTTTTTTTTTTTTTTTTTTTTGTGGCTTTCCTCCTTGCATAAGTTAACATTTAATTAGTTGATCTTAAACATGCTTGAATATTATCTCGAAGGCCTGTCATTTCAAAGCTTTACTTTCATCACTGCCTCTCATTTAACCCCAGTAGTAAAATTCACGATGTATTGGGGCCACTCATGTAACGCTGCTTCCTGCCACGGAGATTTTAACAAGGGGAGCAGAACAGCGAGGAACTGATTTTAATGGCAATTAATAGCCATCTTAACGCAACACAAGTACACAAGCACAAACAGAGGCGTGATCCTTAAATATTTTAGTTATTGCTGCAGATGCGATATTCTTGCCTGATTTCCAAAGTAGCCACAGCACCGAGAATCTGCCTTTAAGGGAACCGGTTCTTTGTGACATCGTTCTTGGAAAGGCTCAACACTGAGCTTTTCACAGCTGGCTTTTTAGGAACAGAAACGCCAGGCAGCGATTAAATATCCAAAGTAAGAAAAAGAAGCAACCTCTTCGGGGACGCTTGGCAGAGTGAATGAGGAGAGTGGTCCCCAGGGTTTGGGGATGATGGGGACAGCTGTCCACTGTTCTCAGAGGCCTTTCTCACTGTCTGATGTCTATCTTATTTCTACGGAGTGTGTCATAGAAACAACGTCATTAAATACAGGTTGTCTCTGTGTGAGAGCGATTTGCACAGGGACACACACACACACACACACACACACACACATATAATATTTTCATCACTTTCTGAAAACCTCTGGCCCTTGGAATTTAGTGCCTGCCTCTGAGTCAACAATTTTGGGGAGAATCGTGGGAACAATTGTGTGCATACATTCTAAGGTGGATTTCTAAGACATGACTTTTCTCACATAATGCAGAAACCAATTGTGAGTCCTCTGCCTGGACTACTCTAGCTGTGCATGATGGAGTTAACTTCCCCTTCCTTTGGACATAGACAGAAGATGGTTTGTGTGTTTGGGTTCCGTGGTTCCTTGAGGAGAGGCTCCCAGTGCCTCTCGGATTAGGGCGGAAGTATGAACACTTTTCCTTTTAACCTGTACGCTTCTCTCGGACATTACATCCTGACTGCAGTTTCCCCTGCTTCCTCTCCTCCCAGTCCCTTCCCCCACCTCCCCTCTCCCTACCATCAACACACTCCTCCTGTTTCCCTTAGGGAAAAACAGAGCAGGCCTCATAGGGATAGCCACCAAATAGCACTATCCACCCAACAGGGCCTAACAAGATACAAGACTGGCACACACATAATAAGTCGGGCACAAACCCTCCTATCAAGGCTGGCTGTGGCAACCCAGTAGGAGAAAGAGGGTCCCAGGCCCAGGCAGAAGAGTCAGAGACCCTTGGGAGTTCCATAAGGACACCAAGCTACACGACCATAAGGGGTAGGCAACAGACCTCGCTCACACCTGTACAGGGCCCATGGGTGTCACCTTTGAGCCCTGCTTAGTTGACTCTATGGGTTGTGCTGTTGTGGTGACCTCGACCCCTGTGTCCCCTACAATCTTTCTTTCCTGTCTTCTGTGGGGCAGAATTGAATACTTTTCATCTCTCCGCGCTTGGTTAGCTTTCCTGTAGCTAGTGGACCGATCGTGGTTCTTCAGACCCAAGTGACACACCCCCCCCCAGAGAGTTCCAGGTGTCTGGCAACCTCCAGCAGAGCTCTGGCATCTTTGCTCACCTTTGCCCAGCGGAGCATCTGGCATGAGACAGGCCTTTAATGAACATCTGCTGAATAATGTGAATGTATGTACGGATGTCACAAAGAATGAATAAGAAAAAGTTTATGTTTCAACACTAATGAGCTGTTATGCAAAAGGAGATAATAAATGTGTGTTTACTTTTCACAGCACGGTGCAATGAGGGATGTGGGCAGAGGTCTCTGACTTTGAACTCTGCTTAGAGAAAAGCTAACTCTTCAAAAATTTCTGACCGTTCTTTCGGATCACTGCTCCATGCCCAAGAAGATAATGGTCCCCTCCCTACTTCTTCCTTCTAGATTTCTTTTTGAGACGGGGTCTCACATAGGCTAGGTTGGTCCAAACCTACTACGTATCTGAAATTGATCGTGATCCTCTGATCTTCCGGTCTCCACCTCTCGAGTGCTAGGATTGTAGACACACACCATCAGGATCAGAGCAAGGATGTCTACACGTTGGGCAAGCAGGTCCACCAGCTGAGTTGTACTCCCAGCCTGAGCTGAGTTCAAGGTCCTGTTCCCTAAATATGGCTTTGTGTTTTTATTTCCGTGTGCGCGTGTGTGTTTGCATGTGTGTGCTTAGCCTGATGACTGAGATTGGGATGCCCTTCCCTCTCCTGGGGGGGACCTCTTCTTCTCTGAGATAGGGTCATGAACCTGGAGCTTACCACTTCGGCTGGGCAGTGAGCCTTTAGGATCAGCCCACTTCAACTCCAGCGCTGAGGTTACAGGATGGTGTTGCCACGTCTGCCATTGGCAAGGGTGCTAGGGATCCAAGCTCAGTTCCTCATCCTTAGGCAACACATGCCTCAGCCACTGAGCTGATTCCCCAGTCCCAGTGACATTTTAAAGGTGGGTTTGCTGTGAAACAAGACCTATAGAAAGCTCCATAAATCATTCAAATGAAACCCTTCCATATAACTATCTGTCATACCTGTAAGTACTACACAGTTAACAACCTGAAATTCCCAGAGTCCTTTTCCATCCTGACCCCAAAGGAAAGAACCACTCTGGAGTTTCACTGGAACTGACTGTTAATTTTAGCAGCATTCCTGACACACAATTTGGACACCAGACAATTCAGGCTCTAACAGTTCATAGCTGAGGGTTTTCCTGTTTATATTTGTATACTGTGGTATGTTTCTTCACCCCTTCTCTTAGTCAGTGCCCTATTGCTGTGAAGAGACACCATGGGCACTGAAACTCATACAAATGAGAATATTTAACTGGGGTTAGTTTGCAGTTCAGAGGTTTAGTCCATTATTGTCGTTGTGGGAAGCTGGGGGCACCCAGGCGGACATGGAGCTGGAGAAGCAGCGTTCCACATCTGAATTGACAGGCAGCAGGAAGACAGAGTGACACTGGGCCTGGCTTGAGCATTTGAAACCTCAAAACCTGCCTCCAGTGACACACTTCCTCCAACAAGGCTTCCTTACTCCAAAAGACCCTTATTCCAAAAGACCACTCCCTAATGGCCAAGCATTCAAAAATACATGAGCCTATTTGGGTCATTCCTATTCAAAGCACTGCACTCCTCGAAGAAGCCTGTACATACCAACACCCACTCTCCATTGCCTCTAAAACACACCAGGCCTAGGGAGGAAATCGCTACTTTGTGCCTACGTTTGTTTATTTTGAGTATTCGGCTTAGCAGACCCATGCGGTACATGATCTTCTGTGATGCCTGCTTTCACTTTGCATACTTCTTGGTTCTGTCTATGTCGCAGCATGAAAGGGCACTTTATGTCTCCTCATTGCCAAGTTGCAGAGATACACCACTATGTAGGCATCAGCTGATGGATGTTTGAGTTGTTTTAGTCTTTTGAGTATTACAGGCAATATTGCGATGAACAATTTAAGTACAGGTTTTTGTGTGGATATGTTCTCCATCCTCTTGGGCGTATACTTAGGGATGCAATGGGTAAGTTATCGTATTTAGTGTTTTGAGGAACCGTTTCCATGCTGATTGTATCATTTGCAAGCTGTCACTCTTGTGTAGGCAGACTTTTCATTCCACTGCTGGTCCTACCAGCAATTCCCAAACAACCACACAGAGACGTAATATTAGTTACAAATTAGACATGATTTTAGTTAGATCTTTAACTTAAATTAACCCATTTCTATTAATCTATGTGCTGCCTTGAGGCTCATTTACCTTCTTCCTCTCGTCCTCCTCTGCCCTGAAAATCTTGCCCAGCTATTAGCTATCTTTTTATTAAACCAATTACAGTGGCATAAAGTCACACAGGGTAAAGGAATATTCCACACCTGTGTGTGAGGATTCCAGCTTCTTTTATGTGTGTGTGTGTGGGGGTAGTTATGCTGTGTCTTCTCAAACTGGAACATTATTAGGTATGAAATGGCTGATTGATACTCTGCTGAAAAATGGTGTGAACATTCAAAGTGCTTACTGGCTACTTGTATGCCATTAAGGAACATCTATCTGAGTCATCTGTTCTTAAACTAGGTTGTGGTTTTTCTACGGTTGAGTTATAAAAATCCTTTAGATTATTAGAAATACCAGTTTCTTATTGATGATGTGTGGAAGTTGTTTTCTCACCTGAGGTTTTTATTTTTTCTATTTTCTTGATATCTATTGACACCCAAACTGGAATGTTAGTGAAGTTTAATTTTTGCTTCATTTGTTAGTGAAGTTTAATTTTTGCTTCACTTGTTACTTTGTGTGTGTGTCATAGCTAAGAGTCAAATGCCTTGCCCAATGTCATCAAGGCTTACTTTTGCTTTTCTGCTATAACTTTCTTTTTCTTTCTGCTATCAATGCTCTAATTTGGTGAGAAAACAGGAAGGCCCTCTGAGCCCAGTGACCACAAAGCAGCATAGCTTGTTAGTGACAGATTTTGGAGTACCAGTTTCCCCCTAAGAAACTAAGTATAAGTTCCATAGACTTCAGGTTCGTGTCTTCAGCACTGGTAAAATGATTGCCCACCGATGTTTGCCAAACGAGCATGGTTCACTCATATCTTTCAGAACTATTTTAAGGCCCAGAAATCAGGTCTTTCCCTAGAGCGCCAGTGACTAACTGTCACCAGGAGGGGGCAACAGAAGCCCAAAAGAGCTCCCTGCTGGGCCGGGTCTAAGTAGTCAGGTCCAGCCAACGCTGGGACAGCCACGGAATAGAAAGTACTGGGCCTTCAGAGTCAGCAAATAAGAAAGACTACGAGTTTGCTGGAAAAAAAAAGCCATTTGTGTTAAATATTTTTTTTTAGCACAACTTACATTATATCTCATTTCCTTTATTCTAGAATTTTCCACTTTCCCATGTAAGTTTTTCCTATACTGTTTCCACGTCTCCCACTTTCTCAGAGACATCTTGCAATTCTGCTTTTTAAAATACACCTTCATCTCATTACGTGGACGCATCCATTCCTGTTCCAGTTGATAAGAACAAACAGGGAATGGCTAGAGACAGCCATTCAGTTAGGTGCACAATCACTGAACAGTCGCTGTGTAGAAGAAAGCCTTTGCCACGAGGAACAGACACTGTTGTCAGTAAAACTGGAAACCAGATCAAGGGCTGGGTGTGGTGGCACACACCTTTAATCCCAGCACTGGAGAGGACGATGCCAATGGATCTGAGTTCAGGCCAGCCTGCTCTACACCGTGAGTTCTAGACCAGCCAAAGTTGCATAATGAGACCCCGCCTTTTAAACAAAAGAGAAAGCAGAGCAAGGATCTCTGGTCTAAGAAAGACGTTATGGTCTTTCTTAGTTTGAAGGTAATCGGCCCCCATAGTCCCATAATTCCATAATCTCATAGAAAGTGGTGCTATTAGGAGGTGTGGCCTTCTTGGAGGAAGTGTGTCACTGTGCTGGCGGGCTTTGATGTCTCTTTCTCATGCTTCACTCGGTGTGACAATTGACTTCCTGTTGCCCACATGATGTAGGACTTTCTGCTATTTCTCCAGCACCGTGCCCGCCTGCACACCACCATGCTCCCTACCATGATGGGCTGAACCTCTGAACTGTAAGCCACCACCACAATTAAAAGTTTGCTTTATAAGAGCTGCCGTGGCCAGGGTGTCGCTTCCTAGCAATAGTAAACCTAACTAAGACACATTAATCCAAGCTGCCAGTTCCTTCAGTTAAATTATTGTTCTCATAACCCTACACCTTCCTCTTTGGAAACCACCTCAGATTGAACAATGCCCTGAGTGTGTAACAATCCGTCTTTGAAACAGGAAAATTTAGCCGGGGTGTGGGGGGTGTCGTATTTGCCTTCATTTCTAGTGCCCAAGAGGCAGAGGCAGGAATCTCTGAGAATTTGGAGACAGTCTGACTACTCACTCTCATTTTCAACCTCTGCAGTCTACCTACAAACATACTGCCAGCTGCCTTCGGAAAGGTTATCTTTAATTCTTAATTCGCTTTCTGCAGGATCTGCAGCTTCACCTGTTATCTGTCTCCCTCCATATGCTCTACAAGCCCATATAGTTGTCCAGACTAAGTCGGTATATCCCTCACCACCTGTTTTCTCTTCCTGCATGCCACCTATCATATTCCTTGTCATTTGCGTGGTCAACAGTCCTACCTCAAGCCTTTCTCCATAACCTTTCCTGAAGCCATCACCTCCCCTCTACACACTCTGTCTCGGCTAAGGCCAGGACTCAGAGATCCGAATGCCTACAGGTGGTAAAACAGGAGAGAGAGGAGAGAACGATAAGGCGTGGCTAGCTAGAGCCAGAGGACTGCGTTTAATGGCGGCACAAGGTGCTCAGATCAAGCAGCCTCTTGTCACAAAGGAGTACGAGCCCCACATTGCCAGGTGTTCTTAATATAAAATCTTCTGATTTTTGAGCGTAACATGTAAGTACACTTAAAAAAACAAAAGCAAAACAACAACAAAAATAACCAAAACAACGACAACCAAACAAAAGTGCCCAGTGTGAATGGGAAAAAAGCATGCCTTGCCTTCAGTGCCACCCCACCACGGGCATGCATCATGCCCAGCCCAGGGTCTCTATTCATGTGCATCCAGTTTCCGCACAATATTCCCTGCTAGTGCCTCACAGGGAATATTGCAGATAGTCCTGAAAGCTTCTTCACGTCAGTGCATTGTCAGCATGATCATTAGCACGTATGGCAATACAATGATTCCTGTTGTCATTGTGACTTGGAGCCTTCACTACAGGCCAGCTAGATGACACTCACCTCATTTAATCCTTCCAACAGCCCCATGTGTAGAGTATCATCATCATCGTGTAGAATAGTAGGAAACCAGGTGAAATGTCCCTCCCCTCCCTCCCCCCCCCCCGCAAATTCCAGCTATTGGGTTTATGTTTTGTGCCCTTTCATATTATGTTCTTTCCCTTTGTCCTCCTATGTTCTAATTCAGTGCTTTTAATGTGTGTGTGTGTGTGTGTGTGTGTGTGTGTGTGTGTGTGAAACTCTGCCCCTTCTTCCCACAGAGAAACCCAAAAACTATGCCTAATTTTTACCACATAACTCTTAGAAGTATTTCCCTCAACTCTCCCAAGTCCCCCTGTGAGATATGGGACCATCTGAGACTGACAGTGCCATCTGAATAGGGTGGCTCAAGTAGGGACTTGTGTGGACTCCAGCCCTCTCTTTCTACTCTCTGGAATGCTCTCTGACCCTCTGTTTCATGGGGGTGTTGACCAGATGCTTGGAGAACTTCTATGAGTCACGTCATGAGGAACTGCATTGAAGAATCGCAGCATTAGGAAGGTTGAGACCACTGATCTAGACACACCGGACCAATACAGTGACAAAAGGTCATTTGAAAGGGAAATTTCAGTGGAAGCAGAGCAGACTTAACGTGATTTGAGGATTAGTCATCTTAGGGGAATTCCTGATTGCAGAGCATCCGCAACACAGAAGCCCACGTGACAGTGTTACCACTGGTGAGATGTGTTGAGTGGCTTCTGAAGGGCAGGGGAGAAGTGTAAAGAATGGTTCCTGCTGGAAATAGGAAGTCACGGGCAGGTATTTCAGGAAAGAGGTCAGTCAACAATAACCTGTCTAAAACAGAGCCAAACTGGAAAGGGGAAGAAAAACAATCATTTCTTCGACATGTATTGTCCGCAAACCCCCCAGTGTAGACAACTTACAACTTCATCCAATGGTTGCAAGAAAATAGGTAACCATTCCACGGTGGGAATCATCACTTATTGATAACATGATGTCTTTGTAATTGATTTAAATCTACCTAACGGTCCCAGAGACATGTGTATCCTTGATAGACCTCAGCCGAGTGACAGTGGAGAGAGGCATTAGGAGTAATTAATTTACATTGTTCTGCAGTATGTACCTCCTTGCAACTCCAAGGGGGCGTGTGCAAGCAGGTAAACATGGAACAGACAGCCAGGGCTCAGCAGCCAGACTCCTGCATTTCACTTCTGGCTATACTTTCTCATTAGTACATTTCTATAAATACAGTGGACACTCGTTAATGAGTGTGCGTGTGGTGTATGCATACACATGCAGGCATGTGTTGTGGGGACTGCACTTGTCTGCGTGGGTTCATGTGGAGGCCATAGGCTCCATCTTCCCAAAGTCTGCTGCTTTTTTTTTTTTTATGAGTTATACAAGACGGGAGGAATAATTTTCACCCAACTCCTACAAAATATTACATGGCCACCTAGAGATCAATGCGTAGCACCATCTCTGTAGGGAAACTGGGCCAATGGTTTATGCCTAACTGCTATTTCAATGATAGCATATTTGGGAATAAAGGGAATTCTAGACAGGATGTTTAAGGAGGGAGTGATTTGTAACCACTATATTTTCCTATATGTTATAAAACTTTCAGTGAAACAGAAATGTAATGACATGGACCGAGCTCGTCAAATACTTGAGCATGAAGAAGCACGTATGTGATTAAAGTAAGCTAAGTGGGATTGTGACTGGGGAGAATGAAGCCATTGCTTTGGTTGTAACGTTTGGAGACAAAGGCTTAGCATTAGCATCAGTTGTCAGTTGATTAGTTGCCTTTTCCCCTGTGTCCTTTTTCCCTTTCTGGTGTATCTCTAGTTAGAGGTAAGTCTTGATCCTAAGGAATGAATTAGAGACAGAGACATCAATTCTTTGGGGTGGGGGGTGGGCACCTCCTTATGCTCCGTTGGCAATGTCTCCATAGTTTGACACTCACAGCTCCTCAGGTAAGGTCACCAGCATGGTTTTCCACAGGTTTGTTCTACGAATTGCCTGTTCACATAGCTTCATTAAGACACAGGAAACCTTTGGCAAGAGCTATTTTTTGTTTTCATCTCTCACTGTATTCACCAAAAATAAATCTTTACTACAAGACCCACTATTGTACCAGGAAAGACAGACTAGGTGCAGATGAAAGGAGAAACAGCTCCATTGTCTGAGTAGATTATTAATACTTCAAGGTTCCTCTTGCACTGTCTATCATGTGATGTCACAGTATCTCACCCTGTAATGTTGCAATCTCTGGGCAACAGACAATCGGGAGTGAAGGGTGGAGCCTCCATAGTTAGATGCTCCTATTCTGAAAGGGCTTCTTCCATTGGCCAAAGGAAGTCAACTGGACATAATGAAGATGAAGTCCAGTTCCCCAGGGGTTTAGAAATAGCCAGAAGCCTGATATCAGTGGGCAGCAAAACTACAATACATGAGTACATATTTGTTGACTGACATCTAATGTGTTTTTTTTTTTCTTATTTCTACCCTGTGCATAACTGTTGATCTGTATAGTAATGGTATGATTGACTCATTTCCTGCCTTAACCCCACCATCCCCCTTGGGACCCCGGTTTCACAAACAAAACAGACCAAACACTTTTTTAAACATTTGTCAAGATAAATAAATTTGAATCGCATTCAGCACAGCCACGAAGCTGCCATTATCATGGCTACATCTTAATTGCCTACTTACCTTATCACATTCATTTAACAGGTCACTAAACTTTATTCCCTTCCCACTCATACAATAAATCGTTTAAGTTTTACTAATGATGCCTTGACAGTGTTATCTAAGTCGATGCCATTTAGATATACTGCAGTAAACGTATTTAAAATATCACCACAAAAGACATGATCACACACACACACACACACACACACACACACACACACACACAACACACACACACACACACACACACACACACACGAATCTAAATAAGAATTGGCGTGTATTAAACAATTAGAGATTTGGGTTCCCGATTCAGATGAATTGGCTTGTTTAGTAAGCATGTCCCAGGATAGATTTTAAGGGGACAATGACAATACAGGGCATGGCTTATAGGAGATCAGTCACTATGTTTTCAGAAGAGAATGGCTAAGCTCACAAAGAAATCATTTAGTAGCTACTTACTGATCTCATAGTCTCCGACCAGCAAACTCTAGATCCAGCTCCCTTGTCTTGTCTTCGTGGACTGACCATGGGTGCTCTGGGAATCACTCTTGTTCTCTCACCAACGTACCTATGTGTGATGTTGACTCCTTGGAAAAAATCTGAGCCATTTATTTATTTATTTATTTATTTATTTATTTATTTATTTATTTAAGAGAGTGTTCCGTTTTCTAGATCAGGCATTGGTAAAACATAGCCTGACTTCACGTAGCCTCTGAATGAAGAATTTTAAGGAGAGATTTGAAAATGAAGTGGAGGAAGAAGATGAAGGAGGAAGGGAGCAGAGGAGAAGGGGAATCAGCAAGTGCAGTGACCTGTCCACACATGACCTGTCCACACATGACCTGTCCACATGTGACCTGTCCACACATGGTCTGTCCATATATGACCTGTCTACACATGACCTTCCTGTACATGGCCTGTCCACGCATCCACACATGGGCTGTCCACATGTGACCTGTCCACATGTGACCTGTCCACACGTGACCTGTCCACATGTGACCTGTCCACACGTGACCTGTCCACACATGGCCTGTCCACACGTGATCTGTCCACACATGGCCTGTCCACACATGGCCTGCCTGCACATTGCCCTCAATACCTAACACACTTATTCTCTGGACATATGTGAAGCACATTTTCAGAGCTCTCTTCTAGACCTCCTAGACCCTCCAGGTATTTGTTGAGTTAGTTAGTATCCCTGCTTACTGGATCTGGGGCAAACTGGAAATTATGTTTATTTGAAATGTGAGCGGCTCAAATTGAGGCTATGTTGATGCCATAGTTACTTTTCTGCTGTCATGACAAAACTGTGTAAGTACAGCAGCTTATAAAAGAAAACATTTAACTGGTGCTCATGAGTCCAGAGGGTCAGAGTCCACGGCCATCATGGTGGGGAACACGGTGCAGGCAGGCAAGGCACTGGCAGAGTACGTGAAAGTTTCCTTCTTGATTCCCGAGTACAAGGCAGAGAGATCTAACCGGGAATGGAGCTGGCTTTCGAAAGTCCCTCCAACAAAGCCACACCTCTGATCCTTCCCAGACAGTTCCACCAACTGGAGCCCAAGCATTCAGACAAATGTGCCTATGGGGGCCTCTCTCACTCAAGCCACCACAGTTGACTACGGTTTTGAAATAATATTTCAGATATGTGAGTTTAAATACACAACATCTATTTTTTTGTCTGTTTGTTTTTGTTGTTGTTGTTGTTTGTTTTTAGAGACAGGGTTTCTCTGTGTTGCTTTGGAACCTATCCTGGAACCAATTCTGTAGACCAGGCTGGCCTCGAACTCATACAGATCTGCCTGCTCCTGCCTCCCGAGTGCTGGCATCAAAAGTGTGAGCCACTAACGCCCAGCCTATTTGTTTGTTTGTTTTTAAGGTCGTCAATAGAATGTTTTAAAGTATGCTTGTGGTTTGCATTATACCTTATTAATGTTTAAGCTTGACTAAAACTAGGCAAAATATCTTGGGTAGCAATATTTCACAGCTGATTTTATGCTCATCATAATTCATCATGGCATGAGATACACATGTCTGTGTGATGACTAAAGGCACCAGTAACAGGTTATAAGTTTGTACATGATACAGGTACACATTTTATGACTGGTAACACCCACATGGCAGCTAACTACTGTCTCTAACTCCAGTGCACAAACATACATGCAAGCAAAACACACACTAAATGAAACCTAAAAGAAAGATGCATTTATATGTATGTATGTATGTATGTATGTATATATATATATATATATATATATATATATATATAATGGAATTTTATTTAAGAGTGTGTTTGACCTGCAGATGGTTGACCCTATGTACTTGGCATTTGGGCATGAGAAACACCTTTATTAGATAACAGCATAAGAGTTTTTAGATTTTTTTAGTAAACATTACAGTTTTTTGGATTAACAAATGGGTAATTACATGATAATACTTGCACAGTAAGACAGTATTTTATAGTGGCTCTTAAAGGAGACCATGACTTTTAAATACTATCCCTGCATTGTAGGGGAATCATGGCCACAATACATCTCCTTAAAATACTCTTTTGTTCCGTTATTTCATGTCTCAATTCTACATATTCTCTGGGCAGCAAATCTCCACCCTTTGCTTTACCGAGAACAGGAACTAGCTCCGGAATAAAAATGTCGGGGGAAGCAGCGTATAAACTGGAGAGGTGGACAGGGCTCCGAAAGCCGTCAAAGCCAACAGTTTCCAAATCAGGCAGATTATAAAAATGGAAAACCCAGATGCGTGGTGGTGGAGCATGCCTTTAATCCCAGCACTCAGGAGGTAGAGGCAGGAGTTCGAGGCCAGCCTGGTCTACAAACTGAGTTCCAGGACAGCCAGGACTGTTACATAGAGAAACCCTGTCTCAAAACAAAACAAAACAAAACAAAAGGACAATCCAGACCATACCATGCATTAAAATAAGAAGCTTCATCACAGCCTTATCTCCCAATGCAGAAGCTGTGGAAAGGGACCTAGACACCTACTTGAATAAGTACCCTAGGTGATGTAAACTCAACTCCTCTGAGACCCTTTTATGGGTAACGAGGAGGCCCCCAAGTCAACGCCACCGGGCTCTCTGGATTGGGTATTGGCTCTCTGTGTTCTGAGTGGTGCCTCAAGGTCTTTAAAAGCCTCTGCTATACTATTTTTAGGAGGGTGAGTGGCCGATGCCCTGCTTTCCCGGGGTTCTCTGCGTCCAGGAGATGTGACTTCTCATCGCCTTTCCCTGCACTTCCCAAAAGAAATATCAGCTGCTAGTCAGCTCAGGCACCTTTGGCACCCAGTCAGTGGGTTCCTCCCCTCCTACTCGCCCTCTCCAGGAAACCAGGGGTGGAGCATCGCTCAGGCCACGCCCCATGTCGCCAGCCTCCTGTGAGTTCCCGGAAGCTGATGGCCTTGCCCTGGTGGAGTTGATTGGGTGGTGGCGATTTTGGCCTCCGCGCGCGCAGGGTTCTTGTGGAGTTGTTTTGGGCTGAGTTTGCATAAAAAAGCATGGCTGGAGAGTGTCTTCTCCTGCTGGAGCTGCTGGGCCCCCTGCAGCCGGATAAGGACAATAAAGAGGAGGAGGAGGAGGAGTGTGTACAGGAGGATGAGGGGGACCAGGATTTGGAGTTTGTGGACGCCGAGGAGCTCTGCAGTGGCGGCATCAGGGCGGGCAGCCTCCCTGGGCGCATCCGAGGTGAGCGAGCGCCAGCGCGTCCGGGTTTGCAGACTTTGAAGAAATACTTTCGATACTCACTGCCCGCAACCAGTGCAGTTGACGGGCAGACCTGTGGCAGGGCATGGCTGCTTCACCGTACTTAACACGGAGTAGTAATAGTGATGATGGCAATGACTAGGAGTTCATACTAAGTGCAAGGTCGCCAGGCGGTGGTGGGGCACACCTTTAATCCCAGCCCCAGAGGGAGTCAGAGGCAGGGGATCTCTGTGCCTTTGAGGCCAGGGTGAGTGACAGGACAGCTAGGGCTGTTACACAGACAAACCCTGTCTAGAAAAAAAAAGTTTGCTTTTGACGTATATCACCTCAGTGTTAACAGCTGTTGGAGGTGGTTTTACAGTCGAGGAAATAGATACTGTACCCATATTCCCACCCAATAACAGACTCTTTTCATTATTACACGGCCCTGCCTGAATCAGAGACAGAGTTGTTTTTTAGTAACCTTGAGAAAACACATAGCCACACACACAAACATACACACAAAACATGCACCTACATTTCTATACACTCATGCACATACACACATACATATATACACACATTTATACATACACATGTCCATATATACCACATACATTCACACATACACATATACATACACACACAATACACACATACACATACATACACTCACACACATACATACACAAATCACATACACACACATATATATACACACATTTACAAGTATATATACACACACAATACACACACATGTCCATACATTCACACATACACATACATTTACACATACATAATATACACACATGTTTTATACATTCACACATGCATATACATGCACACATATGCACCCATACAATAAACACATGCATATACATCCACACATATATACAATATACACATACACATCACATTCACACACATGCACGCACACACATACATGTGCATACACACACATTATATTTGCATGGTCTAGTACAGTAATAGCTGCTACCATGTGTGGCAACTGACACTGGTAAGTGAGACACAGCTGAATTTTAAGTATTACTGATTTGAATTTAAATGCAATTATGACGTGTTGATGGAATCGCAACTGGCTATCCTGGCTGAGCACTTGTTCCTGGGACACCCCAGGGAGAGCAAGTGATGACGTTTCCATGTCAGCGGAACCATGAGTAGGCAACGTCATGTCAGCGGAAATGTGGATTAGGCAGTCAGCCTGTAATCACGGAAATACCCGTGCCAGTACTTAGAAGGAACACCAGACAGGACTTGGAGAAGTGACATTCATGAGATGCAGACAGGGCTTTGCTAAAGAAGTGAGCAGAACTGAACTCTGTAGTAAATGTAGGGACAGCCTGGAGAGAATGTAGGGACAGCCTGGAGACGCGAGCGTGGCTGCCTGGAGAGGCGAGCGCGGCAGAGAGAGAACTGAACAGCTTTATGCAAAGGGAGGCACTGAGGCCAATTCTTAGAGACTTACATAACGACCAGTATCAGCTGAGGCGCTAGGAGGAGAGACTGGGTTTAGGAGAGCCGATCCATGGCTCAAATTTGCTTCCAGAATGCGCAGATGGGAGCAATGTCCTGTTGTAGACAGGGAGTCAGAGAAACAGGCAGGCAGAAGTTAGAGGTAGCAGGTAGATGTCTGTTTGGGGTGCTTCCTGTGTGTATGTGTGAGGGACTAAGTTTCCTGTTATCTTTATCTTCATCTTCCCCCATCCTTTAGTTTCTATCCCTGATGAAAACACTAAAGAGAGATACACGGTGCAAGGACGTTTCCCGCTCCTAGGTCCTTGGTGGCGAGTGAAGGTTCGGGTTGTAAAGCCTGTGCGATCCAAGGTCTACCAAGCTCAGGGATTTCCGTCCTACTTCCTGCAACCTGATGTGTCGAAACGGCAACGAAAAAACATCTTTTCGCTATTCCTTAAAGAATGTAACTACGCACTTAGAGATAAGTTTTTAAAATGGGTAGAGAACGTGTTAGGCTATGAAAACCTAAACTTCGAAAATCTGCGGGAGACGTTAAGGAACTTTGAGAGAAGAACGGGAGAGAAAAGTCAAGACAAGCCAGATGACATGAGGTTGCCAGTGGAGGACACATGTAAGTATGAATTTTTGTGCCATCCAGACACTGAATGACCGGAAGCATTGCAGCTGTTAAATCCCTGCCATACTTTGTGTGGCACAAATGAGCCTCTCTGTTTAAGGGGCATATGAAAAATAAATGGGTCACATATTTGGCCTTGGATTCCATCCCCAAATCTTCTTATAGGTAAATATTCTAAAATATGAAAACAAAATCCAAATATTTCTCCCAAGCATTTCAGATCAAGGACACAAAATCTTCCCACAGTCCGCAGGCCACATGTGACCAGGGATAACTATGAATGTGGCCCAAGGTGACCTTAAGTAACCTTTCTTAAGACATGAGATTTAGCCAGGCAGTAGGAGGCAGTGGCAGACAGACCTCTATGAGTTTGAAGACAGCCTGGTCTACAGAGTGAGTCGTAGGTTACTCAAGGCTATACAGAGAGACCCTGTCGTGAAAGATTAAGAGAGAGACGTGAGATTTATTTATTTGTGGCTCAGTTATTGGTTTTCAGTTATGAACCTCTTAGGTGACAGTGTGTTGCAGTGTTAAAAAGCTTGGGCATGCCTGGGTTCTTTTTGAAGTCAGTTTGATGAAAATATTATGTTGTATTTGGTGACTCTCCCCTGCAACATTCCAGGATTGGATTCCACGATCTACAAGATCCCGGAGAGTTTACCTTAAAACCGTAGTTCTGTTTCTTGACTTTTGAGTTCCCGGAGTGTACCTTGAGCCATGAAGATAAAATTCAGTTGTTCCTCATTTTAAGAAGGCTGAAGAGAAAGGAAAGCTTTGGAATAATCTATTTAAGAAATATTTCGATTTTGAACAACTTAAAATAGCTCTAAAATGTGGTTTTCTATCTGGACATCCATAGACAGAAGGCATTTCCTTTCTTAGAGAAAGCAAAATCACACCAAAATGACTTCGAGGACAAAAGAATCATGGTTACAATTGGGGAAATACTTGTAAAGGTTAATGTACAAATGATTTATTTTCATGCTTAGTTTTAAATTTACCCTTGTAGGATAAATTATAGGGTTTTTTTTAATGATTATATTGCAAACAAATAAGAAAGACTAAGAAGCATTAAGTACATAATAAAGGACAGAAAGTTTGGTGTTCATAACAAAGAAACCAACCTGGTAGATATAGTTCTATTAACTTTCTTAGTGCTTCAGGTAAGCACTTTCTGATTAGGAGTCTTCAGCTGGTTGTGGTAAGAGAAGTCTCTCCCGGGCCATCTTTCTGGGCTCACTGGTATGTTTTGCTTTGTTCTTTCTTGACACCCCCCCCCGAAGTCCCGTTTGTAAGCGTAATGACAGCTTTGCGGTTTCCAAAAGTCATGGAATTCCTTCCAGTTCTTCTTCCTCGACACTTTAGAAGGCTCATCAGCTCCGATTCTGAAGAGGTGCTGCGAAAGATGGAAGATGCCTTGGGTACACATCCGTGGAAGCTCGGGTTCCAAAGAGTGAGTGGGACCTTTGTTTGGCAGTTAGTGATCTGCTGTAAGGCAGAGTTCTTCAAATCTCGCTGTGTTTGAATTTCTTTCTGCTGGGAATTTAGTGTTGGAGTATTGTTTTTTGTTTTGTGTTTTTTCTTGAGTGTCATATGGCCAACATAAATGTGTTAGGTCTGTAATTCTGATGCAACTGTAAAGTCAATAAATAGCAAAGTCGACTGACGAGCACCGACCAGCGCAGCAAGTTGTGTGCCACTCAGGCTGTCACTGTTGACTTAGTTATGCGAGGCGTTATGACATGGCACGCTCTTGTGTCTCTCAGCTGTCACTTGTGTCAGTCTCACTGAAGGCAGAAGTTCTTAGAGCTCTGTTGACTCCATTTGCTCTGCTGGGCAGTCTCCCATTTCCCAGTGTGACTGTTGAAGACTTAAGTATCCCCAGGATGCATCAAGCTGTTTTCTGCTTGTTACTTGGCACAGCCACACCATGTATAAGTAAAGCCCATGCCTGTTCCTATTGTCAGAGATGAGGAGTTGAAAATGGCACTTGAAGGCCCTGGATGGTGTTAGAATTAAATGTGGTAGCTATGACATGCTTTTCCGAATGAAAACACTACTGATTACGTTTAACAATCTCCAGGAAGTGATGACTGCCTCTCAGGCCAGCATGAAAGTAGACATGTTCCTTGATGGCTTTCTCCAGAAAAGCCCCAGACTTAGCAGCAGCAGAGGGAGGAAAGACAGGAATTAGCTGTGATGTCAACCGTCACCCATCAGGGCTCTGGTCTCTCCTCCCCCCTCCATGTTCGTATCTAGGAGTCTTATTTGCATCCAGTCTCTTTTTGGCAGGAATTTAATCACAGCTTACTTTCTTTTGTGTGCTAATCTTTCCTTCATCGAAGCACACCAGTCTTAGAAGTTGAAGGCCCATTCTGTCGTTAGATGTCCTTTTATACTGTGAATATATGTTTCCTTATTGGTTGATGAATCAATGTTGATTGGCCAGTAGCCAGGCAGGAAGTATAGGCAGGGCTACTAGACTAGGAGAATTCTGGGAAGAGAAAAGGCGGAGAAGCCACCAGGGAGATGCCATGTGGCTACTGGGAAGATAGAATGCCCGACATTCTCCGGTAAGATAAGGCCATGTAGAGATACATAGATTAATAGTTATGGGCCAATAGTTAAGAGATAGCTAGCTAATAAGAAGCCTGAGACATTTGCCAAACAGTTTATAATTAATATAAGCCTCTGTATGTTAATTTGGGACTGAACGGCTGTGGGATGGGACAGGACAGAAACTCCATCTACACCATTCGAATAGTGTCATTAATGTTATGGACTTTTTTTTTTTTTTTTTTTTTAGCATTCATGACTTCTTTGAAAGGCACTGTCTCCAAATGTCACATTCTGAGGTGGTGGGGTCTTCAGTGTTTCACTGTGAGGGGACACTAGAAATAGAGGTGTCTGGAAGGGTGTGTCCATGGGAATAATGGAGCCGAGAGACAACACGGTGATGTACTTCCTTTGTATGGGAGGAATTATTAGTAGACACATGGAAAACCAAGCAGCCACTCATTTCCCAGTCCTTGCAAAGGCCCCTACAAAAGTGATGTCAATACAGGAATCCTCTCCCCTGGGACTCATACTTACATAGTACATGATTAACACTGACTTAACTTGAACAGACTAATTAAATGTGTGCTACAGCTCTTTCCATAGACAAGAAAAGAAGCCTGTGTCAAGATGATGGCATGAGCTCTTATAAAGCCTTTTTCCATAGTAGAGGTTTAATAACCATTGTCTTAAAGGTTTTGTTTTGTTTTGCTTTAAGTCAAGGAAAAAAGATTAGTGATACTTAAACAAGGTGGAAGTCAATTCAGGAAGAAGACACTGTTAGTGATGTCTTCAGGAGACCTGGGGAAGAATAAATCAAGGGATTCCTGTGTGTGTGTGTGTGTGTGTGTGTGTGTGTGTGTGTGTGTGTGTGTGTACATTAAGCCATGTAGCATTGTTTGACATTGAAAATTGTGATATGAAAATTATATAACTGCCTAACTCTAAGGCAGTTAAAAAAACATGAATGATATATCATATAACCTTTTCTCCAGATTTTAAGATAACATAGTTACAACTATAGGTATACTATTCATCATTGTGTATACTTTGTATGAAGCATCCTGAACTCTTGTTTTCTTAAAGGTAACCTACCGAGAGATGAAGCTTTTGTCCTGTGAGGCCAGCTGGATGGCATTCTGTCAGTGTCCTTCCCTGCTCCAGCTAATGACCGAGGAGCAGAAGAATGCACTGGTCATATATTCTCAGCTGAAGCAGATATGTAGAGATGAGGGGCACACATATGTTGAAGCAAAAGACTTTACTTCAGCCCTGTCAAAGTACATGTCTTTCCAGGAAGTGTGCGCGTCTCTGGAGTTTATGAAGGACCTTGGGGTGGTGATCTACGAGAAGGACTGCATCTTTCTTTCTGAACTGTATGAGGCCGAGCAAGGCATCGCCTCTGCCATCTGTGACCTGATGAGCAACACCCCGTGGCATTTACAAGTGGACGTGAAGAAGGTCCTGGCATCAATTTGCAAAGGGAAGCCCAAAGATTCAGGAAGTGCTGAGGTGGTGGAAGGAAGCCAGGCGGATGAAGTGGGATTAGAACAGGGTGGCAGTGTCTCAGACCTGCAGGACCGTGGTGACCACATCAGGGATAACGGCGATCACGACATGGAAGCAGAAATAAATGATGTCCCACTGGACCAAGATCAGGTGGCTGCGCTGGAAATGATTTGCGCCAATGCTGTGACGGTTCTCAGCGGGAAGGGTGGGTGTGGGAAGACCACCATTGTTAGCCATCTTTTTAAGCACGTGGAGCAGCTGGAAGAAAGAGAAGTTCGACAAGCTTGTGAGGATTTTGAGCAAGACCAGGATGCCTCAGAAGAATGGCTCTCCTTTCCTAAGCAGAGTCCAGCAGCCGTGGACAAGGCTATAGAAGTTTTGCTCACGGCACCTACCGGCAAAGCAGCTGCTTTACTGAGGCAGAAAACTGAGCTTCTGGCTTACACGCTGTATCAGGTAAAAACCTTTGACATTTTTCTGTGTAGATAAAACATCTCCCTAAAGACATCTTTGCTTCTCATTCAGAGTAACCAGCTTGGAAGTGTTTCTTTCTTTCTGTTTTCACTCTGGAGATGAAACCGAGGGTCTTGTGCATGCCAGGCAAGCGCTTTACTACTGACGTACATACCCAGACTCAATAGTTTGTAAGTCCCTCTCCTGACGGGTTTTTACATTTGTATTGGTTAGTACAGTACTCATCTACCTCATCTTCCCCCCCTCACCCCCATCCTCTCCGCCCCACCATTTCAGGCCTTCCCAGTCTTTGCTGCCCGGGTCCTCTGGACTTCCAGACTTTGGCTGTAGCTGAGCAAAGGGTTTCCTTCCACTGCTCAGTCCCAAAGCTGAGACTCGTATCACTTCATCTCAGCTGGGATATAGTCCAGCCTCTTCCCCACTGCCCCCTGAGCCTCCCCCAGCTCCTGTTTGATGAGCACATTACCCGGATGTTTCAACACCATGTTGGATACATCCGGCCAGGCAACACTGTCTCTAAGCTGTGCCTGAAGCTGCTGCCTGCCGATGTGGACTGAGTCAGCCCCTTTGTGTCTGACCTTGGCACACTCCGCATCTTTGTTTGGATCAGCTCAGCCACAGTCAGGGAGAAATCCTACTGGATAGGAGGTGCCTGGTGGTTTCAAGCTCTGGAAGGCACACGAGTCAGCTTTCTGGCTGTTCTCCCTCTCTCTTAACACCCAGACATCAGTGTGTGAAGTTAAACTACGCACTTGTGGGCACTGAGATGCAACCTCACCTTATTTGGGGATGTTCACCTTTCTGCAAGGCCCCTGTGCTGCATAGACTACCTGCCCTTTGTCACTGGGTGGTCGTCATTTCTGTCATCAGATCACCTTTCGAAGTAGTCCATCACTCATCTACAGGGTCCCATGCTAACCTTGGAGCTTATCTCCCATGGCTAACAGAGCTTACTGTTCTTGGGGAACATCTCCTGTGCCCTGATTTTATAATAGCTCATCATTTAGATCAGGCCTACCCAGGACGGCCCGTCTGTAAATTTCCCAGTTTGCAGTGCGAATGAACCCAGGGTCTGAGAGTAAAGGAGGAGACTGCATCCTTCACTGGGATCAGAGTGCATGCCTTGACGATGCAGTGAGTGTAACTCCTGCTACCACATGTATTTCCCACGAGGGCTGGTTACAGACATGTCCCTGCTGCCCGGTGTGCTGGAGATGGAAGGGAAACCCCTCTCCTGCAGAATGAAAGCTCTGTGGAGCTGAGCCCTTGGTTCTATGCTGTATTTCTTCATCTCTTCCGTCTGGCCAATAGTCACCTAGCAAAGACCAGAAATGATCTAGTGTGGCTGCAAGAATGAGTACTTTGCTCGATAATAGTGAAAGGGCTGAAGGCAGAGAGGCCGCAACTGCCATGTCACGTGTGTTGCAGAGAACTCTAAAGCACTTTGGAGGCTCAGGTGAGGAGAAGGGTGTTTTATTTAGGGGAAAGTTCTCCGGGTGTACTGGGGGAGAGATAGTGTTCAGGGGTTCCAGGGTGACTTATTGATTGGAATGAAGTCTATGTATTGTAGAACAGTAGAAATAAACCCAGAGGCAGGGGTTTGAGCTTTAACTGTGGTGTTTTGCCATTAACTCATTAAAACATCTATATTTTAAAAATAATCATAAATACTGTTATTAGTGACATTGTTGCTAATAATCGTTTTATTGTGGTTATGCAGTGTGGTGGTCAGAAGTTTGGAGTACTTGAAAGGAGACTTAGTAAGAAAAAGGGTTGGTATATTTCAGAAAGCCAGGAGGTTTACTGAGAGTGAAAGGCAATAGAGAAATTTCTCCATCTAGAACAATGGGAGAAGTGTTTTGTTTATTTGTTTGCTTGCTTGCTTTTTGCAAGAGAAACTGTGATTAAAACTTATTTACTAAAGTAAATGTTAGGCTTCACTGGGAAACCATTTTTGAAAAAAATTTTCTGAGCCTTTTACAGTTTGAGATTTCTTTTTAAAATTCACCTTTTTTTATGTCCCTATATATGGTATGTTTCTTTTTTTCTTTTTTTCTTTTTTTTTTTTCTTTTTGTCTTTTCCTTATGTTTTTATATTCTTCCCATCTGCCAGGTAAGCTTTATTCTCAAAACTGTAGACTTGCTAATTTCTAACCTGGTTTTTGTCTTGTTCTGTTTTTAATGTATACTTTACTTATAGGTCAGTTATAGCTTCTATTTTTGGAAGAAACATAATGGGGACAAGCCGTGGAAATTCTCGACAGTTCGAGTTCTGGTTGTGGACGAAGGGAGTTTGGTGTCTGTGAGGATCTTCAAATCAGTATTAAAGATACTGTGTGAGCACACCGAGCTCTCAAAACTTATAATCCTTGGTAAGTTAAAATTCTGGGGGAGTCGGCCCATCCCGTTCATAGCGTTGCTGGTGCCAAGTTGTGGATGTCACTCCAGGCTTCGGTTGTTAGACGTGCGAAGCGTTTCTCACAGCCCATTTCAGAGCTACCGAGTTAAGCCTGCTGCTTTCCCCACCAGCCTGGGTGCGCCTTCTGGCCAGTGCATCAGCCCGCCAGGATGAGTGATACCAGGGTTCAGTAAGTTACTGCTTACTGTCTGAGTAATGGCTATTAAAATAGTAAAAATGTCAGAGTCAGACTAAATCAGCATATAGATCATTTGGAAATAATAAAAAGCCTGAATTATAGACCACTTTACAGTAATTTTATGATTCTGAGCTAATAATTCAAATTAGGGCTTGCCAGCCTCCTAACCTGATGAGATTTAGTTAGATTCTGTAGAGTTTTAGGGGTCAGTCCATTCTGTGGTTAAATTGTAATGGATTGTATATAAATTACCATCTACTTTTGGTATTTGGGGACATTTAATAAGCAGATGGTTCTGCTAAAGTCTTTAGCAATCTCCCAGTTGTCACCGGTACATGCTTTTCTTCTCTCTGGCGTTTGTTTTTTGCATCAGACTAAGATTTTCAGTAGACTACAGCCCTGTCATCTGGCGGCTAAAACTCGACTGTTTTCATGCCCATCCTGCTTATGTGTTTTAGACTCAGTAGGCTTGTTTTATGCAATTGAGCCATGGCTTACCCAGGTTCTACATCATCGTGAGCTAGAGTGTGTCAGGGATTTTTAAACATACTCTTTTTACAAGTTGTAAATGTTCCTAATGGTTTTCCTGGGCCATAGCCATGAAGGAGATCGGTTAAAAATTTGTCACCTAATTGTATTTTCACGTCATGTACAACTTAATTGGGTTTAAAATTATTTAGTATATTTATTTGAATGTAATATTGGTAGTAAGAATTCTTTTTTATTGAGGATTTCATACATTGTATTTTGAAGACACCCACCCTCCATTCTTTCTCCTAATCCCTCCCTGGATATTTAATATTCTTAAATGATGTTACATATGACTTTAGAGGCATTTTTTGTTTGTTTGTTTTGTTTTTTTTCCTAAGTTACACCAAGTCTACAATCATGGTCTCTCTCAATCGGCAGGATAGAAAATGACCTCTAAATTTTAGAATCCTAGTTGAACAAATTCTTCATGCCCGTGCCTCTCTTTAGGTGACATCAGACAGTTACCCAGTATCGAACCTGGTAATATGCTTCAGGATGTTTTTGAGACTCTTAAGTTGAGGGGGTGTGCCATTGAACTAAAGACAAACCACAGGGCAGAGTCCCAGCTGATTGTGGACAATGCTACAAGGTAGGAGATAGCGAAGTTCCTGAATTTTGTCTTTGTTGTATTAGGAATGAAGGGTTTGTGTGTTTGTTTGAGTGAGGGTGTCAGACCTTGGAGTTACAGACAGTCACTAACTGCCATGTGGGTGCTGGGAATTGAATTCCAAGTCCTCTGGAACAGCGTTCAGTGCTCTGAAGTGTTGAGCCAACCCTCCAGCCCCATACCATGTCATTTTAAAAATGGACTTGAGCATCCACTTATCCTAGGAAGATTTTAAGGTAATAAGTATACAGGGATAACTGTGTGGGAATTGAAGTTGGTTAAGCTTAGAGACTGGACTATGCCCAAGGCAACAGAGACTTGGAAATGAGTCTTATATTCAAAGGGGAATTAAAAAAGAAATTTCTGATAATTTCTGTGGGAGGAAAAGCCCAAAGCAGAAAAAAATAAATGTAGGATTTGACTCTGAGAGGAGTCCTGGAGGCATCTACTCTTTAGTGGAAGAGAGTTCTTTACCCAGTGTTTTTGTATATATAAGCCTTCTCTGGACTCAGATGTCTGGCTTTTTCCATATTCAGTATGTAGGAGAATCAAAAGTATTACTATTTAGTGACTTTTAAGAAGATATTAAAATCTGTAGGTATAATGGGACCATGAGATACCAAGAGATGGTCTTGTTTACTGGGTCAAATTTTATCTTTAATTTTTACTCTTTTATGGATTCTGTTTTTGCTATGTGTACATTCAGTATATATAATACTGAAATCGTATAGTATTTGTAGTCTATTATAAAATGAATTGGCTGCTTTATATATCCTGCAAGACCCTTTCTTCCTATTATCCACTAACAAGTATGAATTATTGTAAGGGCATTAGGCTTCTTCATACATAAAGGCACATTTGTGGGTGGTGATGCTCATATATATATATATATGTGTGTATATATATATATGTGTGTGTGTGTGTATATATATATATATACATATATATATGCATGTATGTATATTATATAACACACATTTATCTTTATTTAAGGATCTCCAGGCGCCAGTTTCCAGAATTTGACGAAGAACTAAGTAACACTGATAATCCCATGTTACCCATCTCCATTCAAGATAAGACATTTATTTTTGTCAGACTCCCTGAAGAGGATGGCAGTACCCAGTCTTCTAAAGGCGAACACCGATCTAGTAAGTGTCGATGTGGGCGTGCATGTAAGTATTTCAGAACTGTAACATTCTTATTAAATGCCTAGCTACATATTATTGGATGCTAAGGGTGGGTATTGCTAGTGAAAAATGGAGCACTGGAAATATAACAGCTTAAGAATTGTCAAGAGCAGACGACTCTACTCTTGGCAGTGTTTCTCAACCTAATGCTGCGACCCTTTAATATAGTTCTTCATGCTGTGCTCACCCCCAACCATAACAATATTTTCATTACTACTTCATAACTGTAATTTTGCTACTGTTATGAATTGTAATGTCAATATCTGTGTTCTCTGATGGGTCTTAGGTGACCCCTGTGAAAGGGTCAGTTGAACCCCAAGGGGGTTGTGACACACAGGTTAAGAACCACTGCTCTAGAATTTTGGGAGAGGAGTCTCGACACTGTAATGATGCTCATTAAATACTTTAAGAGTCTGAGTGGCTGGAGACAATTTTGTCTACAGAGTCTTGGCAATCCAAGCATCTTCAGGAAGAAATAAGTTTTGTTTAATGAAATTTTCCTTTTACTTCCTTTGAGTCCGTTTGTGGAGCTGCGGTTACTGTTAAACAGATAAATGCCACATGTCATTTCGGGTACTGAAATGTCTACCTGTCAGGGTTGAGAAGGAGTCTTTTCCTGTGAGTACAAGACCCCAAGTCACTTTAACATGTGGTAAGTAGCAGTCAGGACTTGGTGCCTGTGGAGCTACAGGGGCATTCATATTGAAAACTGCTACATACGTGCTAATCCATATTATTACATTGGTTATGGCAAACAAGTTTGCTTGAATGTAGTTGTCTTGGTTGGTTTTGTTAACTTGACACAGCCCAGAGTCTCTGAGGCTCAAGAGAGTATCAGCCATGGAACTGGCTAGATTAACTGACTTGTGGGCATTTGTCTTGATGATTCATTGACATGGGAGGGCCCAGCCCACTGTGCCCGTGGTGGGTGTCACAATCCCTATGAAGGTAGTTCTGGGCTGTGTAAGAAAACTAGCCTAGCAAGATCCAAGGGAGCTGGCAAGCAGGATTCCTCCGTAGCATCTGCCTCAACATCCTGACTGGCTTCCTGCTCAGAATTCCTCTAGTGATAGAATATGCCCTGCAAGGCAGGTACATTCCTTCTTCCCCTAAGTTGCTGCTGTTGTCATCTTGTCACAGCAATGGAGGACAGTAGGAAGCTTCTTTTGGTTTTGATTTAGATGACAAATCGATTTAGCAAAGTTTAAGACTAGCGTAAGGGTTTACTCAGGACTGGAGAAGGGATGCTTTAAATGATTCTTCTGGGAACCTATTATAGTCATCACGGTTCTCACCAACAAACCCTTTGCACTCAGACTCCCCACCCCACCCCCGTGCATGGGAAACCCAGCTGACAAAACATCTAAGTCTGTCCTCTGCTGTTGTGTATCCAATCCCATCATTCATTTTAGTCTCGTACAAATTGGATAATAAGATGTGTATTTTGTGAGCTGGTTTTAATCAAATGTTAGCTAATGTGTATTCACAAACAGCTTAGTTAACAACATAGGAGCTGTTACAGATGAGAAAAGCAGACGCAGTGTCGTCATAGCTTGCTTTCTTGCTGGCTCTGTAGAGTGTATCTCCAGCATTGCTTATCTTGGGACCTGTTCTCTGTGTTAAAGAGTTTGAGTGAGGCAGGGTCTTCTGTAGTCCAGGCTGACTTTGAATTCCAAATCCTCCTGTGTCCACCTTCCTAGCCTGGGATTACAGGCCTGTGCTCTCAGGACAGCGTTCTCTTAAAAGAAAAACAAGTTGTCCATTTCGGAGCGCTGGCAGAGCTTAGCTGATTGGCCGTTTTAATTAAAAACTTGTGCTAGAAAATTAGCCTCTTCCTTCAGAAACCTGGTTAAATATTCCTTGGAGAGGCAAATAGCGCTTTCTTATTAATAAGTTGTTAAGTAAATTCTACCCATTGTTACAAAGTGCAGAGATCCAAGACGGGGTTCATAACTGGGCTAGGATTTCAGAGAGGCTAAAATGTGCATTTTAAAGTCAGTAAAATGCACAGTGCATGAGCATCTGAGAGACAGAGAGGGCCTTTGGAAGTTTCTGCTCCAGCAATCCAGGGATGACTGGGGGAGATGCGAGGTCAGCTATTTTCTGGAGAGTATCATTTCTTCACTGAAGAAATGAAGGGCTATGTGAGCAGCTGACTTTGTCTCTCTACAGTTGAGCACCACAGGACCCCATGATTCATCTCTGCTACCAGAGGACACACAGAATCCTACAATGCGCCTATGCCCCTGCCCTGGCGCCCATTTTTCTTGAGGCAGGGTCTCGTGTAGCCTAGGCTGCTATTGAATTTGCTATGAAGCTAAGGCTGACTTCTTCCTCCCATCACTAGCATGCGCCCAGCTCACGGCCTCAAGTCTGGTCTCTTTTTAAAAACTGTTTCATAGCATGTAGACCAGGCTAGTCCCAAACTCAGCATGTATCCTTGAACCTTTTGGGGATCAGGTGTGGGCCAGCCACCGTGCCCAGTTCCTGTGGTAAGAAGGCTCAACCCCCCCCCAGAGCCTTGTGCTTGCTGGGCAAACACTACCGACCTAAACTATATCCCTCGCCCAGCACTCCGATTTTTACTTTCGCATGAGACATGTGAACTTACTTTGCACCATTGCTGAGAGACTAGAGGAAGCCTGTGAAGGAGTTATAAATGAATGACATCATAGTCCTCTGAGCTATGGAGGAGGTGCCCAGCCACCCGCCCCGTTTGGAAAATGACTTCCACGAGCCTTACTTTCACACTCAGATGAGTGTGGTTAGTGACCACACTACGTAGCAGCTGGCAGGGCATGAACGCCACTGAGTTCTTGCTGCCGCCGCCGGGCTAAGGTTGTAATGGCTGAAATACGGGAGGGCTGGGCAGGGGAGGAATGAGAAAGTTGAGGTAAAGGTGGAACAATGTCGTGTTAGGCCAGTCGCCATTTTGGCGTCAATGTGGAAATAGCTGAGTTTTGTAAGATGGTGTACACCAGCTAAGACTCAGCTGAGTATGGTAATACTTTATGATCATATGATGCACTATTTGAGCTTATGATTGTGAACTCCAACTGACTACTACTAGTACCTCAGGGGGGCTTAAGCCTTTCTCACGTTGCTTCTACTGGCGTGGCCCATGTCAGGATGACGTAGGTGTTGCCATGGTAACCTTGTATTTCATATGGTGAGATGTTTTATGAGGATTGATTTATGCTGGCTAATTTTCCCATGGAAAATAGCATTATAATTTGGCAATTTATCCATGTTAACCTTTTTCTCTTTGCCAGATTTATATTCTGCAGTTGTAACTTTGCTTCAAGGAAAGGACTTTGAAAGTGCAAAAACATCACAATTTATTGCATTTAGAAGGTAAAAGCATTTATACTGTGTTAATATACTTTATCTAATTTTTAAACTTTTTTTTAACTTTTTTAATGTACATTTTACTTAGGGGGAGAGACTTGTAATTTCCCATTGTTATTTCTCATTCTTACTTCCATTAGCCATGTCTGAAGGCTTTCTGAACAGGGCTGTTTTCTATCTTACTTCCATTAGCCATGTCTGAAGGCTTTCTGAACAGGGCTGTTTTCTATCCAGTGCATTTATAATCTCACAAGAAATGTGAGTGGAACAAAATTTTATGAGAAGGTAAAAATTATAAAACACCTTTTCCCAGGTGGGTGTAGCTGCACACGCCTTTAATCCCAGCACTCAGGAAGCTGAGGCAGGTGGATCTCTGTGAGTTCAAGGCCATCTGGGTCTACCGAACTAGTTCTAGGACAGCCAGGGCTACACAGAGAAACTCTGTCTCAACTGAGAAAGAGAGAGAGAGAGAGAGAGAGAGAGAGAGAGAGAGAGAGAGAGAGAGAGAGAGAGAGAGAGAGAGAGAGAGAGAGAGAGGAGAGAGAGAGAGAGAGGAGAGAGAGAGAGAGAGAGAGAGAGAGAGAGAGAGAGAGAGAGAGAGAGAGAGAGAGAGAGAGAGAGAGAGAGAGAGAGAGAGGAAGAGAGGGAGAGAGAGAGAGAGGAGAGAAGCAAATAAACAAAAAACCCAAAATACCTTTTCCTAGAGAAAGTCCTAGAAACATCTTACAGGATCTACTGATCTACTGTATCGGCCCGACTGTTAGTGCTTGCCTAGCAAGTATAGAGCCCTCAGTTGGATTCCCAGTTTCCCAAAAACAATCATTAAAAGAAGCCAGTGGCCCAGTGGCTGATTGTTGATAAACGGGCAGTGGAACAGGTGTTACTGAAGTGACTCTGATTTTGATGTGTTTCAGGCAAGATTGTGACCTCATCAATGACTGCTGCTCCAAGCACTACTCAGGCCATTTAATCAAGTGAGTACCCCTCACTGACACCTCAGGGGACAGCCCTGCCTTGCTTGGCTGTTCTTACACTTGCGTGGACTTTCGGCACGTAGGACCTCATACTCAGAAGCCATACACTTTCCTCCAATCTGTGACGCCTAACGGTCTCTTCGATTAGATGGAGTATACGTCATTAGGAATTGACTTGGGCAGTGAGTAGAAGAAGATAAAAAATCAGGAATGGTCTCTGTGGTGTCCAGGTTGGCAGCTTCCAACTTCCTGATCAACATGGAGACTAGGGAGGATTTCTAATACTGGGTGGTATTTCCAGAAGCCTGAGCATCAGGCTGTGTACAGAGAAGACGTGAGTGACCAAGCGAACGGGGTGTAGCTGAGTCAGGGTGCTTGCATGTAAGAAAAGTTCATTCATATGCCTTGTATTTGCCAGCCGGTGCTCATCACTGGGGTTGGGTAAGCATAGGAGCTTCTGTCATAAGGACAGAGCTGTGTTGCTTAGCCCAACAGAGGGTTCAAAACGTGCTTGGTTAGGCCGATGTACTGGTGGTCCTAGTCACTGTGCTCTTGTGGTTTTATCGTTCCATTTGTGTAAATGAAGCTGCTTACACAGAAGTCCCTAAAGGTCGGAGGAAGAGAATGAAAGGTAAAACCTACATACAGTGCTTTACCAGTGACCGGAACAAGCTACTGTTCATTGCTAGCAATGGACATATGAGAAAGTTCTCTAACACCTGAAATTGCAGAATGTGGGGAGAGGGTGAATTTGCATGAAAAGAAAAAGGCTTTCGCTTTAAAAAAAAACGGGTGGACCAGAGCAGTTACACCAACATTTCTAATCAACCGGGCCATGTCAAGAGGTGACTAGAGGAAAAAATAAACAGGTGACAGTTACGACGGCTTGACTCCTTGACCTTGGAAGAATAAAAGTGATGCCAAGACATGTGCACATCACTTCATATCAGCTCTGAGTAGAGTTCGTATCTAAGTAGAATGAGGTGGGAACTTACAGGGTTCTGATGATGTGTGACCCCTTCCCTAATACAGAGACCACGAGAAGAAACTGATCTTTGCAGTTGGTGATAAAATCTGTTGCACCCGGAATGCATACCTCTCAGATTTACTCCCTGACGAGGGCAGGGAAGCCAACGGGAAAGGCTTTGAACTTGGCCTTTCTGATGCTGCCTCCTCCGATGCCGCCCCTTCTGGTGCTGCTGCCCCTTCTGATGATTTCAAAATCAAGCAGGATTTTGAAAGTGGCATTCGACTGTGCAATGGGGAAATATTTTTCATAACAAAGGTGAGTCTTAGGAAATAATGTTTGCCAGTTCAAAGGTTTTTTTATTTTTGTTTTTAAAGTCTTGGATCTCATTAAAATCACATCAGAGATGACGTCCTTGTTCAGCAATTTTCATTAAGGATTTTTATACATCCTCCTTCAGGATGGATATTGGTTTGTAGTTTTTTGTTTTGTTTTGTTTTTTAATGTCTTGTCTGGATTAATATCAGAATGTGATGGAATAGTTAGGAATAGTTAAGCTGGAAAAAATTATTTTTTTTTCTAACTTTTTTTAGTTTTTAGTGAGAAAGGAGAAAGGGAAACTTGTTTGTGGTAAGTTGGAAGCTCGAATAACAAAAGACGAGGCAAGGACACAGCCATCCTTAGTTGTGGCTCCAGTGTGGAAGCGTGTGGAAAGCATTAGCAGCTGCCCCTGCTTGTCCTTACGTAGACCCCTCCCACACTTAATGCTACCAAAGGGCTGTGTGGAGAAAGAGCGTCTGAAGTTCCAAGGACCGGGAGATCCTGTGTCTGTTCATCGAAACACTAAAATGTGGAGGTGTCCTATTGAGGATGGATTTTAAGCGTTTTCAAGTTCATTTGATGTTGTTGCTGCTGCTGCTCCGTTCTGGGTATGGAACTCAGAGCCTCACAAGTACTGTTTGCATATTCTACAACTACAGTTTCGGCCCCAAGCCCCCGGAGGTTAATTTGATGTATAATGCTTGTGTTTTATGCGGCACCCCTAACACAGAATATCTTCGTCATGCGTATGCTTGCATGTATGCAAAGATTTTTCTTTGTCTTGGTCCCAGGATGTAACAGATGTAACTTTCAAAGCAAAAAGACTTGTGACCATCAATAATGAGGCTGGCTTGGAAGTGACTGTGGATTTCAGCAAACTAATGAGATCCTGTCACATAAAACACGCCTGGGCAAGGACTATCCATACTTTCTAGGTGAGATATGTGCTTGTGTTAGTAAGTTCTGTCATCAGTGTGACAAAATGTGGTTGAAGGAAGAGTGTTTCGGCTTATAGTTTGAGGGTCTGGGCCCTCATGGCCGGGAAGGCATAGAGGCAGGGGCATGAGGCAGCTGGGTTGCATTGCATCCTTAGTCAGGAAACAGAGAGGTGGAGGCTGCCACCAGCTCTCATCTCCTTTTTGTTCAGTCTGGGACCTCAGCCCATTCAGTGAATGCCACCCCATTTCCCGAGAGTCTGTCCACTTCAATGATGCTGTCTAGAAACTCCCTCGGAGAAGTGTCCCGAGATACATCTCCTGGGTGACTCATGACTTCATCCGGTTGACAGAATTAACCACAACACTGATGTACCTCGCATTGTTTTCAGCTTCTTTTGCTGTTACTAATTTTAAGTTTTTCCGTGCCATCCCAGTCTCCACCTCATATCATTTTGTTTTGGTTTCTGAGAGCTGCTTTCCAACACAGGACGTGTACATGACAGGTCGCAGAGCTTCCTTCCTGTAGCCCAGTGAGCCATCCTCCCAGTCTTGTGCCTGAGTCCACTGCACTGACTGGCTGTACCAAGTTTTCCCACTGTTTTCACCTCTCAGGGGTCGGAGGAGAACACAGTCGCCTATGTAGTGGGGAAGGCAGGCCGCCAGCACTGGCAACATGTCTACACCGCAGTGACGAGGGGCCGCTCCAGAGTGTATGTCATCGCCCAAGAGTCGGAGCTCAGGAGCGCCATCCGGAAGCGCAGTTTCCCCAGGAAGACGCGTCTGAAGCACTTCTTGCAGAAACAGCTTCTCTCCAGCGCCAGTGCATCTCCCACAGACTTTCTGTCCCAGCCTTCAAGTCCTCGAGCTGGAGAAAGACCCAGCACACAGCCTCCAGCCTCACCCTTCTTTAGAACCCCAGACAAGAGAGCCACTACAAACAGTGCCTGGGGTGAAACACGTTCAGCCGCCAGGGAGAGGTCCGCCTGTGATGGAGGACGGCTGTCAACTCCTTTTAACTACACAGACACAGACAAGGAGTCGGCGCAGCCTCGAGGGTCCAAAAGAACTGGAGATGACTTCCCATTTGATGAGGAAAGCCCCAGCAAATTCTGTTTGGTAGGAGCAACGTTCCCTCATGTTTGTGTTTTAAGTCTTGCCATCTGCAACGTGCCTGGACGGGACTGTGTATTTCCGTTAGGGTACCACTGTGCCGCCAGGATCCCAAGATACCTGATGTCTGACCTCTTCCCAAGTCGCCCTTCTGGTTCTCTTAGCTCTTTGCTCATCCTTTCCTGAGGCTGCTGCTCTAGGCAGCTTCCGTTGATTGGTGGATTGACGGATGATGACCCATCATCTTCTATGAGGAAGCTTTCCACTCTTTGCCTCTTCCTTGTCACAATAGACTTGAGGCCTTAGGGTGTGGATTCAGTGTGTGGATGTGATTGGCTGAACAAGATGCCCCTGCACTCTCTCCCCAGTTCCCTTGCACTGGTTGGGTTTTCTGGAGCCTTCCCTTAGGTCTTGCCCTGGGCTCTTATTTTGGCCGTTAGTAGTTTCACCGTTGCTTTCTCTCGGTTCACGTGACCTTAATCTAGTCTGATGTGAGGCTTCACAGTTCCTGTCCATTCCTTCCTGCTGTTCTCCCACACAGCCCCTAGTTGGGACTCCTCCGCAGACCCTGAGGATGCACTGTACTCTCGTAATTTCGGCTGTCCCCTTTGCCTCAGTGTTTAAGTGGCTGTCGTGATGCAGGGGCTGGGAACTGTGGGTAAGCTAGTAGTGACTCTACGCTTATGCAGACGAAGGCAAGTCAGGAAGTAACTTGGTGACTCACTGAAGAACATCCAGGAACCAGTTCCTTCACGAATCTTTGTTCCTAGAAACAGCCATTCTGGAACCATAGTCTAACGCTTTTCTCTGGTTCCCATCTCGATCCCCTTTCTCCTAGTGTAACAGCTTGAAGTCCTGCCATCACATTATTCTCGCCGCGTCTCCTCTCTCTACCTGTAGGGAGGCAGCATCCTTGAGGAATGGCCTGCTCTGGGATTTTTCTCTCCTCACTCTGCCCAGGCTTAGGTCCTTTTCTCACTGGAAGATGAACTGATTGCCTATTCCCATTGCCTTCTGACCATACTCCTCATGTACCGCATTCGCTTGGGTGCTCAACTCCGTTCCTGTAGGTAAAGGCTCACTCGTGCCTTAAGTGGGCTTTTGAGACTTCTCAGTGTAGACTAGCTCTCCCTGTGCCACGGGATTTCCCACCGTTGCCTTTGGCTCTGGTCAATCTACTGTTTTTGTTCACCAGTTCTCTAAGGGAATCAATTTTTTCCCCCTCATCCCTTCCTTGTGACTTTTTATATTTTGGAGAGGTAGCTATCAACAGGGTGACTAGATTGGAGAAGGCAAAAGGGAATATTCACAAATGATACTCTGCTTTCTGGCTGAAACAGCCCGGGAAACAGCAAAGCCATTTACTGGGATGAAAATGTCCCAAGAAGACCCCATTTGAGGAGATAACGTCCGACAGGCAGTGACAGTTGCTCAACTTAGAGATGAGGGCTTTCACATGACTCTAGCCATGCTTCCCTCTTGATGTATGTATGCATCTGCTGCAGATTCACTCGGTGGGGAGCAGGTGCTGATGGACCTGCCCGGGCTCTGAAGGGTGATACTCATGTCCGGTGCCTGAAGAAGGTTCTCTAATACGAGTCTGTGTGACACAGAGTTCTACCGTGAGGCGGTGGCAGATGTGGCCGCTGGGGGAGCGTGGTATGCAATTGAGAGGTAGAGCTGCAGACACAGGGTGGTCAGGACAGACGGACAGAGCCTTCCAAAGAGCCTGCCCGTTCTGATTGGTGTGGAGATCCCTAAGAACACTTGTAAGTGCTTGTGAATTGAAATCCAAAGAGGTGACCTTGGCCTTGGTGTAATTGATGGTGATTAGAGAGAAACTCTAAGTTCCTGGCGTAAAGAAACCCTTGGGTACAGTGATCTGCCTAAAGGCAGGTGCTTACAACAGGAAAGAAGGGTGCTAAGGCAGAGCTGATGGGTCCTAAAAATGTGTTAGGTAGGGGGGCCGGGAGGGACACTGTGGGGGGTGAGTAGGGGGAGCTTGGGTCACAAATGCACAAATGGCACACATGTGTTTGGCCTGGGCACAGGGTGATCCAGGTATCATTAATCAGAATTAGTAAAAAGGGTAAGTGACAAGTTTTGTGGAGAAAGGGACTGTCCTTTTTCTTCCATGGCAATAGAAGTAAACGTCGTGATCCAAGCCTCCTACTCCTAGTGCAGATAGGACATTTGATACGGCATTTCCACCTTAGTGTGACACACATCCCTCCCCCCACCAAAGTAAGCTTGCAAAGACCAGTAAAGGGACAATTCTAAAGAAAGAGCCTTCAAAGAAAAGTTTCTTGAGTTATATTTCTTCTCACTGACAGCGGGTGGGGTTATGACTGTGTGGTTCTACAAAGAGGATGGCAGTGTTGCTCTGCCCCAGTCCTGAGTCTGCCGAGCCTTCCTACATCGACCAAGGCGGGTATTGCTGATGGATGACGTCAGAGTGAGGTGGGGCTGTTGTGTGCTGGCTCCCGTCCTAGACCGATGACCTCAGCCCAAAGTTCGTTCGGGGAAGGGGGTGACGGGCTTTCTCAAGGCTTTGCCAAAAGTACACGGCGTCTACAGGGTCCCTGTAAACAAGGAGAGAGTTCAGAACGTTAGGACTGGTAAATTAGAGACTCGTCTATTTCCGTAACTCTAGATGAGGGTGTCATTTTTGAAAGAAAAAAATCCAGTGGCAAGAGCTGTTCACGTGTCCTCCCTTCAAATACATTCAGGCCAGCCTTTAAATTAGGCGCATGGCTGAACCACGAGGTTTCAGGTTTTGGGGAATGCCTCTGTAGGCAGCTGTTCATTCCTCTGTAGTGCAAATCGTGTCAGTGTGTGTGCTCACAGCCGGCGTAGACAGTTATGGCTACGGGGCCTCTTGGGAGTGGGAGTCAGAGTAAGACTTGAGTTGTGTGAGTCTGCTTCACATGCCCTTTTATGGGGTGAAAAAAAAAAATAGAAGCAGATCACACTCCAAATTAGTGGCTCTCGACCCTCCTAACGCTGTGGTCATGACCCCCCAACCATAAAATTGTTTTCGTTGCTACTTCATAACTGTAACTCTGCTACTGTTGTGAACCATAATGTAAGTATCTGTACTTTCTGATGGTCTCAGGCAACCCCTGTGAAAGGGCCAGTTGACCCTCAAAGGGGTCCTGACCCAAGGGTTGAGAACCGCTGCTCTAAATTAATGGCAAAAATCATAATAAAGGCATCACCTAGAAGCATAGTCACTGCTTAGTGCTATGTACTGACCCCATCACCAGGGTTACGTCACCAACTCCACAGGTCCGTGGCTACTACACCGCACTAGGAAAATTTTAGCTTCATTCTGACCTTAGGGGACTGTTATTATATTATTGCCGTTCATCATTGGCCCAAATGTCATTATGGCCTGGGTGACACTACTGATGGCTGAATCCCCTCCTTGCTTTCTTGCTTTCTAGTATATCAACAGCTTTGGGTTTTGAAAAACGTTTCTGAAGGGAAATATTGACCTGAGCCTACTTTGAAAGTAGAAAGAAAAAAAATACATTTGTGATTTTTGATGCACATATCCGAGTGAACACTGCTTAATTTAACAGGATAAGACAATTACTTCCAGAAGATATGTTTCTACAAAGTTTGCATTGTAATATATGCAAAGCAAGCTAGATAAGACAACCATAACGGCCGAGGGAAGGCCGGCCCCTGAATTAGTCAAAGTTCTCTGGGAAACAGCGCCGTGCAGCCTGTTTGCTGATCTGAGTGTCTGTCCGAGCAGACTTCATTGGAAGGAGCATGTCCAAGCAGCTGCAGAGACCTGCTTGGTAAATTTGTAGAATCGGGTGTAGACAATGCTGCCGCCTGAGCCTGAAATCGGGCAGCTACAGGTCTTCCTCGGGGAACGAGGGTCTTTTTCCTGGTAACACTTTCAGATGACTGCATGAGGGTCCACCCACCTCACAGACGGTAATTCATGTATCAGAGTTCGCCGGCTTCAATATTCATCTCCTTATGCCTTTGTGGGAAATGCCTAGAGTGATGTGCGACTAAATCCGAGTCCCACAAGCTCAGGCAATTTGGTGCAAGTGATCGATTAACCACACCCAATCTCTAAAATGTACAGGCATAGCGTCGTGAAGATGAGTTGTATTTCTTTGCTTTTTTCTTATGGTGCTGAAGGTTGAGGGCCATACTGGCCTGGTGGCTGCTGCTTTGGGCGTCACTGGAAGCAGGAAGAGTGTGACCCTGGCACTGCCCTGCTTTCTTGTACCACACAAGAGCCGTCTTCATGGGTGTGCAACCTGCCAGTCACGCAGGACTGTGTGCTTGGGGCCTTGATTCCATCTTGACATTTCTAATGTTTGCACAGTGAACCTTCATTGTAATTCCATATTATCTAGTAAGCCCTATCACTATAGATGCCTGTATTTAAACAGTGCACAGTTACTTCTCGTGCCAGACCCTTAGCTCTCGGTACAGGGGATGCCACAGGTGACAGGTGCAGATGTGATCCTCCAAGGGGCAGATAGCCTACCCATTGGTCGGATGCTCGGGCATTCAATGACTGTGAGGAATGCATTATTCCTTCAGGGGGAAAGGAAGTGCATTTGGTGCACAAGGTATGTTTTTTTTTTTTTTTTAATAAAATTAACTTTATTTTTATTTTCACACAGGTTGAAAAACCATCTCCACAAGTGTCTTCTATATTTCAGAATTTGAGGTTGAATAACCTAACTCCTCGACAACTTTTCAAACCCACTGACAATCAAGAAACAATTAAGTCAGCTGTGGTAGGTCATGCCGATAATCCCAGCAATCAGGAAGCAGACACAGGAGGCTCCTGAGTTCCAAGCCAGCCTGGGCAACATCATGAGACCATGCACAGGCACCACCACCAATGAAAACCTCCAAACAGAAAGAATTGTACTTCCTGTTGATCAAAATAATTATTTTTCCTGGGGCCTGGAGAGATGCTCAGTGGTTAAGAGCACTGGCTGCTCCTCTAGAGGTCCTGAGTTCAATTCCTAGCAACTCCAAGGTGGCTCACCACCATCTGTAATAGGATCAGATGCTCTCTTCTGTCATGGAGGAATAAATTATTTTTCCCTTCACGACGAAGTGGACATTTTAGCTTCAGTGTTCCAAGCTAAGAGAATATTGCTGTGAACTGGGATTTTAATTTGGGGCATTTTTACTTGTATTTTTAAGTCTGAATTTTAAACCGTATTTTAAATTCACCCAATCAAAGCAAATCGTGCTGATCTCATCTGTGTCCGGAGATTGCAGGGAAAGATGCCAGGTGCTTAGAACTCCCCCGTTTTAGGGGTGTGGTGAGTTTTGTGATAATGCTGCACGACCACTGTGGGTCACCTTTGTGGGTTTACTGAAGCAGTAGGAAGGGTGGGGTGACCTCGATCGTCACACATTCAGGGGTGCTAAGTTTACCACCACAGGGGGCATTTACAAGGCCTTCACTCACTCAGGCCTCCTGCTCCTGGGACTCAGCATTCTTGGGACTTTCCTTGGCTATGCGTTTTCCTAGTTGGGAGTAAGTCTTGAATATTACTTAATTCTCTTTTTTTTTTTTTTTTTTTTTATATGTTTGTTGGTTTGAATGGGTCTCCCGCACACGCGTGCGTTGCACTGTGGTAGTAGATGCCTGAGAAAAGTCACTTTTTGATGTCGCCAGATTTTCTTTTAATTTTATGCTTCTTATTCTTTTGCCATGGGATGGCAGGTTCTCATTAGATGCGCACGCCTGGCTAGAGGCACGCCTTTCTCGCACTTCCCTTTCTCGCAGTTCTCGGATAGTTATGCTATTTACACATTGTCATTCTCCTGCAGCTCAGGTCACAGAAACTTCTGGCCAAGTGTGCACACCGCTTTATTTTTACATACTCCGTCGTTTTCCTGTTAGACTGCCAGTATAGCACAGAGACATTTTTCTTTCTTTTCCTTTTCTTTTTGGTCTGGGTTTGAGCCCAGGAGTCATACATTCTAAGCAAGTTCTGTACTACTGAGTTGCATCTCTAGCCCTAAACATAACTTTTATTTGTACCGAAAAGAAGCAAACCGAACAATTGTGTGACTCTTCTGATTGTAATATTCTCCTGTTGCTGTGCTGTGGGGGGGTTCTAATCTGCAGTGTCTCCAAGACACGCCTTTGTGGGTCAATAAATTCATTATTCTGTTTACTAAGTTGTCCAGTCTGTAGATTTTATTTATAATAACATGAGGAACTAAGACCAATGGTAAAATAAAAAGTTAAGTATTCATTAACTTAGTGTTTTTAATAGTATTATGAAAGAATTCTATGCAATTTACCCACTTAATGGATACAATTCAGTAGCTTTCAGTATAGTGAACTAATTGTAAAGCTGTCATTACAATAAATTTTAGGGCATTCTCAAACCCTCCTTCCTCAAGCCTGCACCCTACTAGGCATAATCTGCTCATTTTCTCCAGCTAACTGATTTGTCTTTGTAGCTTTGCCTATAATGCACGGCTCCTATAAGTGAGACCATATAGTATGAAGTCCTTTTGAGCGTATTCCTGATCAATGGTATCCAGATTTCATCCACATCCTATCAGTTAATATACTGGTAATTCAACTCACTCATTACTGAATAATATTCCTTGAGGTGGGTATATTGCATGTTGAATTTATCCATCCTTTAGTGAATTGACAGGGTGATTTCTACTCTGGCTGTTATGCTTAATATCACTGAACACTGGTGTTAACATTTTTGTGTGTAGATACATATTTTCATTTGTCTGGGTTATGCCACTAGGTAGAATTGCTGGGTTCTATAAGTCCGTCTTTAGACTCTTAAGCAGTTAGCATTTTACATTGTCAATAGTAGTTATGAGAATCCCAATTTCTCCAATATTGTGTGTGTGTGTGTGTGTGTGAGTGAGAGAGAGAGAGAGAGAGAGAGAGAGAGAGAGAGAGAGAGAGAGAGAGAGAGAGAGAGAATGAGTGTATGGTGTATGTATGTGTGTACCTGTGTGTGAGCCTGAGTGTATGTGTATGGTTTGTGTGTTCATGTGTGTGCGTGCGTGTGAGTGAGAGAATGGTGCATGTCTACCTGTGTGTGTGTGTATGGAGGAGGGTGCATGTGCCTCTTTGGTCACGATGGAGGATGTTGAGTGTTCTGCTCCATCACTCCCTTAAACCCTTTAGACGGGGTCTCTCCGTGGACCAGGGACTAGGTTAGACTAGGTTAGTGGTCAGAACTCTCCGGCCATGCTGCTGTTCTTTCTCCTTAGCATTATGGTTACAGGTATGCATGACCACATCTGGCTTTTTACATGGGTTCAGGGGTTCAAACTCAGGCCCTCTAACTTGTGCAGCAAGTGGTCTTCCTCTGAGTCATCTCAGACCTTCACCTTTTTTCTTTTTAAACTGTATTGCATAATAGGAGTAGGGCAAGGTATTCTGATTTTGATTTGTGTTTTCCTTATGGCTAAAGGCAAGGACAGAAGGATCAGCTTTAATGTATTCACTGGTCTTTTATATGTCTTTGGAGAATAATCTATTCCTATCTTTTGACTTTTACATTAGGTTAGTATCAAAATCTTAGAGTTCCTTAAACTACATGTAAGATATATATATATATATATATACATATGTGTGTGTGTGTGTGTGTGTGTGTGTGTGTGTGTATGTATGTATACACACACACACACACGATCCACATTCTTTCTTCTCATGTGCAGTTTTATGTTGAAGGACATATTTTTAATTCCAGCGATGTTCATTTAGGATATTACTGCTTGTGATGTTTTCATTTTGATGTTACAGCCAACAAACCTGTCCAAAGCCATGAAGATTTATTTCTACATTTTTTTCTTCTAAGCATCTAACAGTTTTGGGACTTCTATGTAGATGTTAGACTAACTTTCAGTTAGCCTTTGCATAAGGTGTGAGGAAGGGGTCCTGTTTCACTCTTATCCATCATCGCTGAGCTCCGTTTCCTGAAGAGATTGTCCTTTTCCCCAGTGAGTTGTCTCCGTATCCATGCCAGAACTCAGTTGCCTGTGTGAAAATGTGTTATGGCTTCTCAGTCATATCCCACGGGTCTGTATGTTGGTTTGTATGCCGGTAGCATGCTGTCTTCATGACTGTAGCCTGTAGTACTGTAAGGTTCGAAACCAAGCACAAACCCCTAACAAGATTGTTTTAGTTGGTCTGTGTCCCTTGGGGCTTTGTTGTTGTTTTCTGTTTAAGGCATAACCTTACTCTGTAGTCCCGGTTGATTTGGGACTTGCTATGTAGACCAGGCTGGCCCCCAAGTCAGAGAGGCAGGTAGGTCCTTCTGCTTCTGCCTTGAGATTAACCTGGGATTAAAGGCTTAACTATTGTGACTTGGATTCCCTTCGTTTCCATATGAATTTTAGCTTCCAGTTCCTGTGAAGAAACCAGCTGGACATCTGGTGCGGATTTTATTTCAGAAGCATTCCGGGGCTACGGATCAACCTCATTTTAACGCTGACTCCTAGGATCTACAAGGACTCCTCCATTTACCTCCATGCCCTCTTTGTGGGTTTAGAGCGTTACATCTCGTATTTCTACATGTAGTTAAATTTACTTTTGAAACTATATTCTTTTTGATATTATTAAATTGATATCAGCCCTGTGTCTGCTTTTGTCTGTGTGTAGGTGTGCCTGCACACGTGTACAAGGAGGTGGCCGGAGATCAGCCTTAGGCGCCATCTGCCTTGTCTGTGTTTGTTTTTGAGAACGGATTTACTTGTTACCTGAAGATCACTGGCTTTTCTGGCTGTTCAGTGAGCCCCAGCTTTGGCCTGTCTCAGACTCCCCAGCAGTGGGATGGCACTCAGTTTTGAGAGTTCGAGTCTTGAGGAGTTTATCTAAGCCATCTGTCATCTGACCAGTGATCAAGATAGTCCCCTACAGCCTGCTGCTTCTGTAAGGCTGGTATCAGTGCTCTGCTTTTCCTCCTGATTTCAATAACTGGAGAGCCCCTTGTCCCTCTGGTCAGTCCAGCTAATAGTTTATGAAGTTTGTTAAAATTTGTAAAAACATATTTTTATTGTATTCAATTGTGTGTGCATTTGTGTGTGTGTCTATGTGTGGGAATATGCCTGTGAGTGTAGATGCCTGTGAGTGTAGATGCCTGTGAGTGCAGATGCCTGAGGATGCCTGTAGATGCCTGGATCCACTATAATAGTTGTGAGCTGCCTGACCTGGGTGCTGGGAAATTTTGCATGTGCAGTAAGTGCCCTTAATTGCTGGATCGTCTCTCCAGCTCCTGTTTTGATATTTGGAAAGTTCCACAGACCACTCTCTCTCGCTTTTATAATGGGAAGTTTATTAATTTTCACTCTTATTCTCATTTATCCTAGAAAAGGCCATTAAGGATGGCTGAATGCTGGCTGACATGAGGGTTAGTGAGCATTCAGGGGACAGTTTAGGAGTAAATAATTGGCATGGGTGTGGGGGTGGTGGAGCCTGTGCTTTGCTGTCTGTCTAGTTATGTGGAAAGGATGGCTCCTGGTGAGGAATATTTTCTGGATCACAGGGGTTGGTGGGCACAGAGGAGGAAATGGTAACTACCAAACTAGTAGACAGAAACTGTCTTCAACTATAGCTGTATTCTAGAGTATAAGGACTCACAGCTTAATGTCATTAAGACGATATTAAATTAGCCGGTTTTCCTTAGGATGCAAAGAAACAAATTATATGCACCTGTGTCTCAACATAGCTTCTGGCTGGCCTAGAAATCACTCTGTAGATTCAAGAGGTCTCTGTCTCTGCCCCGGAGTGCTGGACCTAAGGGTCTGTTCCTCCACACCTGGCAGGGACTATCTAGCTTTTATACAATGATTGTACTGTAACAAAAATACAAATGATTGACCTAATTCCATATCATGGCAGCAGTGATTGGGAGAGAGCATTGTCTAGGAACTTGGGATGTAAAGCAAAAGGTATTTCCTCGCAGCATATTAAGACGGAAGGTTTTCTAACATGGCTGAGTACCTGGCTAGATGCCACCAGTGGTGGCCAGAGTGGTGTATGCTTTACGCACTGTCCCTCCCTAGATGGCCACAATCATGTATGACACTCAACTGTATTTGAAAACGACTACCCAAGACTTTTGGGCTCTTTTAATTTTTTTTTTTTTTTTTTTACAACAGCTATTTTTCTATTGAGTCATTTATCTTGGATTCTCTTTAATCTCGGTCTCTCATATGAGATCATTTCTCCTTTGTTTGAATTGATTGGCTCTGACCACACTTCCTGCTATTGACTTTCACCTTGGTTGCTGTACAGACCGTACGTTACACAGTACAGCCAAAAATATGAACAGCTGTTTGGGTTCTACTAAGAGGGAATGGGGCTTCAGTTGGGGTCATGTGACTTCCACGTGTTTATAATGAGGCCCCCTGCGCACACTGGACGAAATACGTGAAACTGAATGTGATTGACAGAGTCTGGAGACTACCGATGTAGTCCTTAAGAGACTACAGCTAAAGCTTATATTTTAATCGCTCACGTAAATGTGACTCCAGGAATGCACGAAGTGTTGCACCCATGAGTTAGGAACGGTCATGGTTCCCTAAGTGACGGAGGCGTCGGCTTTGAAAGTGTTACTACTGGGTACAGGTGTTCTTGGCCCTTCCTTGTATATTTAAAAGCATATTCTGTAGGCTCTCTGGTGACGTCACCTTCAATTATCACAGGTGCCAGCAGGTAAATTGCATACCACTTTATGAGTACCGGAGTTGGCATCCAAACCGAGATCTGACTTCACAGCTCCATCCATCCATCATGGTTTTCAAGTTGATGGGGATACTTCCCTCCTTCCGGGAGTCGTGGCAACGGACTTTGTTCGAATAGCACTCGGGCTGGGACACTGAATCACAGTCAATGCACCAAACATGCAGGTCATATTTTTTTTATTATTATTATTTTATTTTGGCTTTTGAAAATCAAATCACTGTTTATTCCATTTGGTAGAGGATTTTTTTTCCATACAAATATTTGCAACAATTTTGAATTCCCCAAAACCATACATAAATACCATGCTAATAAGGTATTAAATTTGTACAAAAATACTTTACAGTTTAATACTTGTTTGTTACAAACAAAAATACATATTTAAGTGACTCATGATCTTTTTATTTTTATTTTTTCCTTAGCAGGATTCTGTTCTATACTTCCTTGCCCTGGCAGTTCTGAAATGTGTTTGAAATTATATATTACTTCTTTGCACAGAGAAGGATAAATCATTTCCCTTAAACAAAGGACACAGTGTTTGGATGCTTTGCCTGTGCGGGTGTGTTAGTGACCAAAATGAACACGTTTGGAAAATAATTGTTTTGACATTCTACCATCAATATACAGATCTATATATATATATTTTTTAAATATTTACCAAATAACAGTTATTCGTATAGCTATTCAAAATGTCTGAACAAATGAAAACAGTTGCCAACAAACGTTAAAACATCCGTCACAGTTATTTTATTGCTTTGGGGGATGGTGATTGGCAATCAGTTTTGTGAAAATGTATTTACAAGGTCAGCAAATGGGATGGCTCAGAACAAAAGATACCCCCGTGTCATTTCCTACATGTGCTGTGTGTCCCTCGGTGTACCACCGATCTGCAAACATCTGAGTTACATGAGTTCTATTTGCCTATCCATTAAGTGAATCTCATGTCATTAAACTCTTCATTCATTCTTAAATTCTTTAGTCTTGGGTTTTAAGAATAGGATCATATCACTAATTCTCAGTGTTACTACACATTCTAATTCATTATCAGTTATTTTCAGCTATTTTAAAAAAAATGTGTCCTTAAGAGGGGGAGAAAAAAAAAACAGGTCACAAGACATATCCTGTTTGATCATCTGTTGCATAGGGAATAGCATACATCTTAGTTAAAATCATTCCTATATTTGGGCAAAACATTTACCACCACCTATTATGGTCTCCTACGTGCATTGTTGCTGAAACAGTTTAAGAAAACCCTAATGCTACGCGGTGCCCCTCGCCCCGCGACAGGCCGGGTAGTGGACCCTTCCTAGCTGCCCTAGCAGAGCCAGCTTTGTGGGAATCCATGTCGCTTCTGTCCTTAGGTTGATGACCTTATAGTAAGAAACTCATTTCGTTAAGGAAATTAGCATAGAGAGTATTGTCAAACGGATGTTTCTCTTTGTAAAAAGTGACAGTAGGATGGACTGTGAAAGCTTTCCTCTGATCTTAAGTTGTGGGAAGAGGGGGTAGGCTGCTCTCCTTTTCATATCCACCACTGGGCCTGGCAGAGAATGGCCTGCCAGCTAGCTACTGCAGCGGTCATAGTAAAAGAAACCTCTTCAAGTTGGGAAGGGGTGTGAACATGAGCCATGAGAAAGACTGAAATGACCCGTGTGCTTGCAGTTAATGCCACGTGATTCTCTGTGCTCCTGCTGTCACAGAAACTTTAACGGGATTTTTAGCACCATGTAGATATTGTCTTTTGTCCTGCTTTATGAAAGTGCTGCTACAATGTGTTAGTGGGTTCTCGTGTCTCTAGATTACCACCGTGGCTGGGCTGTTGGAAGAAAGCACTGTTCTGTTCACTCCAGTCTCCTGGCAGAGCCTGCTGCTCTACTGACTTCTGGGAGGCCAGTGGGTTTCTGCTAATGACCAGGTCCAGCTTGTTGCCAGATTCGGCTATGAGTGGCACGACCAGGCAGCAGTCAAAGTCTCTCGTCCGGACGTGGTTGACCTGCCGGGCCAAGAAGAGCCACTGTCAGTGACCGTGGCAGCCACTGCTCCCAAACCCAGAGGCAGACTGCTTGATCCAGAAGGTGGAACATGGGGCTTTGAGCACACAGACACCAAGGCGTCTGGCTCACTGTGTCCTCTACAACTGCCTGTTGGGAGCTGAAGAGCAGGACACCACCCGCCTGTCCCCACACTGAGATCACTCCTCCCAAAGTCTCCTGGTGCCGAATGCTACCCCAGGCTGCAGCTGAAGAAAACAAAGCTTAGAGGGGTGAATTAATTTACTTTCGACTGGCAGTGGGTAAGGGTTCACCGAGGATGTAGTTCCAGGCAGTCTGGCTCCCATGATGCTTAGCTCAATTAAGAATGAGCCCACCTCCTCCTCAACTTACACATGCTTTATGCACTCTTCTTCAATTGTCTGTGCACACTTTTTTTTTTTTCCTTTTTTTTGGACCTGGGTATTGAACCTCGGGTGCTGTACATGCTAGACAAATTCTCAATGATGGAGCTATAGTCCGCACCCCACAACAACAATACTTGTTGAAATCATGTGCATTCAATTCAGTTCCCAGTCCCAGCTTCCCATTGTCCCCTGCACTCTTTGAGGACAAGTGCTGGCACTTAGATGGACCCAGTTTTAAACTGTGGGACTGTATTGTCCTCAGCCTCCTTGGCTGTTGTGAGGTCCCTGCTCTGGACACCTACCTGTCCCTCAGCTCTCTTATGTTGTAATGAATAATGATGGCAAAGGTTGCTGCCTGGGCCAGAGCACCACACCCATGTCTGAAGCTGCTGGCTGGAGATAAACGCTTGTGGGCATCTTTGCCTCTTCTCTGGCTGCTTCCTGCATGCACCACTCCTTCATCGGCCCACTCAGACGTTTGCCCCCAGCTTCAAGCCTCCCGCTGTAAACTGCTAGCTGCCACCTCCTCTCTTTTCTTTACGGTCCATTCTTCCTGGGCCACTGTGCCTTCCCTGTCCAGGATCCACTGAGAGCAATCCTGAACTATTAAGCAATCCCATGTGCACCCTCTGAAGACGCAGGGGCTGCCCCCAGGCCTGGCCCCCTCCCAAGGGCTGGGGAATCGAGGGGTGGTCTCTGAAAGGCAGGACCGTATGTACCATAAACTGCACGTGGGTTGGACAAAAGCCACTAGGGCCTCTTCTACAAATGTGCGCCCCGCATAAGGGCCTCCCGCTATTGAGATAACTCAGAATTTGTATTTAAGCCATCCCCCATGTCAAAGACCCAAATCCCTGCCACTGCCCATTGAGCCAGGCATTGTGGCTACTGTAGTACCTGAAGCCCAATTAAACGGGGTCCTCTGTCTCTCATGACTCACTCTGCTTCACTCTGCTGTTTCCAGTAATCCTTTCATGTTTCAGATACTGTCAGAATTCCCCCCATGGTTCTCTTCCCCTTCCGGCTAGACGCTCGCCCAGTGGTTAACTTCATCTAACCCCCTCCTTCCAGAAATCTCTAGTCCTGGCTGGAACGTCGCTTCTAAGCAACAGATCATAACTATGAACTATGTCCCATCAGGATGTGCTGAAGTTATGAATGGCTGGGTAGATCCAAAGCGGGGTCTGACTCCTTAGTGCCCTTGTGAGCACCTGCCTCCCCACGGTGTCCCTGTTCATCCGTGATAATACTCTATTGCTTTTCTTTGTGTGTGTGTGTCTGTGTGTGTATCTGTGTGTGTGTGTCTGTGTGTACATGTGTCTGTGTGTCTGTGTGTGTGTGTGCATGTGCGTATGTCTGTGTGTGTGAGTGTGTGTGTGTGTCTGTGTCTGTGTGTACGTGTGTACGTGTGTCTGTGTCTGTGTGTGTGTGTGCATGTGCGTATGTCTGTGTCTGTGTGTCTGTGAGTGTGAGTGGGTGTGTGTGTGTCTGTGTGTGTGTCTGTGTGTGTGTGTGTGTTCATGTTCATGTGTGTTTGTTTGTAGGCAGGTCCTTGTACATGTGTGTGAGCATGGGTGTGGAGGTCAGAGACAGACATCAGGTGTCTTTCTGGATTGCTCTCCACCTTTCTTTGAGACAGGGTCTGCTACTGACCTTGGAGCTCAGTGGTTTGGTTAGACTCTCTGGTCAGTGAGCTTGAGGGCCACTATCTATGCTGAGGTTTGAGGAATGAGCATTCAAATGGGAAGGCTAGCTCAGTGTCAGAAAACTCAGGAGGCTGAAACAGAATTCTTTACCCAGCTGCTCACTGCTGCTAGGGCCAGAGTCCTATGCCACGAATGGCAGAAACAAAGGGTCCAGGCATGAAGGAGACTTTGGAGGACGTTGCTGCTTGTAGGTCAGAGGCGAGGGTTCAGGACCCCTCTGAGGCCTTACCTGCAAGAGCCTGTCGTAGGGTTTCAAGCCACCAAGGTCACCGGGCCCAGCTGGGCGGACATTTTTGACATACACCCCTTTCTCCAGCAGGCCATCTGCCACACTGAACCCAAAGTCCTCCATGCCCGGGTCCTTGTATAAGGTCACCTGGAAGGGGTGGAAAGGGGAAAGTTAGCGGAGCAGGAGCCGTTTGCAGCTCAAGCCTCTTGGATGAGGGAGCTTCAACAAAGTAATTTCAGTCACACGATATCAGTCACGTAATATCAGAGTTACACAGCCATTGCCACCCACCATTGCTGCTTTGCTTCTACCCTGAGACATCCTTGCAATCTGTAAAGTCTCAGCCTGAGCTGTCACAGGAGAAATGAGTCATCTCTCTCTTTTTTTGTTATTGTACCTCTTACTTAAAAAACGTGTGTGCGTGTGTACCCTCCCCCACCCTGCCCTGTGTGTGTGTGTGTGTGTGTGTGTGTGTGTGTGTGTGTGTGGTTTGCATGCATGTGTTTAGGCCAGAGAACAATGTCAGGTACCTTGGTACCCAGAGCTATCATTTTATGCTCTATTCTCCTGAGACAGGCCCTCTCACTGGACCTGGAGCTTGCCATTTTTCAGTGAGGCTGACTGGTCATTAATTCCTATCAATTCTCCTGTCTCCAAGTCAGTCCCTATCCCTTCCTGCTTCCCACCCAGTGCGGGGCTTACAATGCACTGCCACACCCAGCTTTTACCTTGGAGCTAGGGATCTGAACTCAGGTGTTCCGGCTTGTTAGCAAGTACTACTCTAACCCACTGGTCCTCTGATCCATCTCCCAGAGTTGCTGCCTCCTCCTTCCAAAGTGCAGTCATTACATATAGGATACAGGGCAGGCTGATGTCTAATGTCTTCCTGGAGTCGCCTCCAGGTTGGGGAGAAGCAAGGGATGAGTAATGCTGAACGATAAACATTTTCTGTCTCCCACCAGCCTGGGGCTCTGCTAAGTACTGTGCTACACACCTTCTGCCTTCGAACCAGTGCACGACTTACATTATTTGCTGAGATACCCCAAACAGCCCCATCAACAAAGAAACATCCAAAACACCTGCGAGCATTCCTATAACAAATGTCACTTGAGGATGTGACCGGACTGTTTCTATTTACTTGTCCAGGGCCTTTTAGCAACTCAAGGGCCTTCCACACCACAGCTGAAGCCATGTGCGTCACCCAAGGGCAGCTCCTGACAGCCTCCCCAGCCTCAAGACTCCATCTGGTCACCTGCAAGGGGCAGTCTGGGGTGCACAAGGAGAAACCCTTGTTCTAATGACTGGGCTGAATGCTGGAGGAGGATTGAACAGCAGCAACGAGAACCAAACAGACACTGAGTTTCTCCACTTGGAACTTTACATTCACGCATGCTATGAGGTGGATGCCTTTTATTACGGTTTAGTGGGGGCCCTGAAAAATATGACCATACTTCAACAAGGATTTGGGCTTCTTTCACACACCAATCATCACACATTAGCATTCAGGCATCTGCACTGGCCTGTCTTTGGGGTTCAGACAGGATACGCCCTCAGCTGCAGCCACTAAGAGCACCACCTGTGCACAGTCACTACATTCCCTTTTCAAAGGAACCTGCCCACCTCCCATCTCTATTTCTCCCTCTCTCTTTCTCTCTGTCTCTGTTCTGCTCTCTCTCTATCCCTCTTTCCTCTCTCTCCTCCCCTTCTCTCTCCTGCTGCTCATGTCTCTAGAGGCCAGTCTCCCACTCCCTTTCCCCCTTTTTATGATCCCTTTCCCTAATTAAAAAAAAAAAACAAAACCTTCTGCTTCTGCTTGAACACTGTTTCATGACATCTTTCTTGAGCTGCTTTTCTTAAATTACAACAACAACACACACATACATACACACGTGAACACACACATATACACAATACATGTGCACACACATATTGCTGTCAAATAGTAGAAATACACAAACCCCTCAGAGTTATGCAAGGCAAGCATAACTGACCTTTTATAACAGGTTTAGATTTTTATATCGAGTTATTAGACTGAGGAGAGGAATGGATTACTGAAGGAAACACAAAAGTGGTCAGTTTGGGTATTTTATTTTACTGGTTAGAAAGCTAAAGAAAGAAAAAAAATCAAACTTCCTGGGACAATACTATTTACCAGCCAGCTCTGTGGTTACTGTCATTTCAGAGGTGATGAAATTCAGTTTCATAGAGGGTGATCAATCTTCCCAAGACCATAAGGGTAAGGGGTGGTGGGGCCAGGTCTGTCAGGATCTAGACAGTCAGGGGTTAACCCGCATACTCCACCAGCCTGAATGCTTATTCTGATGCTACAGTGAAGGCATTTGCATTTGTTCACATCTTTAAATGTCTTTAATCGGGCAGTGTTTTGCAATTGATGGCATCTGGGGACCCAGAATTATAGTAAATATATAAATATCCTATCCTTCCTACTCTATTTCCCCCAGGCACTCTCCAAAGAAAGACTTGGTACTGAATAAGGTGTGTGTGTGTGTGTGTGTGTGTGTGTGTGTGTGTGTGTATGAGTGTGTGTATGTGTGTGAGTCGGTATATGTGTGTTTTTATATGTGTGTGTATGTGTGTGAGTCTGTGTATGTTTTTATATGTGTGTGAATGTGTGAGTGTGTGTATATGTGAGTGATTTCATGTATGTGTGTGTGTGTGAGTGTGCATGTATGTGTGAGTCTGTGTATGTGTGTTTTTATATGTGTATGTATGTGTGTGAGTGTGTATGTATGTGTGTATATGTGTATGTGAGTGTGTATGTGCATCTGTATATGTGTGTGTATGTATGTGTGTGAGTGTGTATGTGTGAGTGTGTGTATGTATGTGAGTCGGTACATGTGTGTTTTTATATGTGTGTGTGTGTGTGAGTCTGTGTATGTTTTTATATGTGCGTGAGTGTGTGAGTTGTGTATATGTGAGTGATTTCATGTATGTGTGTGAATGTGCATGTATGTGTATGTGTGAGTCTGTGTATGTGTTTTTATATGTGTGTATGTATGTGTGTGAGTGTGTATGTATGAGTGTGTGTATATGCGTATGTGAGTGTGTATGTGTATCTGTATATGTGTGTGTGTATGTATGAGTGTGTGTATATGTGTGAGTGTGTATGTGTATCTGTATATGTGTGTGTATGTATGTGTGTGAGTGCATGAACCCTAGTAAAATCCACACTCCAACGGACATACCAGTAGCGACATGAGGAGTGTTAAGTGGCATGACGGAAAGCTTGCCTTCAGCTAAAGTAAATCTCACCATTAGGTCTAAGCTTTGTTAGTGGCCTGGGCTCAGCTACCTGGCGTATAAGTCCTGTTGCAGCTTCTTGAGAAAGGCAGCATTCTTCTTGTTCACCAATCTATCTCAAAGCTCTAACCAAGCGCCTGTCACATGGTAGTGTGTTGGGCTGAAAAGAAAGGGCTCTTTCTGACATTCCATGCACTGTGCTGGAATATGCTGTGCTATACTTTTACAAGCCAGGCAGAGGAGGTACGTGAACACGAAGAGGGATCTAATTCTGGGTTCAAAGAACCCCACTCTCCAAGGCTCTCTGCAGTTAGAAACTGCATGGCTGAACAGGAAGATGCTCACTGGTGATACTGTATAGCCATGGCAACACTAAGACAGCGCTCTACAATCTTCAACATCAACACATTAGCTGGAACAGTGAAGACGAATGCTAGCAGATTAGCTTGTGGGATTCTGAGTCCTGGTTACTGGCCAAGGCCTTTTCTTCGCCTGAGCCCCACACAGGAGGCATCTTGATGGCAAATTATTCATGGTAAGGGGCTCCTAACTATTCTAAAATAGAAATCAAAGCTTCCTTGGGAAGATGTCCCGAGGCTAGAAGACACTGAATATTTAATGGCCAGCTCTATCTTCCCTTAGAAATTGCTTAGGAATAGTAAATCAATACAAATGAAGTTAATTATTTCAGAATAACATAAAGACTGCAGAAATCAATAACCTATTGTTGGGAACAGAGGCTGGTTGCACTCCAAATAGCTGCGATAACCCCCACCATGCAACTCCACTTGCCTGGAGATTGCTATTGGGAACTCTTGATTTGTTTCTGGGCCCCCAACATTTCTAAGGATTCTGAGGTTTTACCCACATCTCCACCCACAGACGAAGGCTTATGCAGGCACTTTCTTACTCTGATTCCTTTTGAACTTCCAATAACTCTGTACAGGAAAATCATCCTTTCTTCTAATAAGGTCGCTGAGACATGAAGAAGCTGACGGAGTGATTTGTTTGCTCTTATGCACACACGCTATGAGCCAATACTGGAGTATCTGACCTCATTTTCAGGGTGTCTTCTACCAAATCGTGATTTCTGTTTGGGTATAGAATCTTCTCGCTGGTTAGGCAGCCTTTATCCATTTTCAACTGAATCATGTGTTCCCTGAAGTTCTCATTTGCGCCCTCTTGTGGTTTCCCAGGAAGATGGCACAAAATCCTATTCCTACTCCATAAAGACGGCCATCTAGGAGGTTTTGTGTTCTATTGTAGCCCGTGGTTTAGGAGAGGCCTCTGGGGAGACTGAGGCATTAACACAGTTGAAAGGTTTTCCTGTCCTGAAACAGCCAGTCCACCTCTTAAAATGACACGGTGAGCAAGGGATTTAGTGGATTTCGGCCCAATTCTGTCTGTATCTCCACTCTTGAGACAGTTGCTTCAAAGTCTGAGCAGGAGCTATTGCAGGGCCAGGGAGGCTATGGAGATTCAAGTTCAGCCTTGTTTTATGTTTTTAAGCAAGTCTACCTGCTGTCTGAGCTGTGTCCTCAGGTCGAGATCTGAAAGCCAACGCTTGGTGCTTTAACCAGAGCTAATCCTTCCCCTTCCAAGGGCAACTTGAGTGCAGTGTCTAGAGCAAGTCACAGTGACAGCCATGCTGGGATCAGTTCCTAAGACATGACAGCCTTTTTAAAGGCCAGTCTGTTGTGCTAGTCAAAGCAACAGCCAGTTCTCAAAGGCGATGCTGGCTTCCTAGGAAGCCACTAAACGCTTGGGATCACCCCTGGCAGACACTACTGGGGCAGACATCTTTTCTTTAAGCAAGATGTTTCAAGAAATGCCAGGTGTGAAGGTGGGCCTGCCTTACCTACAGATCTTAGAGAAAAATAAAATATAAAACTCCATCTTCTCAGCCAGTTCTCTAGTCCAAGATGAAGTGGCTCTTGTTTCTGTCACTTGAAGCTCCAGGTTTCCAAACAGATTGGGTCAGAAAGGCATCTGCTACTTCCAGCAGGGGAGAAAAGAGGCCAGCTGCTTCTGACATTGCCTCCTACTGCTCTTTGGCTCAGTCGTGTAGCATGGAGCACTGGGCTGTGAGATCAGGATCCAGGATTCTGGCTCTATGTGTCGGCTGCTTTGGACCTGGAGAATTTCATCCCAACCGAGGGTGGGTGTCCCTTTCTGGAGAACTGTGGAGTTTTAACAACTGATTTTCTGTTTCACCATAGAGCACCTTTATAACACATTTAGTTCACAGAAAAACAGAGCTCAACCCAGCCATGGGAGCGGATGGTCCCCTAGTAATGGCTTGCCATGTCTCTGGGCTTTCTCATCGCCTCCGATGCTTCTAAGTTAGCTGGCTGAGTGCACACGTCCTGGAGTCTCTTCTCAGAACTGTCTGATGCTTGCTCATGGCCCCAGCACTCATCACTCAGCCTCTGCGATCTAGGTCTCTAGTCACTCTATCCTGGCTTCTCCAGCTCTTGGTCCTTTCTAATTCCTCTCCAAGTTACAGATGTCTAATTCTCTGTAGACCCACATGGGTCTCCTTGATTTGGGAACCAATTGTTAGCACTTGTGACAGCCACACCATCCACTGATACTAATCCTGTGGGAATTAGAGCCCAAGGTTACTGGTGTGTGTGTGTGTGTGTGTGTGTGTGTGTGTGTGTGTGTGTGTGTATGAGTGTGAAGTTGGAACTGACCAGGCTCCTACTGAGCAAAGTTCCAATTATCTTGATTTTTATTTCCTCATTGAAGATGGCTTCCTGCAGACTGATATTCCAAGGGTCCCAGATAAGGAACGGTTACTAAATCCCATCTTAAAAAGAGAAAAACCTTGGTTATACTGTCAAGAGATATGCTGGACAAGAAAGCTATATGGAGAGGCAGACACAGAGGGCGCTTCCTCCAGAACATGGACACCAGTGTAGCCAAATGACCTTCAGGGAACCCACTATTTTAAATGAGCGTGCCATAGATAATATAAAAGTCTACAATGTATAAGTCCATCATAACAGAGGCATACAGGGACATCAGGGAGAGGGGCCCATGACAGAAGCCATAAAATCATCAAAAACAGCAACAAGGCAGGCACACTGTCTAGCAAGCCTGTCTCACAGGACTGTGGAAGGCCATCTGAGATGCGGGGACATCGCTCCATTTTACTCACCTCCCTTGGGTTGTGGCGGTGGACAACTCATAGAACACGACAAGATACCGAGGGAGTCCTATCTGGCCGAGTGCGGATGACTTCTGTGTCATCGTTGGGGAAGACAGCATGCCAAAGGCAGTCCCCAAGCAGAGTGAGGCCATCTGAGCTCTCCTGCCCCATGAATTGACATAGACACTTTGACCACTTTTTAAACAAGCCCTGTCATCTGCTGTCGTTGTTACTGCAGTAAGTACACAAGCATGCTGTTCTAAGGCCCAAAAGAGCACAGCCATGGGAAACCAACGGGAGTGCCATTTTGAGGATCGCCAGGGACACTGTTTAATTGAAACATGCAATCCAAACCCCAGTCCTGGTTATCCTAGTCAATGTTTCTTCAACAGCGTTCCCGCTAGAGTCCTCCCTTGTCATGACAGGGGAGTATCTGCCTGCCAGGCTGATGCAGTCACAGACAAGGAGCCACTCGCTGCCTGCACTCTCGGAGTCAACAGTCTCCCGGCTTTGCTCAGGTTTGGGCAGCTGTCTGCACCTGGGCACATGTGCTTTGTAAGCTCTCCATCCCCTGTCACAGCTGGCCCTGCTCCCTCATTGTGAAGAGGGGAAGGCCAGATGCACGCCCCTCTACTTCTGCAGAAGATATCACTTGATAGCTCAGCTCACCCACCGAGCTGCTTGTAGCTCCCATGATTTCTACAGCAGGCAGTCCTGCACTGGAGACATAGAGGTCTTGGCCTGGCATAAAGGAAGATCCCTGTGATCTTTTGTGGGGACTTCAAATATTTCTCAAAGACAGAGTCTTTCAAGTGCAAGAATGAGGTATGCATTTCCTTTGATTTTTCCTTGCAGTGCTAAGCCTGGAGCCTGTCCCTAACTAAAGGAGCAGGTTGCAAAAGAAGCTGGTGTTAAGCACAGCGCTCCATCCAAGGAGTAAGACATTGTCACCACATTAGTTCCTCTAAGCAAACTCAGACTGTCAATGCGTGTTGAACCTGGGTGAGGAAAAAGCTGAGGACACAGCACTTCCTAGAACTGACTCAACTGGGAAATTATTTTAGAACCCTTCTAGAAAAGGATAAATACAAATATCTTATATGATTCGGCAGTGCGCTTCTCTCTAAAATCATGTGTGGTGGGGAGCGATTGAGCATCAGTATGAAGTTTTTTTGAAGTTCAACTGGACCGAATTCGGGGAACTTGTCATCCTGCAAAGGAGCAGTTTTTGCCTGAAGGTGTGCGTGGAAGTGAAGCTGTGTTTCATCTCAGAAATAGATCAAGTGGCCACCAAAGGATGCTTAAGATTCCAAAGAGAGAGAAGGAGGGTTACCAATGAGCTGTAGCTAAGGTCACACATTCCTTATCTGCAGAAAGTGTGTGATAAGCTGCAGCACAACACAGAACCCATTTGAAAGATAAAATACAGAAGCTCTGGGGCCTGAAGTGCCTCCCTTTTTGTCTGGGATTTCATTAAAACAGAAAAATGACCTATCTAGAGCTTGCAAAACTTTTGTAGGTGATTCCTCATCTTTTGTCCTCAAGAGAATCCATTGACAGTGTTGCAAAAACATAAGTGTTGCTGGCCCAAGGTCACCAAAAACACAGGAAGACTGTATTTTAACAAGCATCCCAAGGTGATGGTCATATCCTCTCTATAAACTCAAACAACTGCCCTTCACTCCTCAGACTGGTGTCTGGGATCCATTAGCAACCCTTGGAATTATTTTAATGATCAAAGGGTGGGGTGATGGGGTGGGTGGGGAGGATATAGGGAAGGCATGGGTGGAAAATGAGGAGGAAACAATGGAATGAACGCAAACTGAGACATGATTTCCGCCCGAGTTTCACGCTACTGTGGCCACCTTAAGGGAGAGTCAGAGTCTATGTGGATAGTCTTTGGGATGTATTGATACTGAATGTGCAGGACATCATGGCTATCAGAGATCAGATATGATGCATACACAGGGGACAAAGGGCAGTGGGTGGAGCTCAGCTTTGGTAGTGTGCATGTATGGAGAAGCCCTCAGTCCCATCCCTATACCGCATAAAACCAGGAATGGTGGTGACACACACCAGGAAGCCCAGCATTTGTAGGCTAGCAGCAGGAGGACCATATTTTCAAGGCTATGTAATGAGTTTGAGGCCATCCTGGGCTATATGAGAGCATGTCTTGAAAGAAAAAGAAAAGTTATGACCAGATGTGTCCTGCAAAGTCTCATCTGTTCCCTCTAGCTGCCCTCCTCCTTCCATGGGCCTACCACCTCCCAATAGCTTATTCAAATTCTGAATCTGTTTTTAATGATGCATACAAGCCTCTATAGTTTATTTTTTTTAACCTTGTTTTTATTGAGCTATACGTTTCCCCCCACTGCCCTTCCTTCATCCCCTCTCCCTTTCCACCCTCCCCAATGTCCCTGTTTACTCAGATCTTGCCTCCCTCTTCCTAGGTGGATCCATGTTGCCTAAGTTCTCTGGGGTTGTAGACTGTAGGCTGGTTATCCTTTGCTTTATGTCTAATATCCACTTATGAGTGAGTGCATATTATATTTATCTTTCTGAGTCTGGGTTACCTCACTCAGGAAAATTTTGAATCTTGGATGGATTAAGCCATCAATTAAGCCAGAGCCTTCACTATGTAACCACTTATGGAAATGCATAGAAACACCGAGAGGTGAGGTGTGTTTACAAAGATTCTATGTATCTCTCATCTCCATCCGGTTGGGTATTCCATCCAGTTTTAAACCATCACAGCCAAGAAACTAGCAGATGAGCTAACACTTCTCTCTGAAGGTGACGTGAGTGGCCCACTCTGAGATGGTAAACTTGAGCTTTTCACTTCCCTCCTCTTTCTTACGAAGGCATGGATGTCTATTCTTCTGCCCTACCTTGGACATAAGTTAGGCAAGCGGACAACCATTCAGAACGACTGAAATAGAGAACTAACACCAGGCATGTTTAGAGCCATTTGTGCCGCCTACCCAGTTCAGGACAATCTCTGTAGCCTCTGGGAACTCCCTCTACTACGACCTTTCAGGCACTGAAAATCTGTGTCTGTCCAGACTAGCCAGCTAGCTAGGTCATCTCCACCCTGAGAGGGCAGAGGATTTCCTAGTTTGGTGGCCCCTTCCTTCTCCATGCTGCCACTACGTTCTGAGAAGCGGGCAGGATCAGAGGGAAGGTGACTCTAGTCTAAAAACATTATGGCTTGAATATATTATGTCACCAATGGCATCACCGTTTGGGTGGGGCTCCACTTCAAACACCCTTCACCAGAAAGCCCTCAAAACGGCAGCTCCTCCCCCAGAGATGCCTGGGACCATGACTACAAGCTATTTAAGACTCGGCCTCCAGACATGCCATGTGGTATCCCCTTGTGGATTCTCTTCTTCCCCTGGGACCATCCAGGGATGCTTCACTCAGATTAAACCTGGATTTACTAATTCGACCTGATCTGATCTATTGCATCGGCAGGGGGACCTAATATTGGGGTACAGAGATCTTTCAATCACTATTTGATTGACTGATCTCAGATGCTGGCAGTATTTTGGGAGGCTGTGGAACCCTTAGAAGAGTCTCAGACATGCCACACCTACTGGGATGGACTGCATCCTCTGAAACCATGAACAAAACCCAATCTTTCCCCAATCAGTTTCCTCCATCACAGCAATGAGCATTGATTAAAACAATTAGTATGTTAGCAGGCTCCCCCACGACATCAGACGCTCAAAGACACACACATGTGAGACACAGGTACAGTCAAGAGTCTTTAGTCTGAGGTCAGTCTCTTGGTTGGTGACCTTTTCCTCCTCACCCACTGGAGTGTAATAAGCGGCAAACACAATTGATGGCCTAGCAAGGGTAACCAAGTTCACCGGGCCGTTCCTGAGACGTTCTGCTGCCCCAAGAACTCCACAGCATCTGCCACAGGCCCCATCTTGACAAGATACTTTAAGAGGCTCTGATCTTAGAGCACCACTTAGCTTTTGAGAGACTCATTTTGTTGGGTATACGTTTAGAAGAAAGCAAAGCTGCGGGAGAAATGCACTTAGAACCACTCTTGAGGAGAAACGGCCAAAACGAAGGGGGAAAAGCAACTCGACATTGATCAGGCCATGCTGATCCATTTGTGCCTATGATTCATGAACCTCTCTCCTCCCTCCCCCCCATTCACACACTGGTGCACAAATGTGCCAACTGATCCATTGACATCCGTTTCCATACTAAGTGAATGATACTGTTTTCCTTTTCAGTAAGATTTGTATTTCAGCAGACCCCCACTAAAAACTCCCAGTTACACAATATCCATGTCCAGTTCACTGCCATGACTTTTGCTGAGTGCTTCCAGCATAGGGAAAATAGGGGGGCAGGACATTTATGTTCCTGGGCCATAAGTAACTGTCTTTGAGGAGATAGCTTCACTCCAAAAAAAGAAAAGAGAGACAATTTCATACTGCAACTTTTCTTATCGTACAAATGACAATAATACCTGTCAACTCAAAAATGTCTGTTGTGAGAACTAAAATTGTGTGGTAGATAGATGGAATTCAATAGGTACTCGGTGTATGTTGGTATCATTTCTCTTTGAGGCTAAAGGGGAGGTAAACAAGCATGATTTTCTCAACCTGGGTAGAAACTCATAGAAGAGGGAAGAGGGAACACATCCAAGGGAACCAGGAGGGTTGGGTTTCTTCTTGGCATAGCAGAATTAACATTGAACACGCAGCCTTTGCAATTTAATGGCCATGGGATTTCCGATGGTATGACTGTATATGCCCATTTTTTGAGTTAGGATATGTGAGTTACCAAGCAAATATATTTGGGGCTGTGCAATGGGGCTTGATCTGGATCCTAATTATAAGATGCTAGGAGATTCTTTGATTTTCTGAAATTCTCCTAATGCAAAGGACCCTGGTCATGTAAGAGTATTTTCACATCTAAGATCTGCTATGCTACTTGATATTCCTTTATATGTGCTTACTTCTGTGCTGGGAATTTTCTCCACTCTCCACCTCCTCTATGCAGTCAATACCTTTGTCTAAGAAGCCTTTCCCATTTCCTTTGCAGTGGGGGAAGAGCTGCCTTCTGTACTCTGAAGCTGCCCTGATGGGAGATGTCATTGTGTAAATATGTTTCTCGTATTGGTTAATGAATAAAGCCCTGTTGGCCAATAGGAAAGCAAGATAGGCAGGACTAGGAGGCAAGGAGGATTTAGGGAAAGATAGGGAGATTCAATATGTAGAGACTTGATAGAGCAGAACTACGGACCCTTTCTCTGGTAAGATAAGATCACTCGGAAATACTTAGGTTGATAGAAATGGGTTAATATTTATGACAGAGCTAGCCAATAAGAAATGCTAGTAACAGGCCAACAGCTTTATATCTTGTACCATATATCTGTGTGTTATTTGGGACTGACGTGGCTGTGGGACCAGCCTGGTGGGAAAACTGCTCCTAACACTGCCTGGGGCTTGGTATGGTCACTGTGCTGACCCTGATATCTTCCTACTGTTTTCTAGACATTTTCCCATTAGATTCTGTGCTCCCCAAGGATGGACAGCCCATCCTTTGAAGAGATGTATTCACAGTCTAGATGCCACACAGATGGACAACGTGTGGTTAAAAACGAAGAAGCAGAAGCAGAACTTAACTCATTACATTACCTCATTACGTCATGCCCCTCCCCACCATGATACTGTCAGCTACAAAACAAATAGCTGTGCTTTGTGGGGGTGTTAGGGAAACTGAAGTCCTCATAGGAAAATGGAGTGGTGGCCTGGTACTTCCTTTTGACCTGACACTTATGTGTTCTTTTGAGCACAATGAATTATGCTAGGAGATTATTAATGATTGGGAACTTCTCAGTTCTTATGAAAAGCGGGGTTGGGGTTGTCACTTTTTATACATCCTTAAATGTTAAAAATGAGTAAAGTACCGTTGTTAGTTGAGTAAGCCAGAGAAACCTCCCTACCTCTCACTGCTCTTGTTGGCCTGGGACTCTCTGGTGTTGTCTGACTTGCATTACCTAAACTCTGGCAGCTCTGGAGTTTATCTAAGCATGGTAGGGAGGTTTCTCTGTAAGTGGACAATGTTGTATTCCACTCAGAGCATAACCGGGGTTCACTCTGTCCTGGCGGCTCAAGACATCCTGCGTTTTGTCAAGAGTCTTGTGCCTAATGTAGGTACGTAACTGAGGAGCAAGCCTGCTTATGGTGACCTTCAGGCCTCTTTTCAGTGAAGTGATGGGCAAAGGATGTGTCAAAACCCACCCGTCTTCCAATGGGCACAGAGACTAAAAATTCACCAAAGCTCCACGTGATATTGGAACCTCGCATGTTTGTAAGATTTTGACCAATTTTGATAAACACGTCACCTGAAAAATGAATCTCCCCTGCTTTGCAGGCAAATCCTCCCAGGGGACATGTTTTAAGAAGTAAGTCTCTGGGACTCTGCCTTTCAACTCTGCCTTCTCTCTTTGGCTGAGCACACAGGAGAAGTCACAGCTGAGCCTACATCAAGGCAGACAGTGCCATGAAGACAGTCTGGTACCTTCAACATCAGGGAAGAAGGAGGACGTCTACTGACCTTGTGAAGTTCCACAGGAGTTGGGGACATGATCTCCTTTATTTCTTGTTTCATTTTCCTCAGGGTGACTGACTTCCTGCCCACATCTGAGGGCAGGGTGTTGCTGCGAGTTGTTTGGCTGTAGTGTGGCCGTGAACTACTCCGTTCCTGGAAGCTGGCCTGTCGCCCCAGCTGAGTGCGAGCCGTTGGAGCCTCATGATTCAAACTCATGGTGCTCCCTGACATGATTGTTGCCTGTGGCAGCGACAATGTTCAGAGACAATTAAACCATGGATAAGGAAAGGGTTTGCTCGCTCAACATTAAGCACAAATCCCCCTCTGCCCAGTCAAAATATGGTGTCTTCAGGGCATAACCAAAGGCTGGAGAATGGACGCACTAGCTCAACTATGAACGTCTGGAACATGCTTTGCAATTACATTTACAATGCACATCTCAAATCCAATAGAAGTAGTTAAGCTCTGGAGTTTATTTAATCAAATACCACCCCTAGCAATGCTGAGGCAAATTGAAAAGCTCCAACATGAGTTTACTGCAGACTGCTTCTTAAGCACCAACTTCCTAGTCAGCTGGCTCTAAGAGCTGGGATTCACGAAGAAGCCACTTCTGTGTGTGTTAGAGGTTGGTGAGCGTCCCAGTGGACGCTAGGCTGCCATTGTCTGTGTTGCTGCCCCTGGCCCCAAAAGAACTAATCTGTAGACTGGAAAGGGATGAACGATTGAGCGATGCAGAGGCAAAGGGGTCTCCTAACACTTCCAGCCAGGCAGTGTCAAGACCATCTTTATTCTGGCCCAGTGACCTGCCCCAGAAGCTTATAGACACATCTTTTAATATCCACCAGCATTTAGCTTCTACATTTCATGGCACAGTCAGTGTATCTTAGAAATGGTCTTTGTGTAATATTCTCAGAGAGTCTCAAAAAAATTATCCTTTTGTATTGGATTCAACCATTTGCTCAATTCAATCAGTGCTCAACTGTGAGGCTTGGATTGGATTTTACCAATGAAAGGGAAGTTTGCTCGGCTTCAAATGCTCAGCCCTGCATAATACATAAGCAATGGCAAGATTACATCCCTGAAGCTTAGAATTGGAACAAAAGAGGATTCAAAAGAAGTATCATGATGGGAATGGACGTCTCTCATGTTAGAGGATGCCAGGAGTCTAAAAATAGGGCTGTGACCATCTCTCTATTCCTCATACAATGCTTGCATGCGTAAGTGTGTACTGGCCAATGTGCCTGAAACTACAGATACAGAAATGATGTCCATACCCATGTGAATAAGTAAAATGTGGCTTGTTTGTGTTAATGAAAAAGCTATGAGCAACAGAGCCTGATTTGTTGAACTCTTTCGGATGGATTCACTAATTTAAGCCTCATAAGTCTCCCACCTTACAGGAGACTGAAGCACAAAGGATTTTACTTGCCCAACGTCATACAGATAAAGCTGAGCTATTCACCAGAGGGGACACTGGGAAATGAACAGCATTTTTTTATTTGTCATCTAATGTTAAGAGTTTGTGTCACCCTACTGACGTTCCGTTTGCCACGAAGGAAGCGCAACAGCTAAGTGTTGGCACAAATCTTCGTAGACCTAACAACTCTATGAAAAAGAAAGCAAACCGATAATTGCGCTCGGACTAGACCACTTAAGTCACTGGTGCTTTTGAGAATGGGAATTGTAGCTGTAGGTAAATCCTTGCCGATTACTGAACACTGCACATAGTATTGCTTAATATTCAATAAGAGACATTGGTAGGCTTTCTAGGTCATGGGTCTCATTCCTTCACATCAGGAGGAAGGAGAGGTCCCATAACTTGTCACAGTCTGGTGTGGGAACCCCAGCAGTCTGGTTGAGGTCTCACTCCTTGACCAATTGGCTCTCTGGCTTCTCTGGACACACAAAACTTCCCCTTTCTAGGTAAGAAGTCTCTGATACTTAAGCAAATGTAGGCATCTATAGTATTACATATTTCTGATACATATCTTTTTTGATGCTTATTGACTACATTCTGTGGCTAGCTGTGTTGGTGTCATGGGACATCACTTCTGTGCTTAATCTGTGGAAACTGACAGAAGTGACAGCACCCAGGGATCTATATTTTGTCTTCTTCCTGTAGTGGTGACTGTCCATCCATTGTCCTTACCTACTTAGAATATTTATTTGCTTTGTTTAGATCTATTTTTCCTTCTCATGTGGGAAATAAAACAATCGCGGAGCCGGATGGCTTTGATGAGTCTGAGTTGCCAGAGGGACACTGCCAGTGGGTTATACTAGGGTCCTGTGACCAAGAGGAGAAGGTAAGAACAGTCCCTCATTCAAGTTTTTAAACCGGGACTGGATTGCTCACTTATACTAAACTTCAAAGGAATTAATAACATCAAAAAATGGATTCTAAAAGCTAACATACAAATATAATTTAGGTCTAGACATTTGGTTAATCTTTTGCCTGTTAAAATGTTAAGGTAGTATTGAAACACAACAAACTCAGTACTCAAATTTCATTGCATTTATTAAACATCAGGCTCTCTATTAATCATTGTGTTGAGTATTATATTATTATAATTCCTGTTTTTTTGAAAGCATCTTATTTTGATTTTTCAAAACAGGGGTTCTCTGTGTAGTCCTGGTTGCTCTATAGCCCAGAACTCACTCTGTAGACCAGGGTGGTCTTGAACTCATAGAGATGCTCCTGTCTCTGCATCCCAAGTGCTGGGATTAAAGGTGTGCACTACCACCACCTGGAAATTCCTATGTTTTACACAAGAAAAAGTTGGTAAGGGAGGTTAAAAATTGCTCAAGGTCGTAGTTCCAGTTCTTAGCTTCAGGGAAGGCTGAATATTTTTCAGTGCTAAAGTTGAACCTAAATTACTGCCAGCAATAATGAAAATGATTAGTTATTTTTCATCTTAATCACAATCATTTTAGCTAGCCTACATTTATAAGCTCCATAGTTTGCTTTAACTTTGTTGAAGGTAAATTTCATCCACAGGACTCTGGCTTCAGTAAAAACGTAACAGCCTTCCCAATGAAGGGAACACAATTCACCTAAACAATGTTTAAAGTTCTTGTGATGATAGTGTAAATTTGACTCTAGTCTATGAACCTGGTGAGCATTCCTCCTGGCTGAAAAAGTAGCTGCTCTTCGGCTTAAAGCTCAGCCTCTTTCCTTTCTGCACCCATCATTTCCAGGGCCACATCATATAAGCTGGGATGGAGGTACCCATAGGTTGCTGTAACATACTTCCACTGCCATGGTTTCCCGGAGCTAACTCAGTTTCTAGGCAATGGCCCAGACTCATCCAACTACTTTTTAAAGGACCTTCAATGGGTGCAATGTAAGAGAAGCTATAAGACTAGTGCGTGCCACAAGAGAAATGTAGCAAGATGGGGAAGGCATGGGAGCGAAAGGAACTCAGGTGAGTGCATTTGCTCAAGAATTGTGAATGGTGTTCCCAATCAGCCTGGGCTGCATTCATGCTTCTTCTCATGCTACATATGGGGGTGGTAAAAGTTTAAATAAACCAGCTGGCACTCACGAATTGTGCTGTTTTTGAAAATTGTATATATATATAAAAAAATCAATGTCTCACATCTTAAATTTTATAAGTCTATCCATGCCCAGGTCCTTTAACTGTGCTCTGAAGCCAAAATTCATGCCACCTAATACTATGGTGTCTATAAACTCAAACCACTGCTTTCCTTTAGAATTCTCTTTGCAGAGTCACAAACATTAGAATCACATAACGTTTCCACACATGCAGTTGAGAAGCAAAATAAGATAAAGATGAGTAACCATTTTAGAACTGCAGGAGCCCCACCAGGCTGTGCCATTCACATTCCTTATGGTGACTCGGGGACCTCGTGTATGACATCAAAACAAAAATGAGACTTTCACCGCTTCACTCCTTACGGCTTAGAAACTTTAAAAGAACATAAAAGGAAACATTCCGGGCCCTCCCAGACTAAGTGTGGATACTGCCAGCAGACTCACGGCTTTGTTTAAGACATTGCCCAGAGTTCAGCTGTTACAATCCAGCTTGTCCCTCCTCAGATCCAAGGAAAGTGAAGATGGAATTGAGACTTCCAAGGAACACCGAAGCGGGGAGTAATATTTTACCTGTTTATCAAGTATTTTGGCCTTTGAAAACTTAGGGGCAAAGCAAAATGAAACTGTGTTTCCTCTTATGTTCCTCTTAACGATCAAATTAACTTCTCTACCAGGTACAAATGAAAACATGCCAAAGAAACCTTTCTGAAGCAGCTAAGAGAATGAAATGCACCACTGTTGGGAGACGGGGCTGGCTCCTTAGCGATTTGGTGGGAAACAGGTACAGTCAGGATTAGCAAGGGAGCGATGTCAGAAGCCACAAGTCAGTAAGAACTGAACTGTATAGAATCAAACTGCTGTCTGAAAGGCAAGGGGCGGGGAGGCAGCTTCACAAGCAAAAGTATAAACAGAAAGGGTAGCTACCAAGAGAGTCATGTTTCTCAATGACACACGCCTGTCAGCCTTCTCCTGTGGAAAGGGGTTAAAGCTTTTAAATGAACTGCTGTGATCATTGCACACATAAAAGGACCAAAAAAATTATAATGAACGTAGAGGCAAGATAAGAGGTGGGGCCAAGGCTACCTCAAGCTCTCGCAGGATCCCCGACTGGCCGCACGTCTCCAGATCCTCCAGCGCTTGAGACCAGAAGTTTTCCTCTTGTTCGGCCTCCGCACTATCAGAGGCCCCTGCGAAGCTGCCCACAAGAAACACATTCTGCGTTAAGGAAGATGCGCACGCTCAGGAGCACACATAGACACACAGACACACACCGTAAGCACATGCACCCAAGCTTGTACACACACTCTCACATACATTTCTGTATGTAGAACCTTTCTTCTCGTTTTACACACACACACACACACACACACACACACACACACACACTCACATACACACACACTCACACACGCGCACACACACATGTACACACAGTCACACACACACTCACACACACTCACACACACACACATGTACACACACACACACTACACACACTCACACACACTCACACATGCACACACACATGTACACACACACTCACACACACATGTACACACACACACCACTCTATGGTTCTCTTGTCTTGGACTGGTGACAGACACTTGTAATA
>JANBXA010000616.1:7670000-8072500 GCA_030556225.1 Cricetiscus sungorus
GCTGAGATGTGGTGGTACACCTCTTTAGTCCCAGCAATGCAGAGGCAGAGGCAGAGGCAGGCAGCTCTCTGTGACTTCCGGGGCAGCCTGGTCTACAGAGCAAGTTCCAGGACAGTCTCCAAAGCTACAGAGAAACCCTGTCTTAAAAAAAAAACAGCAAGCAAGCTTTTTTGATCCTCTATACTGGGATCAAACTGATATTGTTGCAGCAGCCCATGTGTTCAAAAATAAAATAAAATAAAAAATAAACTGCAAAAATATAATTAAATTTTGTTTTTACAGAATGGCAGTGCAAGTACATGAAATTAAAATGCATTTATGACATTTGAAACTGCATTTGCATGAGTGTATATGTTTGTACATTGGGTGAGTGTGTGGGGGGAAAATACACATGTATGTAAATGTCTGTGTGTACCAGACTTGATATCTTCCTCAGATGCTCTCCACCTATTTTTGAGGCAGGATCTCTCTTGTTGCCTAGAATCTGGCTAGATAAAAGTCCTAGGAACCCTCCCCTTCTCTTCCTATGCAGTGTGCGATGCCCTGACTGTTTTGTTCATTCTAATGTGGGTGGAGAGCCTGACTCAAAATGCCTGTGTGGAAGACACTGTACCAACCGAGGCATGACCCCAGCTTCCATAAATTGCATTTTAAGTGAAAACTTTGATCAAGGAAATTGTAAAAATCTATGTTGTAAGTAATCACTGCCTTGATGCAGAATTGGAAACCTTTATCTCTCTCTTCTTTATCTCCTATGCATCTTGGTTTTAATATGGAGGTTTATATTTTGCGCTGTAATGAGGGTTTAAAATTCCGTCGTAGCTGAGCAAAATGTTCCATTTTATTTATTTGCAGAATGGAAGATAAAGCTTTACAAATGTAGGTGCTTCTAAGTCGCCTTGGCATGGTGAGTTTCATTCTTAGGGATAATAAACCGGAGATATTTATAAAGTCCCAACACCCCACCCAGTCATGTTTGCTTGTCCGTATGCATTTTCCATCCATGGCCTTTAATTCCCACCCAGTCTTCATGTGGGAAAGGAAGCTCAACAGTGTTTGCTCCTACATAGAAAATCTGAAGTGCTTTGGGGAATTTGCTCCCTGAACCTATAATTTGGAGGCTGTAAATCTTGTTGTTCCTCATAGTTTTGAAAGCCAATTTTAGCATAAGAATCAAGTCAGACAATCTTGTCCAGGTTTCTTTTTCAAATACTCAGTTTTGTTAAGAACAAGGAAATCAATCCATAAGCTTGAGTGGCTGTTTGTAATTGTTCTTGTCAATGAATGCTTCATGTATCTGGATGAACAGTGCTTGAAAAATGGCAGAGGAAGGAAAGGAAAGTTCTTCCGGCTTTCAGATGTCACCTCAGAGAGAAAGCACAAACGGCAGACCACCCCCCCCCCGCTTCTCTGCAACTGTATTAGGTCCATAACTCCGAGCCAAAATACACGGGGAAAATGGCAAATTCAGTGAGGGTCATATGAGAAGTGGGTGGTGGTGGTGGTGGTGGTGGTGGTGGTGGTGGTGGTGGTGGTGTGTGGTGTGTGTGTGTGTGTGTGTGTGTGTGTGTGATGTGTGTGTTGTGTGTGTGTGTGTGTGTGTGTGTGTGTGTGTGTGTGTGTGATGTGTGTGTGTGTGTGTGTGTGTGTGTGTGTGTGTGTGTGTGTGTGGTGTGGTGTGTGTGTGGTGTGGTGTGTGTGTGTGTGTGTGTGTGTGTGATGTGTGTGTGGTGTGTGTGTGGTGTGTGTGTGGTATATGTATGTGGTGTGAGTGTTTGTGTGGTGTGTGTGTGTGTGCATGTGGTGTGTGTGTGGTATGGGGTTGAAAGAAGATTCGTCTGGCCAGAGACTTGCAGAGGCCCAGTCAGCTGAGACAGAGGCCATGACAGAGACAAAGACAAAGCAGCCATCATTTGCTTAGAAGGCTAGGATGAGCTGAAGCTGCTGGTGGCAGAAACAGCCTGGACCCTGTCTATCAGCAGGGAAGCCAGGTGAACATAGAGCAGCACATATGGGTGAGCGGCTGTTCTTCTGGGAAGCCCCTATCCTGTTGCCACAGTGAAGCTGCTAGCCCAGGCTGGCCTAGGACACAGGCCGAGCTTACAGCTTGCTCAGAGCCTCTAACAAACTTCCAGTTCAGGGTAGATTCACTAAATGGGGTGGTGAGTGATGGTTTACATGATGGGCACAAGCTGTATGCAAAGTTTCTATTAAAAGAATAGGGGATACAGGTGATACAGGCGGCGGTAAGGCACGCCTTTAATCCCTGCACTCAGGAGGAAGAGGTAGGGGGCTCGCTGTGTACAGAGCGAGTTCTGGAACAGCCTCTAAAGCTACAAAGAGAAACCCGGTCTCGAAAACCCCAAAACCAAACCAAACCAAAACAACAACAACAAAAAGTAGTTAAACCAAAGGTAAAATGTTATGTCAAAGACCTAGGGTGAAAATAAGAAGTAAACACAAGTGAGTTTCTGGGGAAAAAAGTAAGCAAACCACTAATAATGTAATCATGGAAACATTAGTAACACAAATATATTTAGGGATGTGTTTAGAAACTGAGAAAATATGATAATTAATCGAGAGATTACTTAATTATATGCAAATATATTTAAGCTTGGATTTAAAAATGACTGGTCTTCTAGGGAAAATACAAATGGTGAAAGTGACTTCAAATAATAAGACAGAAATGTCACTACCTGTGTTGCCAGACGAGGATTATAGAGACCATGAGAGCATCAATTTCCCTGATGACGAGAGTTCAGGAGATGATGGTTTACTGTCTCCTTTTGTATTGACTTTTGCTATAGTCTGGTACCCAGCAGGGTTTCCTCAGGTAGAAGAAGAAATAATTAAGACCCAAGGGCCCAGAGATTGAGATCCGGATAAAGGAGCCTGGCTTGGGGCATCAGAGAATGGGAGAGGGATGTCACTCCTGAGGTGACCAGGAGAAGCTTGCACCCCAGAACCACTCAGTAAGGATGCCCTCTGTAGCCCTTCCTAATACAACCCCACATTGCCCCCGTCATTCCGGCCACCCCACCCTATTTCCTTTTCCATTAGGCAGAGACTATGTGAGGTCTTTGTGGTATGCGGAGAGGATAGTACAGGGCTCTCAGCCTTCCTAACCCTGCAAATCAGTGGCTCCTATAGTTCCCAATGCTGCAAATCTGTGGCTCCCAACCTTCCTCATGCTGCAAATCAGTGGCTTCCATAGTTCCCAATGCTGCAAATCAGTGGCTCCCATAGTTCCCAATGCTGCAAATCAGTGGCTCCCATAGTTCCCAATGCTGCAAATCAGTGGCTCCCATAGTTCCCAATGCTGCAAGTCAGTGGTTCTCACCCTTCCAAATGCTGCAAATCAGTGTCTCTCAAACTTCCTACTGCCATGACCCTTTAACACTTCCTCATGTTGTGTTGACCCCATCCATAAAATTATTTTGTTGCTTCTTCATAACTGTAATTTTGCTACTGCTATAAATCTTAATGTAAACAATATGCAGATATCTGATATGAGACCACAAAGGGGTCGTGACTCACAGGCTGAGAGGTTGAGACCTGCTCATTGTCTAGAGGGACAAGTTGGAAAGAGTAGCTTAGAGTCATAATAATTAACACAAGGGACATTAGTACTATTGCCCTTTGCTTAAAAAAGTCAATTATAGTCACAAGCTAGTCAGGCAGTGGTGGCGCTGCCTTTAACCCCTGCACTTGGGCAGCAGAGACAAGTGGATCTCTGTGAGTTCATGGCCAGCCTGGTCTATAAAACAAGTTCCAGGACAGCCAGGGATGTTACAAAGAGAAATCCTGTCTTGAAAAAACAAAACCAACCAACCAAACAAACAAACAAAAAGCAAACAGAACAAAACAAAATTAAAAAACCAAATAGAACAAAACAAAATAGAATGAAAAGCTAAATCCAACTGGTTTTCATGCATCGCCTTAAGAAACCCATATCTTGACAAGTGGCAAGCTCAAAATGAATGCTGAATAGGGTGCAGTCCTGCCTGCCTCTCCTGCTGTGCTTGGTGGCCCTGGCAGGCTCTACTGTCTTCATGAGGACAGGGAAGGTTTGCTAAGCTCTGAGCTGAAAACAGTCGTCTGAGGACTGTTTTCTGAGTGCTATACTCGTAAGCACACGGTTAAACCTGGGCATATTGAGAAGAGACAGCCATGGGCCATTGAAGAGGCTGGAAAATGGGGTAGGCAGGGGAGCGGTTGAAGGAGGAAAAGATTTGAAAGAGAAGTGATAATATCATCCAGCCATCTGAAGGGTTGCCAAGTGGAAGGGGCTGAAGTTGGTTCTGAATCACCTTGAGGGTGTAACGAGGAATAATTGACAGAAACCAAGGTCAGGGCAGATTTCAGTTCTACACGGTCGGGAGTTCTGAGCTGTCAGAGCCAGCAGAGACAGGGAAGGCAGAGAGAGAGGGTTTGTCAGCTCGGTCGGTGCTCAAGGACACACAACATGCCCTCACACAGCCACAGCAGTGCTGGACACAGCCCCAAGGGCCGCATCAGAAGCCAGGCTAGCTGACCTCTGCATCCTCCCCTCTCACTGGACCCGCGGCCAACAGTGACCTTCAACCTGAAGTTCCCTTAAGGGAATTGCATGAGAGGCGTCGCGTGGACATGCTCAGTAAACTCAGGCATTCGACTGATATAAGGCATTGTTAACATTTTAAATCACCTTAATTCTGCCACATTGTCATGATCTCTACTCATCTCCTAGTCTCTCCAGCCTTATAAAGATTTTAATGTGTCAGTGTTAAATTTAATATTATTATGACTATTACTCAAATTTTTGAAATGCTTCATAAAGTAGTTTTTCAGTTTTTACTAAGGAAGGACAGATTATATGTATCTCATACGTCAGTCATGGCTCTGGTCTTAGAGTGCAAAAGACCGGAATAAGTTTATATGTATCACCTTATAGGGCAGAGCTCATTGGTATCAATAGTTTCCTCACAAAAAGATGTGTAAAGATGTTCCCACATTAGTAAAGAATAAATCAACATACCCACTAATAAATAAACTCCATTTACCATGATAAAACTTGACTAGGGCCCTTTATCTGGCATCTCCTTACATCTCAATAACTTTCAGGCAGTGAAAATGTGACATTGGGTGGCATGGATAACTTGTCACAAGGTATTATGGCTTGGAAGAATTGCCAGATAAAAAGGTGGAATTTTATTTGTGGTGGTGGCTGGAGAGATGGCTCAGCACAGGACCAAAGTTTGATTCCCAGCACTTGTATCACGTAGCTCACAATTGGTTGTTACTCTAGTTCCAGAGAGATGGGACACTTCGGGTCTTCTGCATATCTGTGCTCATACTCAACAACCCACCCCCACACGCATGTGCATGAACACACATGTGCACACACACACAGAGACACGCACACATGCACTCACACATGTGTGCACACACTATCTCACACACACACACACACACACCATAATCAACCTTTGACTTTGAGATGTTTGACATATTTTCTCTACGACATTCCGATATCATGACTATGTAATAGCTTAAAAAATCCTTTCAATTTTTTTCCCCACCTATCTGGGACTTGACAAAGAGTGATACAATCATGGCAGGCTGAGCAAAACGAAATAGGCAAACCGAAATGAGGGCAGCTGGATACACAAGCGCAAACACACACACACACACACACACACACACACACACACACACACTCAATCCCGTTCCTCATGCTGTCTGTGTTACAGAGGAGACATGTCTACAACACACCATCACATATTACAACCACACCACTCTAACAATGAATACTAACAAAAACTATGGTTTTTATTCTGGCCAGGCGTGCCCAAGAATCAATGGGCTCACTGGTCATTGGGACACTCTTGTTACAGGCTCAGATGCCCCTGCCCATCTTTGTGGAATGCTTGCTAAAACCACAGAACAGTGGAGCCTGTCTCCATGAGTGCAACTGTATGTCTACTTCATATCCACGTAAGCTCTCTGGATGAAACGTTTGGCCATCGGGAGCCTACCAGTGTGTGATAAATGCCCATGACTCACAAGGAGAGCATTCCAGGCCAGAAGGTGGGAGTGTTCAGGTTGTTGATGCAACTGAAATAGATATGGGTTGCCAAAGCGGAGGTGAATCTTCCATACCTTGACTCCCATAGCTGGCATCGATTCCAGACCCATCCCAGGAGTCCACAGCACTGTCCACGCTGGGCACCGTGGAGGGGTACATATCGGAGAGCTTGCCAGGCTTCTGTATGGGGGAGGAGTCCTCCTCACCATCTCCCACGTCACTTGAGTGGCTGGGGATGGGGAACTTCTTGGGACTTGATGCTGGTGGTGCTTTACAGAAAGGGAAAGAGGGTGCACATCAGTGGAGACTCAAAAAGATCTCCACGCACTCTAGCTGTAGAGCCTTTTCCCTAGAAACACACGCAGACACTAAGCACACTCTTTTGGGAAGGAAACACACTGGAAATCCTTAAGTGAGACGCCCGGCCCACTCACCATCTGTCTGTTTCTTAATTTTCAGGGTGACAGTCTCTCCTGCCATCTGTAGCAAGTGGATGGCTTCACTCAGAGGTTTCCCCTTCAAGCTGCTGCTATTGATGGCTAGGATCCGGTCTCCGATGTGGATTGCTCCAGTCCTGCAACACCAGACAGGGGCAGGGAAGGTGGACACACCAGCCAGGGGCAGGGAAGGTGGACACAATCCCTACAAGCTTCTGAGGGTAAATTCCCCAATACATCTGCATATTTATGATAATAAAGACTTGGTGAGGTCTCTAACATTTACTTTAGCTCTCTCTTGGGAAATGTAACTGCATCTGTTGTGAGTTACTTTTTAGCAACTTCTAATAAAACTAGGAAATGTGTCTTAATTAGTTTTGAGAATGGACCCGGGCATTCTTTAAACTCTGAAAGAAGCTGAGGCAGCCATTTGGTAAACTCCTCACAGGTCCCTGGGAAATGAACTCTGTGGAGCAGTGTGTAGCAGGCAACATTCCCGATTCCTCCCCATTAAAAATGTTTATTGCAAAGTGGTGCTCGCCTCACCGTAAGACAAGTTCAAGAGATTGGGGCCTAGACTAGACAAGGGCGGCGGCAGCTCCTGCCTGATTCTGAGGGTGGAAAAAAGTGCTGAAGAGAGGGTTCATTTAGTGCTAAATTTTCAGTCCATCTCTGTCACCCACCAGGTCAGCTGTGTGGCATGGTCACCTCATTTTAACCTCTCTGGACATTAGTCCCTCACCACTAGTATGGGGGTAATCATCTCAAAGAGAAGCCTGAAGGAGGAAATGGGAAAACGTGTGAGAGCTTTGTTCGAAATGTGGATAAAGAAAATCTATTAACCAACCAATTAATCAGTTTGTGTGTGTGGTGTATGTATGTTTGTACATGCATATATGTGTGTGGGGGCATGTTTATGTCAGAAGTCAACTCTGGGTCTCTCTCAATCACCCTCTACCTCATTTATTTATCTGTCATCTATCAATCTATATCATCTATCTATCTATCTTTTATCCATCCATCCATCCATCCATCCACCCATCCATCATCCACCTAATCTATTTATCTATCTACCCATCCATCATCTAGCATAGATCCTATCTGTCTGTCTGTCTATCTATCTATTTATCTATGTATCATCTATCCATCCACTCCCCCACCATCATCCATCAACCTATATCTATCTATCCACCCATCCGTCATTTATCTAATCTATTCATCTATCTACCCATCCATCATCTAGCATCTACCCTATCTATTTATCTATCATCCATCCATCCACCCATCCACCCACCATCATCTATCAACCTATATCTATCAATCCATCCATCCATCCATCCATCCATCCATCTATCTATCTATCTATCCATCCATCCATATCTATTGACTATTGTTTAAGGTACAGCCTCTTACTGAATCTGGAGCTCATCAGTGGTCCTTCTGTGTTAGTGCCCCAGTGCTGTGGTGATAGGTACACACTTCTGCCCTTGACTTTTACATGGTGCCTGGGATGCAAACTGTGTCCACACGCTTGTGCAGCCCATGCTTTGCCAAGGCATCCATCTCCCCGGCCCCCGGAAAGACATTAATCTACCGATTAATAAATACTGTGTCCTTAACTGCTCTCTTTATACCCATCCACTCTGAAGGAGAACACTGGAATGTACAATTCTGATGTTGATTTTATCTGTCACCATTGGGCAGCATTGAAAGGGACAGGAGAGGACCACAGATGATTGACAGTCAGACAGCTGAGATCTTTACCCCGAGACAAGGAACCAAGCATGAAGAACCAATGCCAGGTCTTGGCTTCACTGGATCACTTTAAATTCAGATAATGAAGGAATCAACCCTGTTTACAGGGTTGCTGGGCCTGGGTGCTTTGACCACAGCTTGTTCTAGGGCTACAGCCTGAGTGACAGAGGTGACACAGTGTACATTGGTTGGGAGGGGCTGCTTAACTGCTACCATTATAGTTTGAATTATGGAATTTTCCTTTGAAAAAAACAATCTCTTATAAAGAGCATTAGTTCAAGAGAGATGTAGGTTGTGAGATGTAAGTTCAAAGAAATATTTTGCTGACTCCAGTGTTGCCTAACAGTAATAACTAGACAGGGGCTTCGCTCTCCTGGGTGTCTCAGCTAAAATTTCAATATTGAACCCTAGGCAAGTGGTCCTGGCTGGCTCCCCCAGCCCAGTCATCCGACAGACAGAGCTGTCGAGCAGACTGATTTCTGAGTAAGGAACCTTGTAGTTCTGAAATTCTGCAGTGCTACATCCCCACCCTGCAAACCATTGTCATCAAATACGGGCCTGAATGATGTGCCTGAGCATTCTCGATCTAAGTCACCAGAAAAATAGATCTAGCTGTAGAGTCTGTTGTGTACCCAGAGACATGTCTCAGGAATAAAAGAAGTGTGCTTCCGCGGAGGGCGAAGAGCAGGGGGGGGGCTGTTCATCGCTGTCAAAGAACAAATGGACACGGCCCAACGAGACACCGTTGGGAGGGTGACTATACTCTGTTAGCTGCAGTCTTTGGGGACCAAGTCTTTACTACCCCCTCCCCCAATACAGAGAAGCTCAGTACCACATCTGTCAGGTAACAGAGAGCCCAGCGAGTGTGTGCAGAATTGATTTGGGCAAACCTTTTAACCGCCCTCAACTTTAGCATGCTCTTCCCCAAATGGACACAGTATAAATCTACCTGCAGCTGACTGTGGTCCCCCAACGCATTTTGTTGGAGACTAATAGCCATGCTAAGCCTATGGCATCCTTCACCGCCTGTAAGATGCCCTTCAATGTCAAGTCAGAGCCCTGCCCAAGAGTTCCCAAGCTCAGAAATCAATCCTCTCTGCAGATTTAAAAGTCAACAGATAAACAGGTAGGAGGAGGCAGTGCGTTTTCACACAGCCCTGAGGGAGCAAGCCCCTCTCAGACACAGGCAATTATAGCGGTTTCTTCACACTTTACCTTTCAGCTAATCCCCCTTTAGTGAGGCTTGAGATGATTATAGGATCAAACGGCTCTTCCGTTCCTGAGATCGTGATGCCAAGAGGCCCCCCATAGCGCTTCAGCTCCACCGTATAAATAATCGCTCCGGAACTTTCTTGCTCATCTGCAATAAATGCCAAGGAACCATAATTGGCTTCGTTGGAAAAAGAAATAACGCACGCATCCTTCTATGAAGCAGTCAATTTAAAACTTTGCCACTGAAACACTATGGCTCAGAAAATGAATATTTTGGGAAGTAGCATTTCCTTAATAGGATTTCACATTCTAGTTCAGGGATGGAGTTGTCACAAGTGTCCGGGATGGGGAAAACTTGTATTTAACCAGGGAGTGTCCCACCTAATGGCAGCCACGGAACTTCCCTGTTAGTGTCTCCTGTGCACAGCGCTTGGGCAGCCTTTTGCTAAGTGTGTGTGATCAATGCCCGTGAAATAACTGAGTAGATAACACAGAATGAGAATGCCACTCAAAATTCCCATTTCCAGCCTTTACAAGCACACCATTTCTCAAAATACAAACGCTGCTTTTGCCCAGGGTTGGATCAAATGATGATTCTTGTCTAAGTGGGACCCAGTGGAGTTATCTTGAAGATAGTACCAGGAATTTTAGAAAAATCTTTTATATAATTCCATCAACAGTGTCTTAGCCCCATGGATCAACCCATTGTAGCAGAGGTTTGAGTAATGCTCTCTCTGCTATAGAGTAAGAGCTGATGCAAACTATTCATGGACTGCAGGAAACGTCTACCAGACTGCCATGTGTTCCGGGGGCTATTTAATAGTGTCGAGAAAGAAGACATTTCTGTTCTTTCCCAAACATTCGTCAGAAAGCTGTCACAGGCCACTTTCAACATGGTGGACGTTATGATTCCAATTGGGTTGCATTATGAAGTCTCGGGATTCAAAGGATTTTTATATGCTCATGTTTAAAATTCCTGACATTTGCTTTATCCGTTGGCCTGAGGGCTAGAATGGTTAAGGAGCTGTTTCATTTCTATACCTCAGGATACAACGATATGGCCCAGTAACTACTTGAACAAAACAGTCAGTTTTCACAGCCAGGGCGTATGGAATAAGGTATTCACGGAGCCACATTTTTGCAGCAAGCAGCTGTTCATTTACGGTATGAAATACTAAAACAAGGAGGAAAGGAAAAGCTTGAGTTAACAATTCAATTATCTGTGTGCGCCGTGAAGAATTAGGGGGGGCATAAAAGGCAAGGTCAGGGGAGTAATGTGGGCAGGGACGCGCCCTCTCTTGTCAGCATTTACTTTATTCTTGGCCACAGCCTGGGAGTTATGGAATGCAGCCACCACGTCTTGTGGGCTCAGCGCCTCAGTAGCTCCCCTTGCTAGAAATCAAAGGCCGCAAACCACAAGATGCAGTTGCTAGAATCAACATCTTAAGTTAGAAAAGTGCCCAGTATCTGGCTCAAGTTGGATCATCAGCTTAGGGTCCTTCTCATGGAGTCTAAGGACTCTGGGAGATGGTCCCCAAGTTTCTTCTAGGCTGCGGTGCTGAGCAGGCTGGTCATCACAACCTGCTGAGCGTTCCAGGAAGAAGCATCCGGAGTGTTTAGTGAATCTAAGCCCAGAAGCCCACATTTTCTGATGGTATTTTGTTAGCTGCCAGAGCTATCTTCGATGTAAATGAACACGGGATATAGTGAGCAGATTATATTTATGCTGCGAGCCGTGTCAATAATTATAGTCTGTATAGAGTCGGGAATGGTTCTTCATTCGATCAACGACCCCGATTTAATTAAACAATAGCTAACATTATTTATGCCTGGGTTTTCTGTTGGCCCCTCTGTTAGTTTGTAGAAAGTTTTGGGTGCAGATTCAGCCTCGATGAAGACAAACTTGGCTGAGAGGACAGTGGACGTGGGGGCAGACCCACTTGCCGGGAAGAGTGGGGAGATCTTCTCCAGTTATTCACCCTTGTGTCACAAAATGACAGACACACGGGGAAGGAGTTGATGGGTTTAGGAGAGTCGTGTTTCAGGCCAGCTTTCACAGGGACATTTTATATCTGTACCCAAGAAACAAGAAAATGGCAATATCAACTAAAAACATTCTTCAAAGGATGGTGGTAAGGCAAAAAGGAGGTCTTTGGGGATTCTAATTTAAATAAACCAATTGGTTAAAAAAATACATTTTAATTACCTCTCTCTTCCTCTTTGTTCACTTTCTTGCTTTCTCTATACATATATGAAATATATATTCATATGCACATATATTCATATGTATACATATAGACACATAAACTCACATATATGAAATGTATACACATATTCATATTACATGCATATTAATATATAAAAATTATGTAGTTATCATATGTATATGAAACCAAGTACCACAGATTTGGGAATCGTGCACCCTGCTGAGACACATGGTGTTATGACGATCACTGCTAATACTTTTAAATGGGTTACATTCCCAGGGACCTTCCTTTAGGGATATTGTTAATGTTTTACAGGACGGGATGCCCGGGACTGCTTGCAAATAACTCAGTGGGAGGAGAAACTAGACTGGGAATCAGCTAGCCATGGCTGCTGCTGGGAGGCGCGAAGAGGGTTTATTACACTGTTTCTCTTTTCTGTGTGGACTTGAAATTGCAGAGTTTAAAAACTGTCTCTGTACACGATCTTACTAACAAGGTTGAAAAACGCAACACTCCTAGAAATCCCTATGCGGATGCCTCAGGTAAATAGGGGTCTGATCCTGCTTCCTTCCCACAGGTGGCAGCAGCTGGCCTCACATGGTCCTATCTTAATGACATGGCCCATCTGGCCATGACCAAGGTGCCCAAGCCTCCCTCTGTCTCCTGCTTGAGGAGCTCTAGCTTAGCTTGGCTTTGCCTAGGTTTTTTTTTTCTTTTTCTTTTTCTCACCCCCCCCCCCCCCCCCGTAAGGTTTCCTTCAAAATAACCATTTAGAAGGTTCCCATTCCTGCTTGGGACCCGGCCATTGTCCTCCTTTCTCATCTATTTCCCTAGTGCAGCCAACTCATGAGGCTTGGTCTCTCCTTCCTGGAACACTTTCAAAACACAAACCCGAATACATTACAATCTCAGGTGAAGCCTCCTTATCAGTTCCCCAGATTACAGCCACACATTTGCAAGAGCTGAGTTCCAGAGGGCCACACTGTCCTCTCCTATCTCAACCCAACCCGCAGAGTCTCTCCTGGTAGACCCATAAGTTCTCATGCAGCCCTTGGATGACCGCTGGTCTTCAGACTTTGCTCCCTGTGTACCCATCTCGTCCCTCTTGTGCTCCCGCGGAATTTCTCTTTGTGCTTCAAGACTTGACCCATATGCCTTATTTTCCAAGGAAGTTTCTGGTTGGGTTTGGAATTGCTTTCTTTGGACATCTCATAATGTCTGTCACTCATGTTAGTGTGTCTAACCTTCCCAATTCCTCATTTCAGCTCCCCCTTTAACTAAAAGAAGGAAAAGAAGGTTGATATTTTTCTTGAATGAAAGTGTCTAAAGGCTAAGGAATAAGATTCAGCCTGGTGGAGTGGAGCTCTGAGGCCCACATGCTATTATTGCCACACAGTACCTAAGAGTCTTTCACCCCAAGGACCAGTTCCTTGACAAGATCCATCTTCTGGTTTATACTTTCAATTCTGTTTTAATATTTGTACATTTTACATTTTAATGTATGTGGGTGTTTTGCTTGCACATATGTCTATGTACCACATGCATGCTAGGTACTCAAGGAAGCCAGAAGAGGGTTGTAGGATACCTGGGAACTGGAGTTACGGATGGCTGTGAACTTCCATTTAGATGCTGGGAATTACACACTGGTCCTCTGGAAGAGCAGCAAGTGTTGTAACCGCAGCCCCTATCCCGTGTTTTTAAATGATTTCTCTCATTAAAGTAAAGTCACCTAAACACATGACCTTAGCTTCATATCCTCACACCCTACACCTCTGTCTGGGATCAGGGAGAATTCAGGAGACGCTTGAAAAGAGCATCAGGATGGACGGTTGCTAGCAGGAAGACCTCTTTAAAACAGCTCATGTGTGGGCACACATCAGGCCAGTCTATGCTCCTTCTTCTAGGCAGGTAACACAAAGCCAGTGCAGCTCATCCCGAGTGTGAGGCTTTCAGACCTCGGTGGCCACTAGGGGGACCAGTCAGCCCTGAACTTCCTCCTGACACGGTTCCTAGCGTGTCAGTCAGTTCAGGCTGAACTTCCGAATCCGTCTGCCCTTTGGAGTTTAGTGGGAGCGGGCAGTAAGCACTACGTGCAGACCATTTTGGAGCTCTCCGAGTCACTCTGTCCTTGAGGCTGCTCCAACTTTCGATGCTTAGGAAGGAGCAGCTAGAATCTTCAACCCCAAGAGAAACTGTCTGTGAGGGCAGGGTGTGGCATCACCAGCAAGTTTCAAAGCGAGCCTAGACAGATGTTAATGATATTATAAGCAGCTTTTATATTACAACAGCAGGTTTAGAACTAATAGTGAAAGGCAGGAAAGGGGCCAGCCTGCTTGTATGTTCAGCTTAGTTCTAGTTAAGGAAATTAATGGGACCACAGAACAGATGCAGAATTGCTGCATTACTTATCTGTAACGTTATTTTCAGCCTTCTTGAGTGCTGCCTGTTTAACAAAATGAACACTGTCTGGCGTGAATCCACTATGGCAGCTGCTGCCATGGCCAAATAGGGGGTTCGGATTCAGGAGAGAGGCTTTGGAAGGGATGCACATGGCAGGTCAACCAAAGTTCACTTCAACTGAAGAAATGATGGGGTTAGTTTTGGAGTGTGGTTGGATTTCTTGTAGTTGCGTTATTCCGAGAAAACAAACCATTTAAAGCACGCCTTACAGCTACTCCACTGCACCCAGGCCATTTTAACTGGTGACATCAAAGGGGGTTCACAGCTGATATGGAAGGTTTTATAAGAGGAATTAAATGTCTTTATGAGCATTTTTGGGTCTCAAGATGCCATTCAAGGGCCACTTTGCAACTTTGTCATCGTCTGGAAACTGGTTGGAAATGTAGATTCTCTCTGTGCCTTCCCAGACCTGAAGCAAACACAGACTCCAGAGGAGGGGACCAGGTGGCCACGGGAACAGCTTTTGGTGATTATCGGCACCTCGAGTTTGGGTGCCGTTACTTTGAGAGGACACACATGAGATGGCTAGATCCTTCCAGTGCCCAAGGCACAAGTTCACATGGAGGCACCTCCTATCCAGGATAGGGTTTAGGAGGAAATCCACTTCAAATAGCTTGACTTAACACTGAGAAATTGAAAACAAAACCCCAAAGAAAGCCCAGATAGAATAGACTTAACTAGAAGTAAATTTGCATAAGATTGTATTACACAATAAACAAAGACAATTCGTTATGGGCAGGACAAGCAAAGGCCTGGACATATTTTTTTTTCTCCCACAATATGAGAACTTATGAAGAACGCAAAGTGCTGAATTTACAGATTCTACAAACAAGGTCTATAGCAGGAGGAAGAGGATTTAAAGAAAACACATGCACTGCCCATTTAATGGTCAGAAGGAGAGTGATTATGATTCGAAGACTTGAAAAACACAGGTTCATGGATATAGTTGTATTATATGGCCCAACTCCCCACAACGCCTGTACCAGCCTCCTCCACAGGACCTAGCCACATCTACAAAAACTCTTCATCACAGCAAAAAAATGTCAGATGTCATTTCAAGAGAGTTCTGTGTATCTTTGTGGACCTGGGACTGAGCAACAGACACTGTTCTGGAGCTTTCCTTCTCCTGACATTATCCATTGAAACGATGCAGGATTTAAAAGAATTAAGATATACTTAATAAGCAGGCTGATTACTATAATATCAGGCATGGGGATTATGGGTGAAAGACATAAGGTGTGGGTTGGGGTTTAAGCCATAGGAATCAGCTGAGAACATGACGGAACTTTCCATGTTCTGAACCGCTGTTTCAGTAAGCCCTGCCAACATGTCTGCATAGCTGGCTTTGAAACTGGATACATTGCCATTTGTGTCGACCACATACATTCCTTCCTGGCTTGGATTTTCTCACTCTGCAAGGAAGGTAGCTGCGATTTGCTGAGTTGGGCAAATTGGGCTAAGCAGGTTTTTCCACAGGGCTTTGCCTCTTGCTTAGGACAGAACCCAGCTGATGCCTTTTCAGGAAACAAAATCCCCCAAAGTGAGTGCAGTGGAAGCAAACTCAGAAAGAGAGGGATGCAAACTAGGCATAGAAAAAAAAATCACAGCTTGAGGAAGAAATGAGCACTGGCTTGTGCACATTTTAAAACGCTGACTACAATATATATATTTGGCTATTATCACCATTCCCAACTCTACCAATGGAGGTAATTACTATTTTTCTTTGACTGTGATTAGAAACCTTAAACATGTGACTTGGCATGCCTGTGATCTCTAGACCTATTATGATTTAGTTATGAGAAGATTCTAGAACAATGACATCTTTTTATTGGTTGCTGTTATGATTTCAACCTTAAGTGTCCTGAAGGCATCCATGTTAAAGGCCACTAGTCATAACTGGGCACTAGTCTGTGCCGCCACCACCAGGAGGTGGTGGGACTTGACTTAAATAACATATAAGCATTTCTTCACTGTAAAAACTTTCAAAATCTCTTCCTCTACCTTTAAGAATGTGATTGTCATTTAAAGGGTGACATTAAATTGCAATGGGAATTTATTCATACTAATGTAAAAATCTAAAGAATTTAAAACAATTTTATTGTTTACCACAATTTGTCAGCACCTGATGGGAGATGTCATTGTGTACATATGTTTCTCTTATTGGTTAATGAATAAAGCCCTGTTGGCCATTAGGAAAGCAAGATGGGCAGGACTAGGATACAGGGAGGATTCTTGGAGATGCGGTAGAGGAGATTCAAGATGTAGAGAATTGAGAAGAGGTCCGGACCCTCTCTCCAGTAAGATAAGACCACATGGACATACTCAGATGAACAGAAATGGGTTAATATTTAAGACAGAGCTAGCTGATAAGACATGCTAGTAGCAGGCCAACAGCTTTATATCTAATCCAGTGTCTCTGTGTGTTATTTGGGGCTGATGAGGCTGTGGGACCAGGCTGGTGGGAAAACTGTAAGAAAATGGTGCTCAACGTGGGTACTAAGAACTTCCACTTAAAACTTAGCAAAAGCTAAAGAAAGGATTTTAAAAACGAAATAACAGAGACAAACAAGGTTTCTTGGTAGCAGCATTTTTCTTGGTTGGGATCTGCTTTGCTAGAGATAAGCAGAGATTTTCTCGGCTCCTTTAAGGGAGGTTTCCTGACTCAGAATTAGTGACAAAAAACCCCAAGGCTCTTTTACAGACCTTGTTAACAACTGAATGGTGTGTACGAGAGCTGGCAGTGGCAGTGACCACATCTCCAAGTGGACAGCCTGCTGCTTTATGACAGCATAGGCCAAGGTGGTGAGCACAGCTCTCAGTGCTGTCAGTAAACATATCCCACCATCTATGATAGACAGCGGCTAAAACAGCTATGGCTTTAATTTTAACAATGTTGTTTATCAGATAAAAGACTGGTGGCCAGAAAAAGATTAAGATTTTTACAGTAAAGATAGATTCAGATTGATTAAAAACCTCTAAAGGTTTACAATGTGTTATAAAATATATGTAGGCTTGAGAGAGAAAAAGAAACAGAAAAAAGTGGTTTAAAAAATAGAAAGAAATAGAGTAGCTGGGTGTGGTGGCACACACCTTCAATTCCAGCACTCAGGAGGCAGAGGCAAGCAGATCTCTGTGATTTCTAAGTGACCTGGTAAATACAGTGAATTTCAGGGCAGCCAAAGTTACATATAGAAACTCTGTCTTAATAAATGAAAAAAATAGAAGTAAAAGAAATAGAGTAATAAAAAAGCCATGTAAAAATGGAAAATAGGGAGTCTGGATACATTATGCTATTGTGTTGTCTTTGAATTGCTCAATTGCTAAGGGAGGAATAACTGTTAAAATACACTTGATTATCAATGCTGCTGAATTAATCCAATTTATATATTTTAAAAATGCTTTAACTTCCAAATTTAAGTCTAAGGACAGGTTACTGGGAAAGAGAATTTCTACTTCCACAGAAAATGAAAAGATGGTTTGATCAAGCAAGATCCCCTGAAACAGTGTCCCAGGTGATCCAGCATTCAAAACAGCTGGGACAAGGCAGCCTTGCAGACTACAGCCAGGATTTCTGCATCCTCTTAGGATTCCCCAAGGCAGCACCCCCTACTAGCAGGAAGCAGTTTGTAAAGAATGACACCCACATTCTAAATATTGTCTATAAATGTTTGTTTTCATTTAAATAGGCTTTGTTATAAATGGTTAATGACCACAACCAATTTCTTTTTTAAAGATAAAAAGGGGATTATGGTATAGAAATGATTACTTTGTTTTGGAATGGATTTTCATTTATTGATACAATTTAAGGTCAACTTTGTGACATGTCTATTTCTCCTCTTGTTAAGGTATTTTGTTTATATAGCTCATTTAAAAATGTAATGTATAGTTCAGTACAGGTTATAGATAGTTACCTATGATAGTCAAAACTTAGAGTTAAGTTAGTTAGGTTTCCTAAATATGCAGAAATATATTTCAAATGAATAGACATTCTTCAAACCTTTCAAAGACATACAGAATATGGCATTTAACATGGTTTAATGTTTTTCTTAACAGCGAGGCACAACTGCTCCTGGCAACACCACCTACGTCAAAAAGGAAGATGGACATTAAAGAAACTCGTTAGGAAGTTTGCTTGCAATATGGCATGACTAGCCATTTGGGCAAGATACTGCTCTTGTCTGGACTGTTTTACTTTATGTGGTATAAACTGAACATGCAGGACCTACAGGAAAGTGACTGCTGAAACAAGATGGGCATTGCTGTAGGGCTCCTGATTCATGGAACAGTCTGCCAGACATTCTGCAGCTCATAGAGGAAAGTGACTGACAAATTGCCAATACAGGTGGACAGTTTAAAGTTTCCTGCTTTGCTGAGGAGTAGGCCAGACACGCTGTGGCCTATAGGCTGAAGACGGAACATTACTGAGTAACTTTGAATTACTGACCAGGTAGCAAGATGTCTCTGTCATTTCTAGAGTTTACATATTATCCTTCTGTGGTCTTTGATGGAGTTGAAGACAGTTATGGTTATAGCTTTCCTTAGTAATAAAGATAAGTTACATACATAAGTACTTTAGACTCACAAAGATAGAATAGGTGATTGAATATTTTCTTTAAATCTTGCTAAATGTTAATGGACTAAATATTGTTACCTATAGTTCTTATTTGATAACTGTTTTGTTTGCTATGTATTTTATTATGTTAAAGTTAAAATCCTTTTTATTTAGACAGAAAAGAGGAGATGATGGGAGATGTCATTCTTTAAACATGTTTCTCTTATTGGTTAATGAATAAAGCTCTGTTGGCCAATAGGAAAGCAAAATAGGTGGGACTAGGAGACAAGGAGGGTTCTGGGAGATTTAGGGAGATTCAACATGTAGAGATTTGAGAGAGCAGAACTCCGGATCCTCTCTCCGGTAAGATAAGACAATGTGGAAATACTGCTCCTGACAAGCACCTTAACCCAGTGATGATGTTGCTGTCCTCTGATCCAATCATCTCTCAATAGTATTCCAGTTTGGAGGTGTGCGGAGTCTTCAATACCTAAGACTTCCAGGGGAGACGCTTAATATCCGAACTATAATACTTTCCAGTTTGGTTTGGTTTGGTTTCCTCTTTTTAAAAATGTATATTTAACATGAACATGGATTGTTCATGTTAATGATGTTACCAAATTGGCTTTTAGGAGGTAGAGTCTATTTGGGAAAACATTCCAGTAGGAGAATGCCTTTGAAAGGAATAGCTTTGTCTTTCTATTTTTATCTTTTTTCCCTTCTGTCTCCTCACTGCCATCAGGTAAGCAGTGTGGCTCCATCATGCCTTTGGCTGTAATCACCTGACCATAGCCCAGAAACAATACAGCCAGCTCACCATGGGCTGAAACCATGAGTGAGAAAAATCAATGCTTCGTCCTTCACGTTGGTCTTATCAGATATTTTGTCCCACTGGCAAGAAATTGATACTTAGAAGCAAAGTAGTTGCTGTGACTTCCTCACTATGCAGTGTCTGAAGTCTTTGGAACTGATTTGCAGGAGGAACTTGGCAAACAAATTGGAGAAAATGCTTAAAATTCTGCAAGAAGAGCTCTCTTCCATTCTACTGAGAACCCTAATAAACCAGAATGCCGATAGTATATTTAACAATTGCTTATGGGATTCAGATGGATGCAAGGATACTCTTGGATGAGAGACTGTATAGCACATCCTGGAAAGAATACATCTATACTATCCCCCATGTCCTGATACTTTGTGAGATGCCAAATTTAAAGCTCATAGACCAATCTGCTGGAAGAAAATGTGAGATATCACAGTGTGTAGACTGGCATGGATATGAATGGCTGTTTTCGTCTGGATTTATAGCAAGAATCAGGAGGAAAAGGCAGAGCAGAAGGGGCTCTTTAAGGCTGAAAATAAAGTGAGCTTGCTCCATAAAAACTAGCCAAGTACTTTGCATTGGGTCAACAGGAAAGATGCTTTGGTAGAATCTCAGGAAATAGCCTGCTCCTATCCATCAGTGGCTCAAGGGTATAAAGATAGAATGCCTTTGAAAGCCTTTGATTGGACAAGATCACTCCAGGGAACCTTTCAGGCATGGGCTGCTAAGGAAGAAGTTTCTCTGAGCTCAGCTAACAAAAACCCGAAAACTGCTACAGCTGTGTTCCTTGCGGGTCACGTGGGTCTAGTTACTGTGCAAATTGGCCACAGACCTTGATGCTGTGGTGTCATGCGGAGTTTGAGTCTCAGAAAAGAATGGACTTGGGTGTTTATGCAATGCTAGCTAGAGGCTTTGGGACTTCTCGGCGGTAGACTGAATACATTTTGCATCTTGAGTTGGGCATGAGTCCACTGGAAGTCAGAAGTGGAATGTTCGGTTGGAATAGGAAATGCACCCCTGCCCTGCTATGTCCAGGTCGGAGTTGAAGGCTTGGATCTCAGCTACTGGGATGATTTGGAGTAACTGAGTCAGGACAGCACTAATCATGGGAATGGGCTAATCCTTTGGTAGTTTAAAATGCTGAGTGTAGAGAACAACAGTGGGCATCAGCTTCGAGGGTGTGGCTTGTCTCTGCCCACACCCCTTGACCATGATGCCCCACCGTAAAAGCTCAAGCGAACCAACCCTGGACCAAGACCTCTGAAGCCTTGATTTCAATGCATCCTCCCTTACATTGTTTTGTTTTTTTTCAATTAGGCATTTTGTCTCAGAAACGAAAAACTATCACAGAAGTGCGAACTATATATTATAGCTATAGTTTAGAGAAGCAAAGACTTGAAACTACAATCTGTAGAACCACATTCATAGGATGGGCCTCAAGTGAGATTGGCAACCTTTTAAATTAAAATCTTTATGGTGCAGATTTCTATTGAATTTCCAATTTAGTGTGATATTTTAATAAGTATGCTTTTCAATTAGTTCCAGGTTATTATTATAAGCAGATAAAAGGGTCTTTACTGCAGAGCTATTACAGGTGCACTCAATTGCATTACTGCAAGCATTGCCTTGAAGTTTGTTAAGTAAGAATAATCCTGGACTCTACCTGAAGATAATGCCCAGGATGTGTGTTTCCACAGCTCTCCAGGAGACTATGAGGCGTAATGGAGTCTGAGGAGCATCGCTCACACATTACTGCCCACATGTTACTGACACCCCGAAAATGGATGTGACCCTTAAAAACAAACCCTGGGACAGAATGTGCAAGGAATATCAATGTTCCTTTTTATTCTCATTCTGAAGTCCTGGTTTTAGAGAGGTTTTCTAAGGAAATAATTCAAGGAAAGATAGAAATCTGAATAAAACTTTCTCTGTATAAAGCATGGCACCACTGTCTGTGATACTGAAATTGCCCAAATAACGAAGACAAACTTTAAGAGTTTATAAAGTAGTTAAATATTTATAAAGTTAAAAATGCAACGTTCATCATGGTTATATGTTACAAATATCTACAAACTCTCAGAAAGGACCAGTACCATTACCTCAGGGTAGTATTCAAAGATAATGTCATTTTCCATACTTAAAATTATTTCTACTATAATTGTAATTTTTATAAAAATGTATTAGTTACAGAAATTGAATGCATCATTCAAAATTCACTCAACACTCAATCTACAACTCAAAGACTCCTACAACCACGTCAGACACTGCTATCACAGCCCCAGCCAGCAGCTGCATGAAAAGCATCAAGAGTTATTATCTTTCTGACAGATGGTCAGTCCTAAGGAAGGATGCTGTCAATACCTGAGTTATCTTCATCTTTGCGGATTTTCAGCTTCACCAAGTCTTCACACTGCTGGAGGATCTGGACCGCATCCTCCATGGAACAGTTGTCCAGCCGGATGTTGTCTATTGCAAGCAATTTGTCTCCAAGCTCCAGAGTTCCAGTTCTGTTAATAAGTGCACAGTATTGCATGAGTTTATGACGAATGCTTACGTGGGCCATTCAAGAGGCATTGAGCTTAATGTAGTGTTCTAGTGACCTTTAGAGTGAAAGTTTTAAAATTGTACTTTATCGGCAAGCATCCATTTTTCCCCAGTCTTATTTGGGATGGCTGCTGCAGTGTCAAATTGCCTATTATTAAAACGTTTTCCTTATGCTTTCTTCACATTAACCCAGGCATTTTCTCAGGAAGTCTAGTGAACCTAAGGGGGTACCAGATGCAAGAGACCCTACATATCCTTGTGTTCCACCCAACCTTGATGCACACATTGGATACAATACCATCTATCATCTCCTAGGAGATAGCTAAACGAATGAGGGAAGCCAAGGTGGGTCGGTCATTGAGAACAGGATATAGGGTCATGGCTGCTTCTCCAGACACCTAGAAACTCGCTGTGGCTGAAGAAACTGACAAATGTAGAGATGCATCTGAAAGTGGCCTCAGAGAGTCCAATACTGGTTCTGGAACACTTGCCAGTGTGTCTAAAGTCTTAAAAGTTTATAAGCCAATGACAAAAGGAATGAGAATGTAGTATATGTGTTCTTTATAAACCTCCTGTTTATGTCATATGTCTGTGTTAGATTCTACTAATTATTTCCCAATAATCCTCTTTTTTCTTCCACTGGGTCATCTGTGATGGATACACAGGCTCTCTCAGCAACCCCCAATCCCTTCCCAGTTATGGATAGGAAACAGCAATGGCAAGTAGTTGAGATGGCTTCCTAACTCTGGATTCCCCTGTCCACCAATTTCTACCTGTTACATGAGAAACAATTTTTTTTGTCCTTGTGTGATACACGATACTAATAATTTACTTTTCAACACAGCCTATACTATATACCTGAAATCTTACAATGTTATCCAGAATTTTTGCTGATTACACTATTTCTTTAATGACACAATTATCACCACAGTTGAGTTTTTAAAGGTCTTCATTTAAAAGTAACAAGAGGAAAGTCAACATTAACGTTGGCATGCTCAGTCACTTAAAATGTACTTTTATCTGTGAAATAGAATATGAGATGAGGGAGGAGACCATTCTAGTTTAGCTAACTGTCAATTTGATCCGGCCTAGAGTCATCTGAGAAGGGAGAGATGGCCCAGATTACACTGGCCTGCGAATATGTCTGTGATGGATTCTCTTGACTGACAAGTGGTTTAGCAGGGTTCAGCCCACTATCAGTAACATCATTTCCTAGGCAGGTGGTTCGGGGCTGAATAAAAATCAACTAGCTACTCATGAGTCCACGAGTGAGCAGCAAGCAGTAGTCCTCCTTGACTGTGAGTTCTCTGGTCGGAAGGAATGCTGCATGTAAAATAGTGGGCCCACTTCTAAGTTCCCCCTTGAGACCCTGCCCCGATGTCTGTGGGCCCACTTCTAAGTTCCCCCTTGAGACCCTGCCCCGATGTCTGTGGGCCCACTTCTAAGTCCCCCTTGAGACCGTGCCCCGATGTCTCTCCATAAAGAAATTATGATCTGGAACTATAAGGCAATCAAATACTGTCCTCTCCTGAGTTGCTCTTGGTCAGATTTTTTAAAAAATGACATCAACAACAAGGGAATTATAACAGACACATAAACATTAATGGAGGTTCAGAAGTCTTGCTTGTCCAGCTGTCCCATAAGCTATTAGTCAAGGTGGGACACTCCTCAGAACTGAAATAAATTTTGGGGTTTCTCTAGAGAATGAAAAATGGAAGATGAGCATGAAGAAAGTGCACACGCTTAACTCATAAGAGGCCCTAAAAGTTACTTCCCGCTCTAGAGGACGGTCAGACACCAACAGGAGGAAACAGGCAAAAGAGAAAAGGCATGTTCCTTACCTGTGGGCCACGCTGCCCTTCTTGATATCTGAAATGACAAGAGGGTCCCCAGGTTTCCTACTGGAGGGTGCTGCAATAATGGAGATAGAGCGAGACATTACATCTTTATAGACAGGGACTCATTTGAGACTGTATGTCCCCTCCTGCTTGGCAGTAACTATCAACACCAGTGAAAGTCGATAAGTGAATCAAAGGCAACCAACAGATGATTGGAAAGTGTGCATATTAAGTCTACAGAAAACATTCATGTGAAAGTATTTATATGCTGAAAAGCAAGACAGTCATTTAAATTTGCAGTTGGAGAGGGCAGTTGAGGAGCTGATCACGGGGTTTAGGTCAGGGACCTGAGAGGTTAGAGCCTCAACAGGAAAATAATGAAAGCAATGTAGAATAGCTCGCTTTGATGACTCTGAGTGTGGACCTGTCTCCCTCCACTTCCTCTGTGCATCTCGATCAGGGAGGCACCACTTTGTCGATGGGTGTTCACCACATTACGCAAGTGCACTGGGGGTGGGGATGGGGGTGGGGGTGGGGCATAGGGCAGTAACCACTGCTTTAATATGTTTCTAGATGGAAATCTTTTGGTGGGTGGACTATATGAATCTTTATGTTCTGCCCACAAGTTCTCACTTAGAAATCTCTATAGTGTTTTGGGATGTGACTGCTTATTTTGTTATGATAGTAAATATTTCATTAGTTAACTAAAGACATATATGTGTATACATTCTAAGCATACATGCATAGCCCTTATTACATAAAATTATTGTCAATCAGAGTGGGCAAATATGTGAAGCCTTTAAACTTACTGTGGTAGGACTTCCATTTGGTAAGAATTAAAAAAAAAACATTTGGAAAGAAACTTACTTGGAATTGACTCTGGATATGAGTTATAGCCCAGAGAAGCACAAAGAAACCATCTTTGTTTGTAAACTTTAGATTTCATTTAGGATATCAACATTTGTGAAACAAAAGAAGTCAAAACAAAAACAAAAACCAAGTGACCTTTGAGAGAACCTGAAGCCTGTGATGATTTCCTTTTAGAGAACATTAAGAGGCCTCTGAAGTACAATTTTATTATAAACAGGCTGATCATCCCATAATAATCACAGAACCGTATCATATCCCATAATCCCATCTGAATCCCAGAAAAATGTTTATGCATAAGAACAGATGGTTTAGCAGCTCAACATCATATTTAAAGAGAAACCAACACCCCCAATACCTTACCCACTATTGCAATTAGTCCTGAGTAAATGTTAATGAAATTTCACTTAATCACGATCCTTAGTTGCCAGAAAAGTGTGCAGGACAGTAAATTCTGACTTACCCATAGACACAGACTTCTACCAATTTTACCTATGTTATATTCTAAACCACAAATAGTTCTGGGCAGCATTGGACACACACACACACACACACACACACACCATTATAACACTTAATCATATTTTAGTATCCACCAATGAATTTGCAAATTATCTTGTCAAGCTATAGTAACCATCACATAACGTCGAAGTGCTTCCCCTTGAATTACAAAGGTCAACATTCCGCTGAAATGGAAAACCAGCCATGGTAAAAACAGGAAGATACATCAAACTCAGCCTTCTTTGAAAGAGAGGAAAACAGCACCATTGTGTAGAAGACAATCCTACATATGTTTTTCCCTAGAAGCCAGAAATCGCGTATGCTCTGCACACCTACACGCACATGGTGGCCATCCTCATCTCTCTAGATTCTCCTCTTTCTCCTTTAACTACATCCATCCCTGAAACATCAAAAGTTCTTGGTGGATATGAACTGTGAAGATATCGAACACAGAAGTGTGTGCAGACCTATAAGTGCTGTCTCTGTCACTAAGGCACAAAGCTGTGGCGATGAATCCATGAGCAAATAATAGCTATTGTTAACATCCTACCACAATGCTAAATTCTTCTATGCCTAGAAAACACCAAGCCAACCACATGTTGCTAGGCTCATCATGCTCTAAAACCTACCAAGCAGGTCACTATATTAAATTGTTAACAGATTTTTATAGAGATTTGTAGCGTTGGTAATAGAAAAGCAGAAGGAGAATGCAGTGTAGTGGTTTAGAAATGACACTCGATGGTCATAATGGTTAGGGCTGAAGTCATAGCTCTGGTACTTCTATGTTGATTGCTTGTGGACAAAGTCCTTAGGTGACTCAGGTCCTCATCTGTGAAATCCATGATAGATATTCATAATCTTTACCTGAGGGTTTCTGTTGAGAGGATTATGTGTGTCATCAAAGGCAGGGTGATTAGACCAATGCACCTAGAACATTCTAATTGCAATAGGTGTTTATTGTTATTGCTATCCAGCCACACTGAACTCATTTCCCTACTTTAGTATATAAATGGATCCTTAGTCTTTCGTTTGTCACTGCCTTTAAACCATCTATCTTGCTTAGACTTGTGATCCTTCAAGAAATAATACACACCCACCCAATGCTTTGGATTTGATGGGAGTTTTCCACAGAACCAGACATTTACGTACCACCTATTTCCAGAACACCAACTATGAGCCAGGCATCTCTGCAGTGGCTGTACTTTATTCTTGTGTTGTATGTATTAGTTCATAATCAGTTTGTCAGGGACATACCCCCACATTAGTTTGAGGAACACACACTTTCAACTTCTTTGGTTGATTCCAATTGTGAAATGGACATATAATGTTACTATTTCATTTTCCAATCTTAGCCATTCTCTGTATTTTGAGCCACATGGGTTTGGTCCCTTACTTCCTAGATCATCACCACATTCAGGTATCTGTCTTGCCTCTTCATTCTTCCAATATAGTTTATTACAAATAATCTTGGCATCATCGGGATTTTCTACTGATGTTAGCATGACTGTGTCAACAGTGTCCAGAAACAAGTCATGTAGCATCCTATTGCTTTCCTCTTCTTCAGAATTTCATTGCATTACTTTATTCTAGGGAGTTCTCTAGTTCATGCTTTTGAAGATCTAAATCTCAAAGCTAATGAGGATTCCTGGGAGAGATACTTGGCTATACGACATGGGAGGAGTTATCCCAGGGAGAAACCCTTGCTTACACTGAGTGGGAGAGACACCTGGTTACACCAAGTGGGAGAAGATATCCCAGGGACTAACGTATTGATTTTTAGCTTTCAACGAATCATACTGTCTGAGCTATACCATTATTCTTACACATCCAAGTCCTGGATGCCACCAGTTCTTGAGGCTTTTGAGAATATAAAATGCACTGTGGTTCCCTGTTCCCTGTCAGAGACTGTTGCTGTTGTCTTCTTTCCTTTTCTTGATCATCCTATAAGATTTTGCCATTGAAAAAACTCACATTTTCTATGCCCAGACAGTGTGAGCTCATCCATCACTGTTTAATCTCAGAAGTGCTACAATCATTGATCACCCTTGCTGGGAAAAACTTATTTTTATAGAAAAGATGAAAATTTGTTGTGCTTGTCATACAGATCCCTTTGTGATTTTTGTTTTATATATAAAAAATAAAACTAAGCCTTTGCTTCTGCAATGGATCCGGTCACAAGTCAGAAAGAAGGCAAAGAAATTAACCACATGCATACAACTCTGGTTTCTGTTCTTTCCATCTAGGCTCTGGGAAGGTTCATCAACCATGTGGCGACAGAACTGGATGGTGTGGGGACAGAAAAGCCAGCATTCAGGCTGACAGAATAGGCTGGGACCCTTGTTTTGCCTTTTTAAAATTTTGGATCTTTGGGCGGTTATGTCACTGAACTATATACCATTCCTCCCTGTAGAATGGGGCCATTCTGCAGTAGGAAACACATACAAGCACACAGCTTTGTGCCTAGCACAGTGGGACAAATCCCTGTTACAAAGCTCAAAAGAAAACATCAATGTAAAAAACGCTTTGGTGACAAGGGCTCACACGGAACACACATAAGCAAAGTTCTCTGACTTGACAAGCTGGAGGCTTTGTCGGAAGGCAGGAGCCATGATTCTGGGCTGACTGTGGTGAGAAGGCACCAGGGTGTGGCTGTACTACAAAATTCGTCTGCTACCATAAATCACTCCATAGTACTGCAGCATCAGTGAAAGTAATGCCTGTTTCTAATGTGCCATGAGTCAACCAGGTCTAGACTGCAGCTGGATACATGAGGGAACGCAAGCCTCTCACAATGGACCAGTGGCTCTCAACCTTCCTAATGCCGAGACCCTTTAATACAGTTCCTCATGTTGTGCTAACCACCAACCACAAAGTTATTTTTGTTGCTACTTCCTAACTGTAATTTTGCTTCTGCTATGGACGCAACACAAATCTCTGATATTTCTTATCGTCTTAAAGGTGTCATGGCGACCCACAGGTTAAGAAACACTGCGATGAGGGTAGCTGAACACCCTAAGGACATGTATGCTTCTTATGATGGAGGTCCACTTCTGAACACAGAGGTTTCATGAGGTGAAAAGAGGCAGAAAGGGGAATTTGTATAAAGATGGTGAAAAAACAAAATCAATAAACCACAGCAGGCCCTCAGCTTTTCTCAGTGTCTGAATGTGTTTGATGAGACGGTGCCTGGATTTCCTGCCCATGCAACATAACTACAGCGAACACTGGATTTAAAATAATATATTTTTAAGACTTACTCTTTGAGAATTTTGCACTATGTATTCTGCAGTGAACATTAGATTTTTGTTATCTAGAGATTTGGTTAAAATATCTCACAAGGCTTTGTATAAAGTTGTGAATGACCACCATCTTGCTAACATGTGCCTTGAGGTTCAGTGTGTTTTGATTATAGACATGCATGTGTGTGTACATATATGTGTATACATACATGTTTGTATACACAAACCTATTTGTATACATAAACCTATTTGTATATACACATGTGTATCTATACATGTACACATATGTGTATACATATATGTATTTGTGATATATGTATATATATGTATATATACATACATACATGTAGTATGTGCATCCTTTTACAGAGAGTGGCAGTGTGGCCTGCCAGTCCTTGCTCTAGCTCATTTTCCACGTCTTTATTCCATGCAATAGTCTGCTCAGCATTTTGTATTCACTGTCTCATTCAAAAGCTCCTTTCCTGGAGGGCATAGGCCTTAGTAGAACATTGCTGATAAAGACGTCTTATCCATCCATGCAATGGATACAGGCATTGAACAAAGACCCTGTGTGTCCTGGGAACCAAGAGAGGCCTCTGGGAGTCTTCTCACTCATTGTAATGCATACAAATCCTGGCTGGTCTTTTTGTTTTTGTTTTTCTTTCACAGTGCTTTCTCAACTTGTCAATTGTGAGTGTGTTCCAGGAAGAAACACACTCAGTGTAGTGATGCCCACTTGTGTAAGCTGTGAGGAGCTGATAAGTAGTGTGTGTGTAACTTGAACATCCCTTTCCCATCTGTAACAGTGCAATACTCACAGCTTCACAAATAACATTTTTACATGGTGGACTGAGAGCCAAGACATTCTTGTAGAGTTTATGGGTGTTTATAATGGATCACATTATTAACGATTTTGACATATCCTGCCCATGAGTGGGTACACTCCAGCCACCCCCTCTCAAGAGCTCCTATCACCATGATCAGCATTGCTTTAATCACAAATTTTACTTAAGAAAATGCTTTTTTCCCTTCGGTTTGTAAATATATGTTATTAACATTTATTAAATAAAAATTTAATTAATTCAGTATCTGTAAAAATTGATGGCTGAGGAAATACCCAGTAAAATGCTTGCCACAAAGGCAGGAGGGCATGAATTTGACCCCAGAACCCCCACACAAGCCAGTGTGGTATCAGACACTCTTAATGTCTACCCTGTGCAGATGAAGATGGGCAGTGCTGGGGTTCACTGGCCAGCCTGCATAGCCTAAATGGCCAAGCCCAGACCGCTAAGAGATCCTGTTTCAGAAACAAAGATGGACAGCTCCTGAGGAATGACACCCAAAGCTGACTTCTGCTCTCCATATTCATCACACACGTGTGTATGCACATTCACACGCACGTGCACACACACACACACACACACACACACACACACACCTAAACATTGGACTTGAGAGTCATTCACACACTATAATGGTTTGCTTTATTCACATGCTGGATCATTTTAAGTTATACTGTAGGACAGTGTTTTACATACTCTAAGCATTACTTTGCATTTGTCTCAGAAGGCTACTCGGGGTGGCTGGGTAGTGTCAGACAGGGGGCATCTTATTCTTGCAGAGGCTGAGCCATGCAGTCATACTCATTTTAGTATTGCAGCAGATGTGTGTGGTTTACCATTACAAACAGAAGTGCAGTTTTACTGTTAAATTTTATTATTAAAGTTGAATTGGACAGCCCTATTTCATACTACCCAACTGAGGACTCCTTTTACTTATTTTTGCCATAACCACTCACATAAACTCCGTCCAGCAGTGTGTTGAGTCATTTTTAGAGAGTCTCATCATTCTTTCTTGAAAGGACAACCTTGTGGTCTTAGTCCCCGTCTCTGTGTCTCCTTGGTCCTTATGCACTGACCATTTGCTTGATTTGCTTGAGGGCATTTATTGATAAACTCAGTCTGTGGATATTAGGGTTACAAAGCAATCTCGAGTTTTGTCCTGTTTTATTTTATAAAGGTTCACTGGGGCTGGAATTTCCAAAGTTGATTTATTAAAGTAGTTATAAAACTAGATACCTAGGGAGGAAGAAATGTAAGCACATTTATATATTATTGTTTACATTTTGGTTTGTGTATCCAGAGCAGGTGTCATGAGTGATTCAGGAATTTCCTAAGAGGCATTGGTTGAGTCTCATGAAATAGATTACAGATACATAGTAGATTCGTAGAGAGTCTTGAGAACATATAAAAGCATCTTTTGAGTTAGATTACTGTTTCTTATAACCATTAAATTAGAGACCAGCATAGGGCATAAAAATGTAGGGAATCCACTTGTGTGCTCCTCATCTATTCATCTAATCATTTATATATTGGCATGGGAAATATGAGTACTATGACTTGCTAGACAGCATACAAAGTATGTAGATGCTATCTTATTAAAGACTTAGCCCTATACTTCGTGGAAACCTTGCTTCCTTTTATATACTTCTTCTCTCTCTCTCTCTCTCTCTCTCTCTCTCTCTCTCTCTCTCTCTCGTGTGTGTGTGTGTGTGTGTGTGTGTGTGTGTGAGCACGTATGCGCTCGCAAGATTTTACAGATGCATGTGAAAGCCAGAGTTGGCATCTGGTGTCCTCAATCACTTTCCACTTTAGGTTTTTGATAGGATCTCTCAGTGAACTTGCAGCTCACCGATTTGGTGAGACTTTCTGGCCAGCAAGTCTAAGTGAGCCTACTGCCTGCTGCTCTTCAGGACTAGGATTACAGATGTGTGCTGCTGTGTCCACCTTTTTACAGATGAGCTTGGGCTCTTTCAGATCTTTATGCTTTTGTGGGAAACACTTCACCTACTGAGGAGCTCTCTTCTGAGCCTTCATGTCCATCTTATAAAGAAAAGCAACAACAGAGAGAATTTGAAGTAGCTGATCTCCCTCCCAAGGCTGTGTAACTGGCTCCAAAGTTTCATACGGTGATACTGAAACTAGGGGGGAAAACTTAAAATATTTGCCATACCAGTAAACCCTCTGGCGATGTAATTATTTAAGAGAAGAATCCCATTGTACTTACAACTGATGGTTATTCCAAGTTCCACGCTGTGCTTCTTAGGAAGTTTTACGTGAAATGTTCCACTACTTGGGATAACGGACTCTGTAATTTCAAAGCAGAAAAGAGTGTTTACAGAATACAGAGGACGATGGATGTTGGGTAAAAATAGCCTTCCAAATTAAGACATTTCCATCCTGGAAAGCTGCTGAGTAAGATTTGGGAAATTCTAACATGAAATATCCCATTACAGCAAGGAGGCTCCTTTAGATTCAGAGGCAAGCAACTCACGAGTCTCAGAAAGTCCCTGATATTTATAAGAAGATTGATCAAGGTCTCTTGACTACTGAAGTTATAGAAACAGTAAGAACTTTTGGGGAGAAAGGGGATAGGTCAGACCCATTGAACTGTGTTGTACAGAGAGGTCCAATGTTTCAACATTCATGAGCTGATGCCCTGTTGAGGTAGGCTTGTTCAGTGATGAGCTGTTTTGGAGTTCTCCATGCTCCTATAAGTAACCACTCACCTCTACTCCTGCAGGTGACCCCAGTAAATTCATTAGTTTTTCAACTTGAGCTTGGGTAGATCAGTGTTTGCTCTGTAATTGCTGCTCTATCTGGGATCTGTAACTGTTACTTTCTGAGATCATCAGGAACTTTAACTGCCTGGTGACAGAGATGTAGCCATCCCTGCCCCATAACTTTGTGGGACATACAATTCTTTCTTGATCCCATAGAATGAATTCAATGATATCCATGGACAAGCACTCCTGATCCAAGACCCTTGTAACAGTCCTGATAGCAAAGAAACAGCAGAAGAGGATCATGGGATGACCAAACTCGCCTACTCTTACCGCTTCATCAGCTCCACTAAAGCCTGGCTTACCCTCCAATAGAGAAAGATCTAACTACAAAGGTTGGGAAGCATGTTATGGATTGTTTTCTTCCCACCAGCCTGGTCCCACAGCTGTATCAGCCCCAAATAATCACACAGATGCTATATTAATTATGAAAATGTTGGGTGATGGCTCAACTTCTCATTAGCTAGCTCTGTCTTAATTATTAACCTATTTCTATTAATCTATTTTCATGTGGTCTTATCTTAATGGGGAATGATGGATCTGTAACTCTTTTGTCTCCTACATGGTGACTGCTCAGCCTCTAAGAGAGCAATCTCCTGTTGTCCCTGCTTATATTTTCATTCTGCCAAGCTATATCACTTCCCATCTGGCCAATCAGCTAATCAGTGTTTTATTCATTAACCAATAAGAGAAACGAATATACAGAACATTGTTCATCAGATGCAGGTAGAATATTTGAGCCCTCCCCATATACCTAGTACAATTTTTTCACTGCACGTGTAACACATTTTGTAGAACATAGGCAAAAGTTAGGACTGGGTTCATGGAAAAAGTTAAGATTCCCTTTCTGATTCTGTCTTAAATCGTTCTTGGCCTTTTGTCCTTTCCCTTGAGAAGTTTAAGCAGTAAACTTTTTACAAGCCCAGAATCTGATCTTCCAATTTGGGAGGTTCACCACAGAGCGTTAAAGGAGAGAACACAATAAAAATTTGATTTCCCTCAGCCCCTCCAGGCTGCTAGGAAATCACCTGTAAAAAAAGACCCCCAAATTGCCCATCCATTTCAGTGGTGCTGCGTGGTATTCTATCCCAGAACCCCACCCCCACCCCTCCAACTCTGTTTGTATTTCAGAGTGGGGAGTGAATCTGCTGACTATCACAGTCCCCTAATTGTTCTAAAATCCCTGGGTCCTGGCCAGTGTCACAGACTGAATCACCATATGACCATATGATGCCCCAAGAAGTGAACCTGCATATATTTACCAGCTATCCATTAAGAATGGGCATGCTATTGGTATATATTTACCAGCTATCCATTAAGAATGGGCATGTTATTGGTATATATTTACCAGCTATCCATTAAGAATGGGCATGTTATTGGGGGGGAGTGGCGTACACCTTTAATCCCAGCACTCAGGAGGCCAGCCTGGTCTACAAAGCTACACAGAGAAACCCTGTCTCAAAAACAAAACAAAACAAAGAATTTGCATATATCCCATTTCCTAATGACATAGGAAGAATGGAATCTGCCTCTAGTTAGAGACTAGCCTTGACTCCCCCCACCCCTTGCTCATGAGTTAATTCATCGTGGCAGGCCAAGGACCTGGCCAGGGGTCCACCCTTAAGAAGGTGGGTTCACTTTGAGATAATGATGATGGTCTTTCCTTACCCAGACAGAATTCCTGCTTCCTACTGCAGTCTTTGTGAGCCTTCCTGGAGTTCAGATGGGTCTGCCTGTATTACTGTATTAATGGGAAGGCCTAACTAGTCCTTTTTATTCTCTTCTCTTTTCCTCTTAGATGTGAGCCAGAACCTAAGTATGCCTTAAAATTCCCCAATGCTTTACACTTCCTTACCCATCTTCTAGAAGTCTCTTCCTTACCATGTGACTACCTGACCCCAAGTGGCTAATGTCCATGACCACTTATCTTCTCCCTCCTCCCATTAGAGGAGCTTCAAGGGTTTAGAGCTTGCTTGTTCTGGGGCTTTTATTTTAAACTCTAATAAATTGTATCCACTTCCTATTTTATTCTATTTTTTTCCTCATTAATGAGACTAAGAATCCTGAGGAGACCCTTATTTTCTTAGTATCATATGCTAACTCTGACAAGACTCTCTGAGATTTCTGATGTTTCCTTCCTACTTTTGAATCCTTCAATCAGTCAAAAATACAAACCATTGTTGCTCTCCTAGACAGCATTAAATAGACTTAAAAAAAAAAACATCTAATTTTGATACAATGGGGCAGAAATGAAATAATAGCCAGGGTATTTTGCTTTCTGACATCAGATCTGTCTGTGCATCTCATATCACAATTATTTTCCAAACATTTCTCCTTTCCTCACCTTCCCTCCATCCCCTTCCTTAGTCTTGATCATTTAACATTCTAAAAACAGAACAAACCTTCTTTCCATCGCCTGAGAGAGCATTTAAGACCTTGGAGTTAACAGGGAAGCTGGGAGTGATGGGTTTTGAAGGGACTGCATTTTACCCACTTGCACCAAAGGGTGTTCTTCAGAAAGAAGCAGGAAACAAACGTGTGTGTGCAAGGAATAAACAGAGTGTTGGAGAGGGCCACAGGGCTGTGAAAATTATGTTTCTAGAAAATCGTTCTTTCTGCCCACAACAGCTGGGATGCGTTTCTGATGCAGCAGAGAGGATGGAATGAGGACAAGCAGAAATCCGCTGCACACTGCTCACAGGCATAGCCAGAACACTCCATTTAATTGCTTAGATAAAGCCAGACAGTAGTCCTTAGGAGTGCATGGGGTTTCATTATTTAGGAACCATCTCATATGTGTGAGGCTGTTTTCACTTCTCTATTTTAGCAGAAAAAAATGTTCTCAGAAAATGGAGAGGTACATAACGTATATATATGTATATATATATATATATATATATATATGTATACACACACACACATATATTGTATATATGTGTGTATTTACATTATGTATATATACATAATGTTTATACATTATGTGTATATACATATATACACACACATATATATACATACACACACACACACACACACATATATGTTTCTGCCTCTGTGGATGAGTTTGACTCCCACAAGTGGCGACTTAAGAGTCACAGGGACCCTGATGGAGAAGAGTTGCTGCTGCAAACACTGGTTTCATATAATATGCAAACATTGGCTGCATATTAAACTTTCTATATTTATTTATTTGTATAGTGTTCTCCAACTTCCCCTCTCCCCTCCCTCCCTCCCTTCTTCTCCTCTTCCTTACCCCTTTTTCTCTATGTGAGGGCATGATATGCATGTGGAGGTCAGAGGACAGCTTTGGGGAGTGGGTTCTCCCCTTGGACCATGTGGGCTCTGGATCTTGAACTCAGGCTTGGTAGCAACACCTTTATCCACTGAACTCTATGGCCTGCTTGCTTGCATAAATTTTTAATGCTGGGAAAAACTGACGATGAGGAACACCATTAATGACATTAGGAACATATTATGACTTCCTGGAACACAACAATGGATCACTCTTGACTTTACGTGACTTGAAAAATTCACAATGGCAAATAGGTGTCAACTAATGGAAGTCTTTGGACAAGCTGCATCTTGACTTTATTCTTTACATGCCAATGTGATTAATTTTATATTTTGTACTTTCCCTATATAATTCTCTGGTTGTTATAGCAAAGGCATATTTAATTGGGGGTTCATAAGCAAATGCTGTTAATGAGAAGAAGGTTCCATTATTTGGACAAACAACAGGTTTAGTTAGCGTCAGTGGTTATAATTCTGAAAACAAATGTTTATTTTGTAAGACCCTTGTGATTACTTTGCACTTTCATGGTTTTGCTTCATCTTTGTTAAAACTATAATTAAAAACACATTTGGGTAAAAAGCTTTTCTTCTTTCCCATTGGTCCGATTTTTCTGCCTGAAGCATTCATCGTCGGCACAGTGAGATAACTGCCACAATATAATTTATCAGGCTGGGCACCCTGTGCTGAGTGTAAATGTTTAACTCTACCCCACTCAGATGAAAGCACCAGGACTCTGGGCGATGGCCAACGTCACTTCATGTGCTTTGCGCTGAGACTTCTCAGAACAAATACCTTCAGAGTAAAAGCAGGAACTTTGAGATCCTGTGGTATTCACCATGTAGACTGCCATTTAAAAGAAAATGAATGGGCAAAATGGAAGAAGATGAGGTTCTAACTTCATAAAATGCGATGCATAGTAAAGGATTCCAGTAAAAGAACTGGAATGGTGATGGTGTTGAGTATCTTCAACTTCAAACACCTCTCTGTTAAACTTGCTAAGGTGTTTGCAAGGTTTAAAGAGACAGATGTAGGCAAGAGTCTGTTCACTTTTAACCACCTCTATGCCATTTATAATATTTACTAGATGGAGATAGCTGAACACTGAAAGCTAAGGTCTGGAACATTCATCTTGATGTATAAAATATTCTGAGGCAGAGCTCTGGACATGCATGGCTTACATCCAGGCAATTAGGCACGAATCCAGAAAGACAGGCCTGCATCCACACGTTTCCTATCCAGGACCCAAGTTCTTAAATGACTAAAAAGGATTTGTCTGTTTCTAAAAGCTTCCTGGAGATCAGGAAGGATTACCTGGACTGCCTTCCTGATGATTTTAAGGCTGCATCTGCATCCATCAAGAGAAGAGTGTTATCAATTAGTGATGTCTGCCATGAGCAAAGGCAGTGAGGATAACAGATGGAAGCATGCTTCTCCCCCAGACTAGTGTAGGTGACCTGCAATATCTATTTTGTGACCTTTACTAAACAAGCTGGGTACTGAATAAAGTAGGCTTAAAAGATGCAGTCCCTGTTTTTGAGGGCGCTTAAAGTTATTAAAGTACTAAATCAGCAAACATTAAAAATATATATGTATGCACATTAAGGATACATGAGACACCAAACAAAATTCTAGGATATGCAAAATAAAATACACGTATAGTGCAAGCAAACACTTAGACACTGTGATAATCTTTACAAAGATGGCCAACTCGTGCTCAGGCCATCGCCCTCCTGAAGTGTCCCGTGGTGGTCAGCACAGCCTTCTCCTGTGCTCCAGGTTCAGGAAGCCTGGTCTAACGGTGTCATGGTGGCGATGCCTATCATCTCCTGAAATAATTTTATTTAGCAAAATGTTAGCTGAAGAAAGGCAAACAGTGGAAGGAAAGTGGGCTGCAAGTCAACAGATTTGCCTACCATTCTCTTTAAGAACCTCAGTTTTCCCATGTATGCATCAAGTGATGCCATGGGATTGTAATAATTCTTTTGTGACTAATTTCCTGTCAACAATTGTTCAGTATACTCTGGGACCATTGCACAGCCTTTTTGCATGGTAACCACACCTTCTCCGCCACCTGACTGATTCTTACAAGGTCTTTCTACAAGTCCTGCTGGGTCACAGGAATTACAAAGGCACACACTTTAGAAAAAAAAAAATGGGCCATCATATTATATGAGAAAGGCAGATTGTAGAAGAAAGCAGTCCCGAGGAACTGGGAGCCCCAGACAAAGTGGATTTAAACCCAGTTCTGACACAAACAGTTCATAGCCAAGCCTCCTTACGGAGTCAAATGTATTTCATTAATTCTTTCCTTCACTCATTCGCCAAGTACTGACTGAGATATTGACACTGTGGCCAGTTGGGTGACTCTGCTGACATTGGAAATTCTGTTCCACGATTCTGGTTGGTGTTTACTAAGTTTCCCACCTGTCATTCTAAACCATCTTTTTCTTTTCAGAGCCCTAAGCTATCGATTCTTCCCTGTTTACCAACAGTTCTTATGGGAACCACTTAAGCTTGGCTAAACATGAATTTCTGTTCTCACGCTCTGTCATTCAAATTCACAGGGAGAGACCTCTAACCTTCTGCTCAGACAAGGTATCTATGACATTCTGGATGCTTCCCCTTTTCTTTCTTCGAGGACCTGATTTGAAGGATCTTATTTCTTTCTCTCCTACTTTTCAGGCCTCAACTTTCTCAAATCTCTCCAGCATCAACAAAACAAACTAGCATCCCATCTGAAAGGTGAGTCTCCTCTACTAGCTTCTTACTTCCTGTCTCCACAGCTAAATCTGACCTTTCCACACATGCTCTAAGTTAAACAACCCTGTGGAGAAACTACTGAATAGAGGGAGCGTTAATGTAAAAGACAGAGACATATTTGCCTAACTGAAGGCAGCAAGAGTTTGGGTGCAGACGGAGCCTAACAGCAATTGTCTGTTTCATCTACATCTACATAGTCATGGAGTGTTTCCTGCCAGACCTTCCCAGACATGTCCTGGGCAGTCAGCGAGCACACATTCCTCACCCTTCACACACTGGTTTCTCACAGAGACCCAAACTTTGGTTCCCCACATTTCTGGAATATCTCCCGTAGAGCCCACCCCACCCACTTGCCAAACTCAAAGACACTTCCTGCCTCTGGGACTTCAGTTTCCTGTGGCATCTTTTTGTTGTGGGGACTCTTGCGTTGAGAGTGTTTATCTTCCTGAATAACACCATCTTGGATTTCTATTTCTAGCTCTGAAATTTCTTGTGTATTTAGTGTGTGTGGGTGTGATGTTTATGTGTTTATATGAATGTATAGACATGCCTGTATGTGTGCGTAAGTATGCTTGTGTGTACATATGCGTGCGTGTGTATGTTTGTGTGCCTGTATGTGTATGTATTTTGTATGTGTTTGTGTGTGTATGCATGTGTAGCACAGAAGACAGTTTATAGGTGGTTCTCTTCTTCCGCCTTGTGGGTCTTGGAGATTGAACTGAGGCCATCAGGCTCGTCATTAGCAAGGGGTCTTAGCCTGCTGAGTTAACCCTCTGGTCCAGAACTTTTTTATCCCTTTTGCAGACATCAATTCGCTTTTCTTGTACCATAATCCTCACTTGTTTTTTACCGCCTGAGTTTACTGTCTGTCCTGCACATTTCAGAAAGCTCCCCAAACACAGCTTAGATTATCTTGTCCTCCTGCCAAAATGCTCCCTGGCTTCAGCTGTCTTGGGCCATGACCTGATTCTTTACTAGGATCCGGTGTATCTGCAGGACTCTGATATCTCCAAGCCGTTCTCTAAAGCCAAACTCAGTCTTGGCTCTTCCTCCCTCCCTCCATGCTCCAGCGACTCTGCACCTCTGCACCGCGAGGCTCACTCCTCTGGCTCTGGCTCGGTTCTGCCAGCGCACTGCTCCCTCTGCCCGGAAGGCTGCTCTCCAGGCCCTTGGCTGGCTTTTGCCTTCTCTCTGTATTCATCTCTGCTGGAATGTCACTTCCAAGGGACTCATTCACCCTAGGAAAACAGCTTCCCTCGGGTCATTCTATCATTCCCCACTCTGCTTTATTTCCCTCGGAGAATTCACAGTCAAAACTTTATACTGATAGCTTTTTAAATTAAATTTCCTGTTTCTCTTAAAAGTTATATGAAGATAGGGACCTTTTCTTCCTGTCTGCAATTACATCTACATTGTGCAGGGGAGTCACTGCCCGTGGCAAATATTTGTTGGCATATGATCCTGTTTCTAAAGGTATGCTTTTTACCTTTTGGTAAAAGTTACTGGACACAGAGGGCCTATATTTTGCTATGTGAAGACAACCAATCTACTAACCTCCCTCCCTCCCTCTCTTCCTTCCCTCCTTCCCTTCCTCCTTCTCTCCCTCCTCTCTCCTTCTCTCCTTCCCCTCCTTTCCTCTGCTCTCCCTCCTTCTTTCCTGGCTTCCTCCCTTCCCCCCTCCCTCTATCCTTTCTTCATTTTGGCCTTCTTTAGTGGTACTGCATATCAAATCTTGGTACAACTGAGCTGGATGTCAAAGCTTTATACCTCTGAGCTACATCGCCAGCTGACAACTCACTTAAATGGGATCTGACATCAAATTCTAAACTCTGTTAGCTACTGTCTAAGAATCTCTCCAAGACTCAAATTTTGTTAGAGCCCTCCTCTGAGACTAAGACATGCCCTCACCTTAGGATCCCAGTTTCCCCAAGAATCTTCCTGGATAGGTGACATTTAAGAGAGAGTTATTGGTGAAAGAAAAAAAATACCCCATGTTCTTTGTCATATTTAGAACTTAGATTAAGTCTATCATCTATCAATCAATCAATCAATCAATCAATCTATCTATCTATCTATCTATCTATCTATCTATCTATCTATCTATCTATCTATCTACCATCTACCAACCTACGTACCTGTCATCTTTGGCTGACATGGAAACGGTGGGGAACTGTTTGGGAGGGGAGAGAAAGAGGACAGCATGAAATAGGAAGAATAGCAGGGAGTGAGTGAGAGCAAAGCACATGGATGAAAATGTAGTAAGAAATTCATTATTTTGTATATTAGCTTTAAAAAAAGGAAAAATAAAAAAGAACACTCAGAGTTACTTTAGCAACCATCTATACCCCCTCTCCTGCTTCTGATACCTAACTAACTGTCATCCCAAACTGTCATCTGTTCTCTGCAGCGGGATGAGTCAGGCAAAGGTTCATATTTTACCTGCAACATCAAATTCAATCTCCAGTGTGACTTTGCTGGTGATGGAAGAGTCTCGTAGGAGCTGACTGGCTTCTTCAAAGGTGCTGTCTTCCGTTGGGATCCCATTAATGGCCATGACTCTGTCTCCAATCTGCAGCACCCCACATCTAATTCAGAATCACACGAGAGAGGCCACAGTTAGAGTAAACACTCATGGGGCTGACCCTGCTTCTCCCCCTCATCTAATCTTTGCAAGATAGCATAGCCATTTGATCTTGCTGAGCCAATGCAAACATGTTAGGTCAACCACACTCTTGAACCCCATAGCTGTAGCTGTGGACAAGGGGTTTCTTAAGGATCCCAGTGAATTAATTAATAATTCATAACTATGATAGCAGTATAATATGACCAGAACAGACAGTAAAGATGAATATACATTCCTGCAATGCAGAGAAATAACTTCAGTTGGGTGTTCGTCATTGTTTTGTATAGATTTTTCTCCTTTATAAGTAATACACCCTCTAGCTTTCCCGTGGACAAAAGCTGCTAAATAAAATCACTGTTGTTCATAATGCTTCTCAAACCTGATCAAGAACATAAAATTCTATCATCAGAATGGAGAGATAACTACATTTTGCTTTCCCCGAACGGAAGCACTGTTCCATTATTTATTATTCACAGATTGCTGAGGTTAGAAATGCAGGACAGAAAGGCTTCTGGGAGGGGAGAGTATCTCACCTCTCTGCTGGGCTGTCAGCTTCGATATAAGAAATGAGAGGTGGAGAGGAGAGCGTCTCTGTGGCAAACACGCTGCCCTGCAGTTGGATCCCAAAGCCCGTGACAGGATCAGCCGTCAGTACAACCTCCGTGGTTTCGGTGTGAACAACCTGTCCAGCCAATCCCACGGTGCTAGAGGCTAAAGACACTAGAGGGACAAACATGAAGAGGGTGTGGTTCAAGCAGGTGTCACGCAGGTGTCGTTATTTCCAAAATAGACCACGTCTGAACAGAAACCCGTCAGCAAAGGAAGGAGTTTAAACAGTGGGCTTACAGCAGAACATGGGGTCCAGCTGATCAGGGTAAAAACAGCTCCCAATTTGTCAGACTGGGGTCATGACCAGTGTAGCCACTCCTAGACTGTGAGAGTAAGGCAACCTTGGGATCAGAGCGTGTCATCTAGTGCTGGGATGTGCAAAGGGAGAGCATCAACTAGAGAGACCTTGGGGCAGGTCTCTCCATCACGGTATGCCTGTACCCTTTTCCCTGAAAAGGAAGGCTGGGACGCTGTGTCTAAGTTTCCTCATTTCAGCCACATGTGATTATAATCAAGCCAAGCTTTTGTTTTGAGGAAACAATATCTACGTCACCAGGAATGGTGAGGCTGTGTTGACTCCCAGTCTTTCTCATCTATCTATCTATCTATCTATCTATCTATCTATCTATCTATCTATCTATCATCTATCTATGTATCTATGTATCTATGTATCTATGTATCTATCTATCTATCTATCTATCTATCTATCTATCTATCTATCATCTATCTATCTATCTATCTATCATCTATCTATCATCTATCTATCTATCTATCATCTATCTATCTATCTATCTATCATCTATCTATTTATATCTATCATCTATCTATCTATCTATCTATCTATCTATCTATCTATCTATCTATCATCTATCTATCTATCTATCATCTATCTATCAATCATCTATCTATCTATCATCTATCTATCTATCATCTATCTATCTACCTATCTATCTATCTATCTATCTATCTATCTATCTATCTATCTATCTTTGGTCATTCTGTGCTTTTCCTTCCCAAACTGCTATTTAAAATTCTGTATTCTTGTACATATTTCTGCTGCCTAATCTTTTAGGTGAGTTTTCCACATTTTATAATTTCCCTATCCCCTTGCTGACTTCATATCTTCATTCTCCCACATCTTAACTTTAGCTTTTCTCTTTCTCTGTTCTTATTGCGGTGACAATCCTTCTAACACACCGACTTTGTGCGACTTCAGCTCCCTCAGGGCCCTTAACTAGCAACCCCATCCTTTTTCCGCTCTCTGTTGACAAAGCCCATGGCCGCATCCCACCTTCCTTCAAAAGATCCCCAAGACCTTAATATTTGAATCTTCCTTTTCTGTCACATCCTGCATTAGTGACTTTCCCAGCTCCTTCAGTCCAAGTTTCTTCTCTGTCTAATTTCTAATACTATTTCCTGTTGTCTGTCTCTAGGCCTACTGCTGTTCAAACAGTATTGCATGCAACAGAGTTTCCCTCTTTAAATTAAAACTTACATAGACACACCTTTATGTTTGAAATATAATCAGAACAACACTAGTTGGAGTAGGGATGGGAGACTCCAAAGTTCTTCCCATAGCCTCGCATGAGGCCCTGGGGCCTGTGGTTGTAAAGCCCTCATCTATCTACCTGCTGCCGTTCATTTCTATGATTTCTCTCCACACTGTCCTTGGAAGCCTGGGGACCACTTCCAAAAAGCATCTTTAACTAACAGAGGTTCTTAAACACTGCATGATTTGCTAATATACTCTGTATTCTTTGGTAATGCCTAGTCAACTCTTCATCTGTTACTGAATTACTGAAACCTGACAGAAAAAAAAATCAGCTCTAAATTATTATTATGGTCTACTGGACCCTAGACTCCTTTGTTGGAATATGCACTCCCCCAATTTAATTCCTTAAGAATCTATTGCAAATGCCTCCATATTTATAAAGAGTCAAATGTTACTTCTTGAGAGAATGACAAGATTCACCCATTTAATGTTTCCTAGAAAACATTTCATCCCAACCTTTTGCATCTCTGTGTTCCCAACTCCTCTCTTTCTTTCCCTCTTGGCTAATCTCCCCATTTCGAGGTTAATTCTTCCTTGTCCCACTTTTTCTTCCTTCCTTCCTTCCTTCCTTCCTTCCTTCCTTCCTTTCTTTCTTTCCTTTTTTTTTTTTTAAACTTTGAGTCAGTCTCATGTGGCCTAGGTTGTCCTCAGGCTTGCTATCTATAAAGCTGAAGATAATCTTGAACTTCTGGCCTTCCTAAAGCTCCCACCATCCAAGTGTTAGAATTCCAGGAATGTACAACCATAACCCTTCTTGGAGACATTTTGATGTTCTCTACTTTCTAGCCCTTCTGGGATCCTATGCTATGGACAGGGTCTGTCCCATCATATTTCTGAACTTCCCCACTCTCTCTCCTAGCTTTTTCTGACCTTGTTCTGCAGAATTGAGCTGATTCTGACACTACTTCTCTCTTTGCTAACACAGAACTCACTGATGACTCTGATTGCTAACCAGAAAAAAAATCAATGGCCCCATTCTCTCTAACTGCTGAGCAGGGACTGGCTCCGGGAACATTCCTTCCTTGTAAATTGCTCTTAAGGTGTCGATGAAGATCTGATATTCATTTTCTTAACCTGGCTAACATGATCACGTGCTAGTCTTCTGCTTTTGAAATCTCAAAGTAGACTTTGACTCATGACTCCCCATCGTCTCAAATCAATCTGCCCAGTTGTCAAGGTTGAATAACTATCTCCACTTTTCCTTTCAGTGCCCTAATGTGGGTTTTTATTTCAGCCATTCTAATATATACGTACCTGGGTTCTTTAATGCTCAGTGACTTCTCCATTCTATCATCAAATGTGAATTATTTTATGATGCCATCGATATGTTCCTTTTGGAAATTAGATGTCATCTACTTGCTGCTGAGTCACCATTAAGGATTAGCAGTCATTCTTCACCCTAACTTTTCTATCATGGGGATCAATGGAACTGATAGTGTAAGGGTAGCATAGCTTTCACCGTGTGTGGGAAGGCAGTAGTCCTCAAATTTTTACTTTGCACACAAGTGGTAGATGGCTTAAAATTCCAATGTGTGACTTGGGGCTAACACATTTAATTCTCATATGTTTTCTAGCCTGACTTTCTTCATGCGTGCATTTTCTAGACCACAGTTTTTGATATCATGGCATAAAACTACGAGAAGATACCATGTCCTATTGTTGATTGAAAGGTCCCTAAAATTGCATTCAGGGGGAATCTGGGAGATTGTTGGGGGTAAGAACTTTGCAAGTACAGTTATTTTATTAACACCATGGACAGACAGACAAGGGTTTTGAGGAGAGTTCAGATGCTAACATCACAGACAGATAGCCTGGATGGGGTGTAGAAAGCTAGCTTCCCTTGTTACAGATTCCCAGGAAGAGGGATGCTACAGTTAGGTTCTCTGGTTTCCCATCAGTAGGCAGGGAAGAGGGTGGGGATCAGGATGTGTGGCCACTTGTATCAAATCCTTAGAAAGCATTACATTTGAAAGAAAGATAAATGACAGACCTAAAGATGAAAAGCCAAAAGAACACAAAAAGCAACCTGTGCACATTGGCAGTGATTAGCCTGCTCCAACAGTGTGCTTGGCTAGCGAAAGAAAGCAGGTACTTTCTGTAGTTTGAGATTTGGGTGGCAAATTGTCTGATGTGCATCCCAGAGTCCCTCTGCGCTTGTCCGTTTCCTTGCACACAGCTAGATCCGATCATAGCTCGTTAGGTTTGCAGGGAACAAATTTTTCAGCTATGTCAGCCTTCCCGAATATACAGGAGGAGGGTAAGGGAAGCCAAAGGTAGCCTATGGATTTTAGACTTCTGGCTTTTGAACATGTATGTCTAATGTGTTAATTATAGAGGCAATGAACTTTACTATCAGGCAGAAAACACATTCTAAAAGTTTAGAGAGAAAGCAAGCCGGGGGCTTTGTTAGGATAATGTGTTTTTTCTGTTTGGTCCCTCTTCTGCCTCACTAAATGCTCTATGGTGGAAGGTGTCATGCTGTGGACTCAACACACTGTGAATCCCATGATACAATTTGGGGGTAGGGAGGGGGTGGACAGCTCACTCTCCACAGAGAGTGGACTGACGGGGTGTTGGGCAGCATCTAAGCTGTCTCTTTGCAACTCCTTGCATGGTCTCTCCTGCAAGCTTACGATGAGCGGCATCTATCTCGTGTCCTTTTCTTAGGGGTCAATGGAAAGGGTGGTGAAAATTGTAAGGGTTGTTCATCTCCTTCATTTCAGCTCTTTTCAGGGTTACTCTCTCTAGTTAGCAAGTGACAGTGACCAAAGAAACAAAGGGCATTCTGGGAATGCCCTACGACTTCTGCTGTTTGCTATAATCCAAGTCAACTGGGAACAGGTGGTGTCACCCCACTGGCTCTGTCTGCAAGGGCCAAGCTAAATGCACTGTGCAGTCATGTCGATAGGATAGTAGGTGACAGGGTCTGGAAGAACCCTTGACCTTGGTGGCTGAAAAGGGAGTGGCCCTAGCAGTGGGGAGGGGCCCATAAGATTCCAAAGGTGGGGCTGAGTTTCCTCTGTGACATAGCTTGGAGCTCTTTCTGGGCTCTGTGACTCCACTTAAAGCCTGGAGTTCACAGAACTCATCATTCTACCCCGCAAACAAACACTACACCTTCTCTCTGTCCATAACATATTGTTACAGACTTCCTGTACCCTCATCTTTGGATGATGTGGGTTTCAATATCTATGTGACAATATGTCATCGTTTCCTGGCAATGTCCTTACTTTATCCTGCAAATACATATACAAATTCTTCCGTTTTGTAAACTATGGCCTCATTAACAATGGAGCAAAGAGACTTTTTATTATCTTTGTGGCTTTCAATGTGACTTGCCATCCATGAGTGGCCAGTTGCTATAGAAACATAACTATTAGAAACTAGACAGCACATGGCAGCCCAGAATGAAGACATAAATAAAACAGGGGAAGAAACTAAAGCATAAAGTGAAGATAGTAATGAAGTGTTTATTTTCAATTACTTGGGGTCTTCACATCTAAAATGGCCATGTTAAGCAATAAATCAAAAGAAATTCTCATTTTTTTCCCAAAAGTTGGAATATTTTCATTTTTCATGCATTTTAAGTGGGAATAGGAGTTCATACCATTTGGATTCTACTGATTATAAGATATAAAGTATCAGATTTCTTGATACACTTCTATAAATATCTGGTTATATATGTTGTCATTGCTCCCATCTGCGGCAAACATGACCTGGAAGTTTCTCAACCCAGGTTTCTGTTTATCTTTGCACTACAGTGAATGATTGTGTGCTGATTCCAGAGAGAATGTGAGTCAGTGAGGAGGAAACCGGGCCTCAGCTTTGTTTCTTGCCACAGATTTCAAGAGGTGAAAATATCAATGTGAGATAGACAGATATATCCGCATTCGTTTGCACTCATTAATGACCTTAATCAACATGGCAAGATTTACCCAACACAAGCAAATGGCTAGCCTTCAAAGCAGAACTATAAACATTAGCGAGCTGATTTTGATGGCTCTGGTTTTGGTGAGGGATCTAACCTGCTTCTGTCCATGACAAGCATTGTACATGAAGACACCATAAATTACAGATATGTGATATATATACATACATACCCACTTCAAGCCCTGGAGGCATGGTATGAAAAACACAGGACTTGTGTATTAAGGGAAAGTGCAGCTGTTACATCATGAGCCTGCCCCTTTAAAGATGGTGGTCACTACAGAAGGCCAAATCTTACAGCCCTAACAAATAGAGCCTTTTTGTAGGGCTCTCTCCAGTTGGTTGTCCTTTGCTAAAAGATCAGTGCTATAGTCATCCCCATTTTAAACCCCAGCATGGAAAGCTTAAGGCTTTCCTGCAGCTAGAATATAATGTTGGGGTTACAAGCCTGCAGTATAAGCAGAGGCAGACTCATGATCAGTTTTCTGCGTAGCTGCTACTGGTCTCTGTCGAGACTAAGTCTTTTAGTCTAGCCTTAGGTAGAAGCAGATGGAAATCTAGGTGTATTTTGTTCTCTTTGACTAAACCCATTCTTTCATGGGTTTAGTCATGTATTCTCTTTGACTAAACCCATTCTTTCATTTTCTTAACTTCAAACCACTCTTAATTTCATTTACTAAAGGTGACAAACCTTACATTTGAACACATTTTATTTTGAATATGTGTGTGTCCATTTTCTATCTGTGTATGTGGATGGAGGTGCCCCCAGAGGCCGGAAGACGACATAAGAGCCCCTGGAACTGGAGTTACCAATAGCTTTGAGGCACCCGATATGGGTACTTGGAATGGAACCTAGGTCCTCTAGCAAAAGCAGAACACATCCTTAGCCAGTGACCTGTCTCTACATCCCTCAAGTTTTACATTTAAAAGGATCAACAAGTCAAAAATTAAGTGTCCACCATGAGGGAATCAAAGATGGTGGCCATGTGTTTTATTGTGGTTTTCTTTACGTTGGGATTCAGGTTCCCACCACTTGAGGGAACTGTGTCCTAAGTGGGTAAGGGATGTACTGATGGGCTCGTGAGGGATGTTCTGGGGACAAGCCCTCTCTGGTGTACACACTAAAGAGTCAAAAGACCCTTCTCTTGTCAACACCACCCTTGGGACGGCAAGATTTGACATCATTGAAGTGACTTACAGATGGCCTTCCACTTGGTTCCAGGGCAGAGACAGGAGTAGACCCCATCATCATTCCGTTTCTTCATAGGAGTCTCAATCACAGAACCCCCAAAAGACAGGCATGATATAGAATAAACTATGATTTGTAGATCTGGCTGAAAATATGGGCATTTTCTCACCTTAAATATGATTAAGGTGAAAGATACCCAGATTCTTTAACAGAAAAGAAAAAATTGGGGATAGCCTGTGTTTATTTCCTAAAGAAATATCTGGGCAATCTTTCTTGGGAATAAGAACTTGAAAAGGAATTCTCAAAGTTATTGTTTTGAAAGAAAGTCAAGAAATAGAATATGAAATTTACTTCGTTAATCAAGTGTACAAGATTCATACTTATCAACCTAGGAGCAGAAGTTTTTTTTTATAAAACAGCTTTAAGAGGAATAATATATGAACAATAGTTGTTTATGCCATAGGGGTAGAAAGGCATCTCAAACGACATTAAAAGAGAAAGGAGAAAGATTGTTATAGGCAAAGTAGTTGTAGGAAAAGGTAGAACAGGCGAGATCAGCCTGAAGTTATATTCAGTGTACGAATAACCACTCAGATTATGGGTTTCAGTCATGGTTGTTCGCCCAGAGCTACCAGCTACACAGCATCTCCCTAATCACCTTTACCCCTTAGGGTACCCACACATTTTCTGGAGACAGAAACCTGGCTAGCGTTTCACTTACGTGAGCTTTTGAAGTCTTTCTTTTTCTGTCTCCTCTTCATCATGGTTCCTCGTGGGCTAGTGGAGTAGAGGCTTCGAGGCAAAGTCCCCATGTTCAGGGAACTCAGGCTGTATGCGCTCATGGAGGTAGGGGAAGAGGACGACACCATCGCCGCTGGAAGAGAGTGGAGACTTGGCACGGAGCATTCCTAGGTGGGGCCTGAGCCTGCCACCCTTGCCAACCAGCAACAGCCCAAAGAGACATATGACACACAGCCACGGTTAGTCAGTAACCCACATCTGGACAGAGACCAGGCCCTGGAGCCAGCCCATTAGAGTCTCACAGACACGCGAGTCTATAAGTTTTGGGGAACAGGGTCCTCCATAGCACGTGGGCACACGCATAATATGAATTTTGCTTTAGACAAAAGGAAAGATTAAAACAAATCTCTCCGTTGATAAGTTGAGACATCAGTGTAGACACTGTCATTTGGGGGGTGTTTTCTGACGTGGATGTCTTAACTGATCCACATACACGCAGACCTGAGACCACCCTACTCTATTGTTCTGAGTTGTCTCCCGAGCTGCATACGAAGCCTTCGAAACATTTGCACATTTTTCTCCCTGTATTGCTTTTGTGGTGCAGGGGACGGAACTCAGGGCCTCACACATGCAAGGCAAGTCACCCATCATTAAGGGACATCGCCACCCCTTGCATCCTTTTAGAATGACAGTGGAGAATACGCCAGAAGCCAAAAAGGACACACTGTTAGTACAAAGTAAGCAGCAGCGACAACAGAGAGCAGGCAACACCCACGATGCCAGAGTGTGGTGAGTTAGGGGAAGGAGGGAGGTGTGGGAAAGACCGGGAGGAGAAAGCATGGAACGGAACATTACGAGGACTGTTTGGAGGAGGCGCTTTCGGGAAAGTCAGGGCTGGCGCTCTGCAATGGTCTGGGTGGTACGAGCTATGGAGATGGTTGCTGTGAAGGCTGCACGGGTTGCTGGCCCAGGATTCCCAAGGAAGTTGTCTGTTGCTCCTTAGAATTTTCACTGCCCACATGAAGTGATGATGAGGAAGAAGGAAGACAAAGAACCAAAAACAAAACAAGAGGGAAAAAAAAAAAGAGGAAAAAGTAACTGAATTGCACAAATTAAAAAAAAAAAGACAAAGAAAAATCGTTAACAAAAATGAAAGCTGTTGGCAAGAGGGGGGAAAAAATCTACTTGGCTCTGCCCTTTCCTAAGCGGCCGGCAGAAGAGATGATTAACACCAGCCATGGAGACTTTCCATCTTCCCGAGATAATGCACGTCTTTCCCCCAGCCCATCTTTTCTCTTTTTAAGATGACTACTGAATCAATTTCTAATCTCCCCCTGTGCTCCACTGCAGAGATTAAAAAACACTTTTTTCTTTTTAACGTAAAAGTCATCCCCATAAAGATCTATGGCACAAGATTAGTAATTAGAGCTTTGCAAATCTTGGTCAGTTAGGAGCACTCCTTTGAAGAAAAAGAGAAGGGATGGTTGATCATGCTGGCTTGTGACGCACGCGCTGCTGGAGTCTCGGGCCACAATTTACTACCCTGACATTTTAATTACACCAGTACCGGTCGTGAATGCTTGATTTCCTTCAACAATAAACCGTTGCAATCATCTGAGCCTATCAGGGCCTGGTCTCTTTCCTGACTAATAAGGAGAGACATCTCGATGTATTTTATGAATTTTAAAAATGCTTATTTGTATGAGAAACATTTGGTTTAACGCTCTTGTATTTCATCCATATTGCATCCAAACTGGAATGAGTTCAACTTCCAAGTGGGTGTCCTTTTTATTTTTGTACATAAAAAGTTAGCTGTTATTGAGGTTTGAGTTTTGCGGATGGGGATGTGGTGAGAATGGATGCTCATGTAGTTACAGGGTCCCTGGGTTTGGTATTCGGGCATGGTGGCACTCCAGAGGCAGAGGCAGGGAAGTAAAACTTCAAGGCCATCACAAGCTGCACAGCAATTATGAGGTCAGCCTGGGCTGTATTTTTTAATGTTTAATTTTATGGCACATGCCTTTAATCTCAGCACTCAGAAGGCACAGTGTGAGGTTGAGGCCAGCCTGGTCTACAAAGTGAATTCCAGGAGGAGGCTCCAAAGCTACACAGAGAAACCTTGTCTCCAAAAAAAAAAAAAAAAAAAAAAAAAAACCCTCTTTATTATTAAAATGTCACAGAATTAAAAAAAAAAATATTCCCACCCTGAAATTAACCAAAAGACTGCCTTCAAAACAAGGATAAATTAAATTTCCATCCATCTGGCATTCTGGAGAATGAGTAGTGTTATATCTGTGTCACTATGTCTGAGAGGGACTTTTTTCACTGAAAGGTCTCGAAGAGTTGGAAACAACCATGAACTTTGATTTGCTTTTATGATTCTACGGCTAAGGATCTGGGTGAGTTGCAGTAGTTGCTCACACAAAGCGTTGGAAGGCTTTGCATGCCTGCAAATGAATGCTCTTGGGGTATGGGTATGGGCTTGGGAGGGCATCGCCAGCCCTCCCCACCCTCTCTGGAGGATGCCACGGCAGAAGCTCCAGCATGGCCAGATCTGGAGTGAGGCTGTGCTGGGCATCACTTCTTGGCCTTTGTCCCTCACCTTCTCTTTGACCTTGCCAGCTACTCAGCCTCTCTGGGCCTCAATGTTTTCATAGTCACTGGATTAGGATGGCATCTACTCCTGATGTGGGAATTGTGCGCATATGGTGTGCAGCACGGTGATGACCCACAGAATGCAAGCAAGTGAGGCATGAGTATCAGCATTGTTTCTCTCCACTGTCCCATCTACTTCCCGACAACAAAATGTCCTTAAAGGAAATATGCAACCTTTGTCAACAGATTTCAGATTTGTTAAAGGTCTGTAAAAGCACCCATTTTCACAGCCACTGTAATTTTATGGTCTGGAACTGGACCTGTCATTCTGCGGGTGTATCTATGGACTCTCTCCTCTCCATCTCAGAGGCCATCTCCTTATAAACCACTGCAGTACCTCCACACTCGACCCTCTGATCCATGTCCCACTCCTGCTTTCCAGGATCCACAACACACGTAGTGGGAACTTTTAAATGGAAGCATTCAATCATGTCACTCTTGTGTCCATGGCTTATGCTGCAAGGACAATCACACAGTATCTACCTTCTAAATTTATTTTTTTTTTTTTTGCTTCTGCATTCATATTTTTCAGCCACACTGGTCTTATGCCTTTTTGAACAAGCCGGCCACCTTCCTTGTTTCATTTTGGGCCAACTTGGCTCCCTCCAGTTGCTTGTATGGCTAGCTCCGTCTCATCATTCAGGCATTAGTGCCGGTGCTGTCTCTATGGAGGGACTAATGCTGACGTTACTGGCTGTAGCAGCGGCCTCTGCCATGTTAGCTCACTAACTGTTCTGCATCCTGCACATCCCTTGTTACCCTCTGAAATGGCCTTACTACACAATGCATGCTAACCGCTTCTTTATTCTAGAATGCGCACCCTGTAACACTAGAGGTCTACTTGTTTTGCTTCCTGGAGACTAGAGTGGTACCAAGTGCCCAGGACACAATGATTGACATCTGCATGGCAAGAGCTCTTTCCTTGAGATAAAGGAGTACTGGGAAAGATGTTGATGATTGTTGTCTCCCCCTCCCACCCTCCCCACATGCTTGCTTTGCTTTGTGGCATACTGTCAGGACAAATGAGTGAACCCATAAGGAAGGAATCACCGATCACCTATTGTGTGCTTATCTCCAGGCCGGTTGCTGTAAACAGGTGAAAAGGAGGCTTCACCCTGACCCTTGACTATTATGAGGGACTGAGTCTGTATATGCACAACGATTATGAGGTAAAATATAAATGATACAGGAAGTTGAACTCATGATTGATGAAGGCCTTTTGCAAAAGCCATCTTAAAACTAACACAGGACAGAGAGTAGTACATCTAATGCCCATTTTGAATGTATACTTCAAGTCATTTATGTTTTAAAGTGGTATAGCTGATAGTCATATACAAAATAAACATCCCAGGGGGTTAATAGTAAGCTGTCACGTTTTGGGCATGCTCTTGCATTTTGCAGAGGGAACTCATAGGCACTCTTCTACTTAGTTGTGCAATAACAGCAGGATATGTTCATTGAATCCTTCCTGCATCCCTGATGCCGTGTTAGCTGTCTTTTCATGGAGTATCTCAGGTGATGCTGCTTCCAGTATTCTGATGAGGTGAGCACTGCAATAACCTACATTTCGCAGAGGAAGACTGTGACGTACAGAAAGCATTGGGTAGCTTCCTTAAGGTCCCAGGAGGTGGGTCAGAATGAAATCCCCGGAAGTCTGCTCCAGAGCCCCGCCCACAGCCACTACGCTGCACCACCTCTTCCTGCAGGGACTCCAAAACCCCTTGGTCCAGGTGAGAGAAGAAGCTGAAACCTCAAGGCTTCCTATGCCCGTGCGCTGTGCCATAATCTCAGACACGTATGACACAGTGCGCTGTGGCACAATCTCAGACACGTATGACACAGTGCGCTGTGCCACAATCTCAGACACGTATGACACAGTGCGCTGTGCCACAATCTCAGACACGTATGACACAGTGCGCTGTGCCATAATCTCAGACACGTATGACACAGTGCGCTGTGCCATAATCTCAGACACGTATGACACAGTGCGCTGTGGCACAATCTCAGACACGTATGACACACGGGGCACTGTATGTGTTCATCTCTTGCTCTTCCAGGATGCCTGAGAGAATGGGTGACAGCTCGTCTGGTGGCTGTCCCTATAGATCACAGAATGGAATAGTCCTCTGCTTTGAACAAATTAAGCCTGGCTACCCTGGCCACACTGAGTTTCCTGGAGCTCCTTCTCCTTCAGCTGAGCTTATGTCTCTCAAAGACTGGAGTGTGAAAATTTCCAAACCTCAATTAAAACTAATGTTTGTTTTCCTTCTTACTGTGTTGCTGGGGATAAAACTCAAGGCCATGCTTAGGCAAACGTACTCTCCCTGAGCCACATAGCTATCCCTGAAATGGCCACCGTCGCCAATGTTGTGAATTCTGCTCTTCACCAGGGAAAGTGACAGTGTATCTCTGATCCTGAGTTGGTTTGTCCTTTTCCATGCTGGGACAAATGCTTTGTTGCTAATCAAACCTGGAAACTGTTAGATCTTCCTATTTTCATGATGAGAGAGAGACATAGTGCCCAGGCTTCACAGGCTGGAAAAGGCAATCAGAGCTTAGATTCTTTGGAAGAACGGTGAAACTATGTCAGTCCCACTAACACAAAAATAGAAGGTTGAGAATTGCAAAGCAACCCCACATTCTCTTTCAATCATTTCCCCTCAGCACTAAGACTCACTTATGTTTAGGTGTCACTACTTAGTTCTTTCAGGGAGTCTGCTCTTACTGAAAACACAGGGGAGACACTAATAGGGTTAGTAAGGAAGACAGAGGCTCTAGACTGTTAGCCTCCCTACTGTACAAACATAAGTGACGTCAGCGCTTCCAGGGAAAGGCAAACAATGTGTCCTCACTCCATACAGTTCAGCACAGAAACACTTCATCTTTTCAAATCATCTCGGCAAGTGAAAATATTGACTATTTCATGAGTTGGGAGCTATTTGAACTATTTAGGATCCGCATCAGGGCAGATAAAGTAAAATAATGAGGTTGCCTTTTTTTTTTTTTTTTTTTTTTTTAAGTAACAACGCTTTGCTCTTGTTTCTGACTTACTGATTCCAGGCATGAGGCACACGTCTCCGAAAAAGCACATGCAGTCTTCAGCCTGTACCCCAAGTCCCATGATGACTTCATCCACTCCAGAAGATACACACTTTTAGATATCCCCGCACCAAGGGCTTGGGGTGAGACTGTGCCCCTTCCCACATCCCTAACCTCCGCTTCCTTTAGCTCTTTGGAGCCTCCTTTCAACTGTGTTGCTCCAGATCCTAACCTGCCTAAGCTGACACATTCCCGGCTCCAATGTGTCAATTAAAATCTGATAAGGGCAGAGCGCCATACTGGAGATTACCACTAGCTCCGGGGGCGTCTAAGCTCCATTTAATTAAAAAAGGTTGCATCTAGCTGACTCATTCAGTATGAAAATTATTTCCCCCCTCCTTTATTTTCTTTTTTTCTCCCCTGTGGAGAAGTGAAGTGCCGTTTTAGAAGGTAAGAAACACCATGTAAATGACCTTCCCACAAGCGAAATTCCAATGCTAGAAAACCCAGCTGTCGCTAATTGTGGAAAAGCACTTTCCTGTCTTTCAGTCTCACCCACCAAGGGCAGGGAGGCCTCCTGCTTCCAGGACTGAAAAGGGGCGGTGGCATGTGCCTTAATGAACAGGCGGGAAAGGGAAGGGAAGGAAGACCCCGCCGGACACACTGACTTCCGGGATTCACGGCTCAAAGTCTTGTGTTTGCATCGTGTTTTGTTTAGGATGCCCAAGTGGAGCCGGGTGGTGCTGGCCCACGCCTTCAATCCCATCACTCAGGAGGAGTGGCAGAGAGGCAGGTGGAGCTCTGTGAGTTCAAGGCCAGCCTGGTCTACGGAGTGAGTTCCAGGACAGCCAGGGCTACACAGAGAAACCCTGTCTCCAAAACTAAAACAAAAAGATGCCTACGTGGATGGTTTCACACACGGAGAACTTATTCAGCCCCTGCGAGGAGGCAGTGAGGAAACACATTCCCTCAGCTGGATATTTTACTGCAGGGAGGTCTAACCCTAACCCTAACCCTAACCCTAACCCTAACCCTAACCCTAACCCTAACCCTAACCCTAACCCTGGCAGGAGGCTGGGCCAGCAAGTATGTTCTTTATCCTGGGGCATAAATACTCAGGCAAACAGACAAAACCACGGAAATCAACTCTTCATACAACAGGCTCTCCCTGATGACTCTTTAGTGGACCCGCTATTAATATGAATGTGTTTTGTTTTACTTTAGGATAGGAGGGATTTCATCAGAGACTTGATGATGGTGGGGAAGGGCGTGAGGTCAGTACCCTGTTACGTCCTTGTCCTTGGCACTCTTCTTGCTTCCTTGCCACAAACCGTGTTTTGGGCTTTATGTGTTGTTGAGTGTTAATGTTTGCTTGCATCGTGCATTATAGACAGTCAAAACTTACTGTCACCATCAGGAAATCAAATCTTTTCCCCTCTTCAAATACTTAGTTTTTAGAGTTTTTAGCAAAGTTTAAGCAGGCGCTCTCGTGCCGCGCGCGCGCGCGCACACACACACACACACACACACACACACACACACACACACACACTCCCACACCAAATAGTTTTAGCCTGAAATTTCAATTTCAGTATTTCTCTCTTCTGCTTTGGGGTTTCCAGTAACTATACACGCTTGTAAAAGGGGGGCTCTGGGGACGCGAAGGGGTGAATGGAGATACGCTGGTGATATGAACAGAGGAGTACTCGTCCTCCTAACTCTGTGTGAGGAGAGATAAAGAGAAGGGTCTAGAAGGCTCCTCTCACCGTGGTCAGGTCCCTTCAGGGCCAGGCGGGTCTGATGGTGCGGGAGAATCTCCAGCTTGACCTGGTCGGTGGTGTTGGCCAGGAACTGGGTGGCTTCCGCGAGTGTGCAGTACTCCATGCTCGTGCCGTCGATGGAGAGGATGTGGTCTCCCACATGTAACGCACCGCATCTAGGGAGAGGAGAAACGGTAGCGTCAAAACCCTCTCTTCAGAATGAGACTTCCATCTTCACCTTAAGCAGTTATCATTTACTTAAAAAATAAATGAGCGATAGTAGAAAATATTACCTGTTTTATTTTAAGGTCTGAATTGGAATGTAAAATCTTGAGGAAAATGCAGAAAAAAATGTGTGAAGAACTGACATTCTTACTCTCTCGTCTTTAAACATATTTCGTTATTAAACGCGTTTGGGTGCGGGGAGCGCATGTTAAACATTAAGGGAAAGAGAGCAAGAGGGGCGTGGAGAGAGAACTTTTTCTCCCCTGCTTTTGTTCGCTGACGTTTTCTCTTGGGCTCTAGGGGTAGGCGTCTGGCTGCTATTCCATGCTGAACAACACACTTGCTGGCTGCTGGCTGAATCGGCATCCAGTAGACCAGTCAAGTGGACAGCTCCTCAAACTGGCTACCCGCGGTGGAATGAGAAAAAACCAAACACAGGCACCCTGTACCAGTGAGCTGGAGGACATGGCTGCATCCGTGGCTGCCACTGAGTGACTGCTCAGAGGGAGGGAGACAATGGACCTGTGGACCACCTACTACCATATGGGCTGCCATGGGTCACTGTGCCACGGGGAAGGGAGAAGGAGGCAGGAAGGGCAGAGAGGACTAGCTGAGGTCTAAGGGTTCCCAAGGTGAGACTCTACTTGTCAGGGCCACAACAATCCGAGGCTTCCTTCCATCTGGAAACAGTGTCTGCGGTGACTTACTTAGAATGGCTGTGGGTGTGTGAAGTGGGTTTTCCAACCCAGAGCTGTAAAACAATTTTACTATATGGGAAAACAGTCATTCTTCCTCCTCCACCTTTACCTTACAAAGGTAAAATATGAGTCGCGAAAATGAATTTCATTTTTATCGTAATGCTGTAGCAGTGTCTAAGAGACCCTTGACTGAAGGTTGTGAAGCCATTAAAAATTAACAAACTATGACGGTATCAGGAGTGTCTTTAAAAACCACATCACTTTAAGAATATTGTATCGCCTACTTTTCCAAAAAGGAGTAATATTTTGTGAGAGCGGGATTTTATTGTTAGTGATGCAGGAGATCGCATCTCAAAAGCAGGCTTGTTTTTCTGTGGGACACAGTAAGTAAATGTATTGTTTGTTTTTCTTTTCTACTGATAAAGGGCACACTAAATATCTGGATGAAGTGACATTTCATAATGGTCATTATGAATTTAAGGTCATTATGATTTAAGGCTCACAACAATAAATTGATTTTTTTCTTTAAACTGTGTGTGTATAAGAATGTAAGTGTGTCTATTGATGTGAGCATATTATATAAGTGCGCGTATGACATTTTTAAGCACATACACAGTGCTGGGCATCAGGCACTTGCTGTGACACTCACCTGTCTGCAATGCTTGCAGATTTGATTTTGTCTATGACGATGACCTGCTTGTTACAGCACACGGAGGTAGTTAGGGCGACCCCAAGGCTGGCACCAGGAGTCTTGGCAACTTCAACTAGTAATGGCCCGGATGCTGTTACCACAGAATCTGTCAAAGAATACATTCCAGGAAACAGACCAAGATAAATAAGACAAAAGTAAGCAAGCAAAAAGAATGTTTAACCTGATGCTAGTCCGATGAGTCTATCCTTAAGCTCAGGTATGTTTCTATGATAGCCACACAGCTCCAGGGCACCTTCCCCACCTGGCTATCATACGCGCACACGCCAGTCCCTGAAACTAGATTTCAGTCTCTATGCTACGTAGGGTAACATCTCATGGGTCAGCTCGCTCTCTACACCGCTTGGGACTTCCTGGAACATCCTAGATTTTCTTTAAAATCAATTAATTCAACACATAGCCAGCATTTTGTGTGTGTGTACCTATGTATGTGTATTGATTCCTGGAGGGTAGATGGATGGATAGGGATAGATGGCGTAGATGGAGAAAGGATGGATGGGGAAAAGTAAAGAAGGAACTAATGGGAGGGAGGCAGGGAGAGAGGGGAAGAGAGAGAGAGAGAGAGAGAGAGAGAGAGAGAGAGAGAGAGGGAGGGAGGGAGGGAGGGAGGGAGGGAGGGAGGGAGAGGGAGGGAGGGAGGGAGGGAGGGAGGGAGAGAGAGAGAGGAGGGAGGGAGGGAGAGAGGGAGGGAGGGAGGGAGGGAGAGAGAGAGAGGGAGAGGGAGAGGGAGAGGGAGAGGGAGAGGGAGAGGGAGAGGGAGAGGGAGAGGGAGAGGGAGAGGGAGAGAGAGAGGAGAGGGAGAGGGAGAGGGAGAGGGAGAGGGAGAGGGAGAGGGAGAGGGAGAGGGAAAGGGAGAGGGAGAGAGGATAGTTCTAAATTGTCAAATAGCAGGCCAACTGGGTATAATTTACAAGCACACAGGACCTGAGTTAGGGTTTGTCTCCCTCTCTGGAGGGACTTTGCATTTTCTTTATCTTGGGCTTCAAGCACTACTCCAATTCCTACCCACCTTTGGAAAACTGGAATAAATATCTAAACCTCCGGGTATCCGGGTCCAGCTCAGTCCGGTATGGTACTTTTCACACACGGCCCTGCAAGCAGTATTTTTCCTCCTGTTGTAGCACAGGCTTGCCGGTCTACAGTGGTTACATGCCCTCGTTCACTGCCCGATGGCAAGCTTATTCTGACTGCAGATACAATGTCCCGTCAATCACCATGCTCATGTTCTCAGTGTCCAGCATAGTGATTAGGACCAGGATGTGTGTAGTTAGAAGCCTTACATTAATGAGCGAGCAACATGTCTTTGATATTATCATTTAATTCTAGTACTCCAGAGGCAGAGGTAGGTGGATATGTGAGTTCAAGAGCAGTCTGCTCTATAAAGTGAGCTCCAGTCCAGCCAGGAATGTATAATGAATCCCCTCCCCACCCGTCTTTGGCATCCTTTAAAGCAAAGACGGGATCGGTGATACATTGAAATGAACCCTGGAAAGAGAATTCTAAATGTCTGCGTGTAATGATAAGTTTTACAATATTTGGATCACGGTGCCTAACGCAAATTACTCAAACCTCCTAAGTCTGGCAGCTTTCCTACAAACCAGAACTTTTCTACGGTGTTTATTATAAGCAAATCAGTACATGTGGAGTATTACTGTTGCTGATATTTTATGGCCTCACACATCTGAGCGCACCTCATCGTATTTATTTTCAGGATCACACATTGGTAACTGGCTTTGTCCGAGTTCCCGCTGCTCTGGTTTTTATCAGTTTGCTGTTCTGTGACCATGTGTTCATGACCAAGGCCCGGCTCGGAGAGTGTGGACCGGGAATCTGTGTTTCTGTGCTGGAAGCACGGATAGTAGGCACTGATTCATGAAGCTGTCTCCATGAATTTATAAACACGTGGGACCTGTGTGTGTGTGTGTGTGTGTGTGTGTGTGTGTGTGTGTGTGTGAGTGTGTGTGAGTGTGTGTATGTCTGTATGTGTGTGTGAGTGTGTGTGTGTGAGTGTGTGTGTGAGTGTGTGTGTGAGTGTGAGTGTGTGTGTGAGTATGTGTGTATCTGTGGGTGTGAGTGTGTGTGTGAGTGTGTCTGTGTGTGTGAGTGTGTGTGAGTGTGTGTATATCTGTATGTGTGTGTGAGTGTGTGTGTGTGTCTCTGTGTGTGTGAGTGTGTCTGTGTGTGTGTCTGTGTGTGTGAGTGTGTGTGTGTCTCTGTGTGTGTGAGTGTGTCTGTGTGTGTGTGTGTGTGTGTGAGTGTGTGTGTGTGTGTGTGTGTGTGTGTGTCTGTGTGTGTGTGTGTGTGTGAATGTGTGTGAGTGTGTGTGTGTGAGAGAGGGGGGACGGCTGTCTCCAGTGTGAGATAAAATGGGATTCCTCTCAAATGAAGTAAGCATACATGATGACCCAGGTTTAAGGCACCTTAGTTTCCTTTCGCGTCGATGTGACAAAGCACTTTGGCAAGTCAGTTTCAGGGACTAAGGGCTTGCGTGAGCTCTCAGGTCACGGCGTCAGGGGGTTGAAGCAGCCGATCGCACTGCGTCATAGACAGCGGAAAAGAACCATGAGTGCACACTGCTGCTAAGCTGATTTTCAGATCATACAGTCCAGAGTCCCAGCCAGGGGTGTTGCCTCCCAGAGTGGACAGATCTTTAAGGTAATCCTCCAGAAGCATGCCATCGCGTTGAGCTAGGCTTTTTTAAAAAATCACCATCTTTGTAGAATCTCTGGTCAGTTATGGGTCTGAGGGATGGTGGTCACTCATCCTCACAGTCTTGCTATACTGACTAAAAATTGGTTTTGCTTTAAAAAATGAAAGCAATGAGGCTTTTACGTTATTTATTACTTAATCTGTTAATTTTTCCACCGGCATTACAGTGGAAAATTTCACATGGCATGTCTTATGAACAAATTTATTTAAAACATTGCAGAAAATTACCTTAAACTGTGTGCACAACATATAGATGAATCATAAATGAATTTCATGTGCATACTTAGGTCTGATCTCTCATCAACTTTACTATGTATAGGCAAATGCTTTGAGAATCAAAAATAATTCAGACTAAACACATCCTTCACCTTGCTCTAACTATTCCGGATAACGGACACTCTAAGATAATACAGCCTCTATGAAGATTCAGTATCAATTTTAAAAGAGCCTATCGGGAGATAAACATCCCTTGTTATCACTTTAGTTAAGATTTTTTCCCTAGCCTACAGATGTGTCCAAGTATTGGCATTCATATCTTTGTATGGTCCTAATGTTGTAGTTATAATAAAGGCCACATGTTACGTTTTTTCTTATAGAAAGAAATGATAGAATGGAGCTATCACAGAGTTGAGGCAGAAGATACAGGTCCTTTACCACCATTAATTTACAGGGGAAGAAAGCCACATCACAGCTATTCTGGCAAACCTCGTGACTGGAGCCTGGAATGAAGGTCTCCCTTTAGGGAGTATTGTTGGTAAGGATTTAGGAGAGTAGCATTTGCAGTATTTTCACTTGAGGGACACAGATGTGGGGGATAATAAGTCTCTTTTAAACTAGAGAGTCATAGGAAGTTATGGTTGAAGAAAGAGGATTGTGGTTCAGGGCTGGCTACCAAGAGAGTGGTCCTTGCTGAACTCAGCACATGGCTGCAGCCAATGACTGCCGAAGACCCCATCTTCTTTATTCCTAATTTCAGGAGCTGTCTGTAAAAGCAACCCATTTACAGAACAGCAGCAATGCCACAGAAGCCAGAGACCACTGGTCAGCCAGAGGGAAAAAAATCAAGGAAAGCTGGGAACTAACTTTATAAAACACATAATGGCTAGAATCAAAGTCTTCAACTAACTTCTACTCATGAGAAGAGACTGACCTGCTGAACGTGAATGGGATTCCAGGCAGGTGATGGGAAGAAGTATCTCAGGATTAAAGTTTTCCTACATGCACAAAAACATTAACCAACATTTTGAGGGATGGTGCCCGGTCTTCAGACATACAAACCATAACATAAAGCTTTCACGAGCTTTTAAGACCAGAAATGTAACTTTCTAAGAGATCGTATCAGGATGAAGTTTTCACCTGTGTAGAAAAGGACCAGCAAGGAAAGGAGGATGGAGACCCAACATAAAGATGGCTGGGAACCTGTGACAACAGCTTGCTGAGCAAGAGCCCATTCTCCTCTTTCCGGTGGCCTAGACGTGCTGTGCTCACCACTAAATGGAGCTGTCCAACGTACATCTCCACCAAGTTCTTCTGCCGCGCAGAATGATTCTTCCGTGTGCCACAAGTGGGCCAGACACATGTCCCAACCGGAAGGGTGAGTTCAGCAACTCCTTCACTCCTCCCCACGGACTGGCTTCTCCCCACGATGGCTCACACTTTCGACAACGTACAAGCTTGCATCCAGGAGTCACTTCCCAAGTCCGTACTCTCCACTGCCCTCCTGAGTCATCCTGAGTCTACTGTGGAAATAATGCCCCACCTCACTTTTTCTTGCTATACCCACAGTCACCGTTTTAGTTCAAGTTGCCACCATCTCATATCCCAGAATCCTCTCATATGTTATACCTTCCCAATTCAAAGTGATCTTTCAAAGATGAAATCTTATTTCAGCCACAGTGCTTAAAAATCGTTCCACATGGAAAAAATACCATAATGTATGCGATGACCTACGTGATCCGGATGCTGCTTGTTGCCTAGTTTTATTTTATTCCCTTCCAGCTCCTGTCTGCTTTTTCAATTCTTTAAAACTATCATGCATGCACCCTTCTACTTCATAAGGTGCCATATACATTCTTCTCTGTGCCCAGGATATCCCAGCTCTCACCTCGTCCATCTCTCCTCACTTCCTTTTCCTGATCTTCTCCAAAGCCACATCTACAGGGCTTCCTGCCTGAACCTATAAACCACGCCAATCTCCCTGTTCCCCACGTGCACAGAGCCGTTGTTTTTCTTTTGCACATTCAACAGTTGTCCTCTAGGTAGCTGCTAATTAATCAGTTCATAACATCTCTGCAAGTTTAAACATGGCAAGTGTCCACTAATGTTTACCAATGAAATAAGCTCAAGAGTGATTGTCTATTACTTACTTTAGGCAGGAGGGCAGTGATCCTAATGATACAGAAGTTGCATTGGGGATCATGGTAATTCACACCTGAAATTCTTTGATGGCTGTTCTTGTAACGGAATGAGTGCCCATGCACAGATGGCACTAATGATAAGCAGGGCTTAAAAAAATTTAACATCACAGCCTGCACAAAGAATCTCAAGCAACACCTCATAATATAAAACTGTGAAGTACCTGAATTTATCCAATAGCTGGGGAATTAATGCATGATCCTTGGAGGAAAGGGAGTTCCATTTTCTCCTAGATGGGCCGTGAATGTACTTGGGAAAAAAGCGCCTGGGAAAAGTTATGTAAATATGCCACCTGCAAGATCGTGAACGCTCAACAGACACTAGCATCACATAGGGATTCACATAGAGTTCATAAAGGAACGGAGAGATAGGGATGCACTGAGAAAGGCATCCGGTCTTGGAGAATCCCCCAAACAAGCCCATCTCCAACTATTTTTTTTTTAACCAATTAACCATGGTAAGTACCAACGAAACCGCAGTGACATCTGAACAAGAACAGGTCTGGCTGGGTTAAGCCAGAACAAATGAGCTCGAATCTAATCTCAAGGTTTCTCAGCTGATTTTATTAGGAACAGGCAACAGGAAAACAACACACCACTTCCCAGCACTACACACATGGATGCGGCTTTCTACATCACAGAATGGGAGCGACAAGTGTTAATCTCTCATCAGCTTTTTCTGGCAATCACTTTCCACAACAAACGTCATCAAGATGTTCACGCTACTTTGTGGCAGTAAGCCTATTCCCTGCCATGCCACCCAATTCCGTCATCACAGGCCCTTTTGAAAAGTAGGGGCTCCAGAGTGCTGGTTGCATGCCAAGATATCGAACAGGAGGCAGGAGGGAGTGGACAGGGCGGAAGAAGAAGGTACGATTACTCAGGAAGGAACAAGAGGAGAAATGAAAAGAGCAGAGACCCACAGGAAGCAGAAATCAAGAACCCAGCCCACAGACACATGATCAGTTTATCGCGCTGGGGTGAAGCACAGTTGGCGAAAATGGATCACGTAGACATAAATTATTCATGGTTAAAGGTGTCTCAGTCATTAGGATATTTGCATCAGGACTGAAGCTTCTGCACCCTGTGTTGATTTATGGGCTACATAATTACACAAGCTATATTGAGGACTGTTTATGTGGAGAACATTCTGGATTTTTTGTTGTCGTTGTTAATCAGTTTTTCTGTTTCTGAGCTCGGCATGTCAACGAGTGCAACTCCTGATCTCCCCAAGCAGAGCAGAAAGTCTGTCCATGCCATGCTAGCTTTGCCTGCCCCATAGGCTTCCTGGCAGAAATGAGTTCAGTTTACCTGTTGGTTAAAAGTATATTTTTAACTGATGATATGCTATGAAAGCAATACCGCTAATAATCACTGCCATTTCCAGCACAGAGGAACTCCAGTAAAACATTCTTAAGTCGTTAGTCTGTGTGTCTGTAAGTTTGAGTGTATGCTTACTTATGTGTGAGTGTTGGTGTGGCAGCCATTGGTCGGGGTCTATTTTTCTCCACCATATTTTTGAGACTTCATCTTGCCTGGAGCTTGCCAGTTTGGCTACACTGGCTGGCGGACAAGGCCTCAGGGTTTGCCCAACTCATTTGTCCCTCCTCTCCTGCCCCATGTCCAGGTTACAGATTTATATCCTCGACACACACTAGCCCGGCGGCTCCCATGAAAGACTGACCACTGGGAGCGTGAGAAACAACCGGAATTCTCTTTGCCTGTGTGGAAGGAGAATCCACACAGCTCTCTTCGGAGACCATCTTAATTACTTTTCTATTGCAGCAATAAGACACCACGGCTAAGGCAACTTGCAAGAGAGAATATTTAATTTAGGTGTATAGCTTCAGAGGGTCAGGGTTCATGATGACAGAACAAAAAGGCATGGCAGCAGGAACAGCTGAGAACTCACAATTTTATCCATAGGTAGGAAGCTGAGAGAAAGGAGGAGGGGGTGGACCATCATGCCTTTTCAAACCTCAAAGCCCATCCCCATACCCCTCCCCCAACAAGGCCACACCTTCTAATTCTCCCCAAACAATTTTGCCAACTGGGGACCAAATGAGAATGAGGAGGAGTCCTCATTCAAACCATCACAGAGCCCCTTATTCATTATCTGTGAAAGCTAAGCACAGGTCTACCCTATGGAAACCCGATTTAAGGGCCCATTACAGACTTGCTTAAAAGCAAGAAAAATGAAAAATACCTAAGTAGAAAAATAAATAAACAGTGGGCACGTTTGCCTTGTGAAATACTATATAACAAAGGAGAATAAATCATCAAATCAAACCTTGACCATATGAATCCCACATACACAATATTGAGCATAAGAAGTTTGGTTTATTCTTAAGCACAAAACCAAGCAAAGCTAGCCAATTCGGTTAGAAGGCAGACAAGTGGCTACCCTTGAGATGGGACAGGGACTTAAGTGTGTAGCAGTGTGTTTTTTGATGCCGATAATGTTACAAATCTCCATGTGATTACTCGGGTGTGTTCAGCTTATGAAAACGTATCAAGTGGAAACCCAGGATTTGTACATTATCTATGTTGCTTCACTTCAGTTAAAAGGCTTCAAAGCACCGTAAGCAGTATATTAAAAAAAATACGGCCATATTAAAATAGGAAGTATGGTTATTGCACAGTTGATGAGACTGTCAGGATAAGCCTGTCGCAGTGCTAAGATCAGCATTCAGCCTAGCTTTACCCAAACTGAAGTTAACCTATGGTATGTTATGAACTTTATTCTATTTGGATTCTTCTTCTAGCACAATAAATGCTGCGATTGTATGCTTTGACTTTCCGGAAACATTAGGGTTTAAGATGAAGCGTATTTGAACGTGTATAGTACACTCTGATCTAGTTTTCAAGCACTGTATTTATAATAGACAAGCATAAAAGAAATTAGTAATTTAAAAGACCCTTAAAATAGAGCTGGGGAGATGGCTTGGTGACTAAAATGTTCTCTGTGCAAGCACGAGGACCTGGATTTGGATTCTCAGTGCCAACACAAAAGCCACTCGGTTAGTACGTGGTGATGTTATGCTGTATACTGACCTGTATTTGTTTGATGAATAAAGTAATTGACTAGCTTTCCATATCATCTATGTATATATCATTTATGTATTTATCTATTACCTATCTATCATCTCTTTATCACTATTTATATATCATCATCATCTATCATCTATCATCTATCTTCTATCATCTATCACTATCACCTATTCATCTATCTTCTACCTATCTATCCATCCATCTAGATATCAGATATCTACCTATCTTCTATCTCTGTCTGTCTGTCTGTCTGTCTGTCTGTCTGTCTGTCTATGTGCAATCATGCATGGAGAGGACAGAGGGCTGCTTGCAAGGGTTGCTTATCCTTCCACATTGCAGAGGCAGGGTCTTGCTTGTTGTTGCTATGTTAAGCACTTCAGGCAAGTTGGTCTATGAGCATTCTGCAGTCTCTGCCTCTCATCTTGTCATAGGACTTCTGGGGTTACAGATACACGTTTTAAGTATTTGGGAATCAAATGAAGGTGATCAGGTTGACATCCCAAATGCTTTTTTCTATTGATCCAGCTCCTTGGCCTGCAGCTGTTGTTAGGAGACAGGTTCTCATATAGCCCAAGTTGGCTTTGAACTTTCGTAGCCACGGATGATCCTGAAACTCATCCCCCTGCCTCCTCCTCCTAAACGTTAAATGCTGGGGTTCTAAGTATGGGCTTAGACATTTTTAATTACTCACTTTTAAGTTACATGCCTTTTTTTTCGGTATTTGCCTCTATAAAATCATGATGACATTCTCCCATATTTCCCCTACAGCCTTTGATGTAATTTCACATTTAGATACCCATCTGGAGTTTATTTCAGTTAACAGAGAGGTATTTTTTTTTCTCCTTGCACTATAATACCACCCAAGTCACATATGGGTGTTGCATATTTGTGATTCTGGGTACCAGTCCCTCTGTTTACTGGTCCTCTCATGCCAGCGCAATACAGTGGGCACTAAGTAAAGTCTTACATGGATGTGTACCACACAACTCGAGTGCAGTCATGGCAAGGGTTTCAAATGCCCCACACCCATGGGATGGCAAAGCCCCTCTACTGAGGGTAAATGTTGACAATATGCGCCTAAACCATCCACCAAAGCCTTCTGCCTGCCTTCCATGTGCAATGGCCCGAAGACTCCGTCCCTATACTTCTACCGAGATTAGCGACAACAGCTGTGTACCATAACATGGACCCCCTCGTTCAGCCAGTCGAATGAATGTGAAGGAGATGCTGTGCTTCCCAGGGGCTGTGGCTTCTCTGTCAGAGAGCCAAGACCACTGGATCCCACTTCTTTGTGTCCGTGTGTCCATCCTGTCTTCATTTCACCCTACTTGAGTAAGTCCGTGAGCTGTGTGAGAATATGGCACCACCGTACCTTAATGAACGTAGCTTTTTAATAGATCTTGGCAGGTGGCATCATGAGTTCTGTCGTTCTGGTTCAATGAATGCCCACACTTTCCTTGACCCACTGTAGAGTCATGCTTTACCACAAATTAAGTTTAGGAAGTTAGAGCTCAGAATCTATGAAGGGAGCTGAAGCCCCTGCCAAGGAATAGGATACAGGAAATAACTATATTGGGATTTATTTGGCAGGTGTCAGAATTAATTTGACAGGCTGACATAGTTTTTATAGACATTTGCACATGCCTTTCAGGGAAGTAACAATAGGGCTCCCAATATAAGTGTGGAGGGCATCCACACAGCTAAATGACAAAGAAAATTTTAGCTCTAAAATAAAAGATGAGAAAAAGCGGTCCACAATATTGTTTCTAAAGAGCCCTCTGAGTTCAGAACTGGGACTTGCCATACTGTCAGGTACCACTGTGTCTCTCTTTCAGGAGTTCTAGAAGTTCTAGGAAACTTTCCAGAGAAGTCAAGGTTATGCCTTCACTTGCTTCAGCACTGGGAAAATAGAAATATTTACCTGCAAGGTGAAAAGATTCAGCACATCACCCATAGCTACTGCCCAGTCATCACATCCTGTCACCATTCCATAGAAATTCTGGTTCCTTCTTGGCCTTAAAACAGACACTGTCAGGGTTCCTGCATTGGATAAGTGATCCATACAGAGAGTCAATCAGTCTCCACCGGGCTTTGCTGAGGTAGAGAAACTGCTTGTGTAAGAGTATCTGCTGGCCTAAAAGTAGTTCTTACAACGTAGGAAGATCAGTTCCCCAAGGCTTCTAAGGAAGGCCAGGTCCCCCAGGGAGGATCAATGGCTCAACGGCACATTGCAAGCTCTCTCTGGTATCACAAGCTACAGTAGGCTGTATGTTTATGGTCAGGAATCAGCATGTGGTAGTTCTCTGGAAGTTAGATCTGAAATTAAACAAACGAATAGCAACCACTTAACTATTCCCAAAGAGAGTTTCCCCAGGAACTGTCAGGTGTGTGCGTGTGTGCCCATAGGAATACAAGCACATGCCAGGCATGAGTAAGCACGTCATAGAGGTCAACCCCAGGTCTTGTTTTTCTGGTCACTGTCCATTGGTCTTTTCATATGTAGAAGTTTAAATGCATGGAGAGATCTAATAGAAGAACAACATGGCTATTGTACAGTAAAGTGTCTAGTGCTGTGTGTGTGTGTGTGTGTGTGTGTGTGTGTGTGTGTGTGTGTGTGTGTGATGGCATATGTTTACGGGACAAACATGTGGGAGCTGGTTCTTTCCTTCTATCATGTGGGTTTCAGTGATTGATTCAGTGCCCCAGCTTTTATCTGCTGTGGTAGGGGTTGTGGGTTATTGGTTGATGAATAAAACACTGATTTGCAAATAGCCAGGCAGAAAGTATAGGCAGGGCTATCAGACTAGAAGAATTCTGGAGAGAGGAAAGCAGAGAGAGGCCATGCCATGCTACACAAGGAGTTACATGCCGGATTACGGTAAGCCATAGCCTCGTGACAATACATACTTTAGTGGAAATGGGTTAATAATTAAGAGAGAGCTAGCCATCAAGATGCTTGAGCCATTGGCCAAACAGTTTATATTTAAGACTCTGTGTATTTATTTGGAGCTAAGTGTCTGTGGGACCAGGCAGAACAGAAACTCCAACTACACTGCTGAGCCATTCAGCTGGCTCCACTCTTGAACAGGTGTCTCACTGGGACCCGGGGTTAGCTAATTGAGCTAGACTAGCTTGCTAGTTAATTCAAGAGATTGGCCAGTCACTGTTCCTTCAGACCTAGGTTAAAAGTCTTTATCTCAGGTCTGCGTGTTTACCTTGCAAATGTTTCTGACTGCTGAGCTATTTTCCAACTCACCAAAATATGCTTTAAAATATTTACCACACATTGCTTTAAAAAATAAAAAGAATCACCTCTTTGAGGATTTCTAAGAGGGAAACATCCATCAGTAAACAAACTTTGGAGAAAGGTAGAGAGGTAAATGCACAGCTAGATCTAACAGAAGAACATGCCTACTGTGTGTAAAATAATTATTGCTGTCAATGAGAAAACAGAAGACTAAAGCAAAGGCACAAAATGATTCCTTAGCTTGAGGCAGTGAGACATCTGGGTAGAAGCAAAAAAAGGCCACACTCGAGAGTCCTGAGTCCTCATGTACTGGAGCCTCGGCATATACTTATTTACTAATTATAAAGTAAGTAGAAATTCCAATTATATAAAAATCACCCTGTACTAGGCAGGAATAGGAATAGAAAATAAGTGGCATGTCAGAATCAAGTAAGTTAAGACAGGTTGGGATCATGAATGAATATCACAAATCATTATTTACCCTTCTTATATTTTAATGGTCAGCTATAGTTTGCAAAACGCCTTCAACGTCTGAATTCATTCTCTTGCTCAACAAATTCCTCTGAGATAGACCTGGGATCCGTGTCAAGGTCAGTGCACACAGGTATGCCCAGGGACCCATCTCCTGGATGACTCTAGATTTCATCGAGTTGGCAATTAGTATTAGCCACAACACTTTTCCACCACGTAACTATCCATCACTTGTACGTCTTGTAGCGCACTAGGGAACAAACCCTCAGATTCACACATATTGAGGCAAGTAATCTACCACAGAGCCACCTCCCTACTCCTCATGGCCACACTTAAAGAGCTCATCTGTACACAGATCTATCGTGTGGTGAGGGGCAGGAAGGACATGTAGCCTTAAGCGATGGGCTTGGTTTGAAGGAAGTTATTTGTTACCAGATGCGTTTGAGAAGAGTTGGCTAAGGAGGACCCCTGACACTGGAAAGTGATGCTAACTGGGTCCCTGACACTGCCGAGTGACGTAATAATTTTCATATTGCCATCTCTCTAGAGCCTTCAAGGCCTTAGAAGCCAGTTATGAATGTGTCTCCACCCATCTGGTGAGACAGATCTTCTCTACGCATCTGGTTCCCAACCAGGCTTAGGTATGAAGGGTATTTCAAAGGTATAAAATACCGTATTGCATGCAAAATGTAGGACATTGCAAGGTATACTACAACAATCTGAAAATGTGAGGCAATTGTGAAATAATTCTGAAGACTAGAGAGGGAAAGTTCGCAAGATTGATATACATAGCAGAACGAATAGCCCACTAGTTTGGGAAATGAGGGTTATAGGCTTGAGCTACACATGCTATCTATGGTTTGGATGTGTATCTTTCCGATGGTTGATATACTGAAAGCTTGGGAGCTGATAAGGAGACATGGAAGGGGATGGGATCTTCACAAGGTGGAGCCTAGTGGGAAGTCACTAAGCCATTGAAAATGTTAGTTATCAGTGTGTTGCCATAACAGTGAGTATTATGGGTTGGGGAAATGGCTCAGTGGTAGAGTGTTTGTCTAATATGTATTATGAAGCTCTGGAATTGCTCCCCCAGCAACATAGAAAAGTAAAAAGAGAAAGTGTGACAATTACTGTAAATTATCAACTTGAGAGAACAGGGAATCACTGGGTGTCTGTGGAGGATTACGTTGAAGACACCGAGGTAGGCAGCCTACTGTGTGCAATACCATTCCCTGGCTGGGACACACACCACACATACACACACACATTCACATATACACACACAGACATTCACACACACACACAGACATTCACACACACACAGACACACACACACACTACACACACACACACCACACATACACACACACATTCACATATACACACACAGACATTCACACACACACAGACACAGACACAGACACACACACACACACACACACCACATACACACACATTCACATATACACACACAGACATTCACACACACACACAGACATTCACACACACACAGACACACACACACACACACACACACACACACACACACACACACACACACACCACGCCCTTTCTTTCTACAGATGAAGTAGTTCTGACAAGGTTGGGCAAATCACATAGCATTGATTTTAAGATTAAACCCAGGTAGACTTCACAATTATGATATCGGAGCCACGGCAGATCAATGGAAATTTTAGCAGATGCATAGACTAATATGATTTCAGATGGAAGCCATAAAGACAGCAGAACAAGTATGTAACAAGGGGTGAGGCTGTCCCCCAGGGAGGTTACAGCAAAGAGCAGATAAGGGAAGAGGGCGAAAAGGCTACACAGCTTCCCTGATCTCACCGGTTACATTTCCAAATGTAGCCCCACTTAGTTTGTGACTTATTTCAATATTACCCTTCCTGAAATTTTAGGTTATCTACAGCACTCTCTCCAGGCTTAGAATCTGTAAGTAAGAACTCTATATGCATCTATCTACACATAGAATATCTAAACCACGCAAATTCTGAAAATCACCTTTTCGTTTTTTTCACAGGTAGAATATTCAATTGTTCCAAATAATTTCCTCATCTTGACTGGCCAGACTGAAGGATTTCTTAGGCCTCTGAGTTCGAATTCTGTTAAAAAGGCTGCCTGTATCTCTTGAGATTTTTATTTGGACAGTATGACCTTTGGAGCAATCCCAGTAAGCAAAAAAATAGCCTTTTGTTGGATGTGGTAGCACACGGCTTTACTCCCAGCACTGAGATGCACAGACTGGAAGATCTCTGTGCGTTCAAGGCTCTATGAGTACTATTGTTACATCATGATGAGACTCTGTCTTTTAAAGCAGCACCCCAGCCCCCCACCAAGCAAAAGCCAACCAACCAAAACCCAAACCAAACTAAACCAACGTTTAAGGATCTCATCAGAAGGGTAATATTATGGAGTCACCTCTGGGAAACAAGAGGTCGGAGAGCCACCCAAACAGGTCCCCTCAGTGGGTGACATGCCTCAAGTGCTCTGTAGGGAAGTGTCAGAGTCTGGAGCAGGCAAGCAGCATCGCAGGAGCCCGGGGAGGGCAAGCCACAAAACTGCCTTAGAACTGAAGTCACTTTTGTGAATGAAAGCGTATTCCTCCCCCTGTCCGACTCTGGGAGTGGTTTAGCCATTTTCCTTTCATTCTCTCTTGAGTGTGTTACGATGAGTGTTTCCAGTGAGCGGGAAATGTAGTCACACACTCTGCTTGTTTAAGGTCTGGTGCCTCCCTGGAGTCCTGGCTGCATGTGTCTAAGGGAGTGTTTGCCGGCACACACAGGGTTGGTGCTCTGGGCAAGGAGGCCGCGTCTTATGGCAGAGGGTGATGAATGAGTAGGGATAAAACGAGAGACTAGCATTCCCCAAAGCTGTATCAAAGAGAAGCCAGGCTCCCCAGAGTTCACGGCACACACTTAGCTTCGAGAGGTCAACGCAGCACCGCTGGCCACTTCTAGGGGCTTCTATCTCAAGAGCTCACACTTGATGCCTTGCTGAATGAAGATTTTCTAAAGAGGATGCTGGCCCCAGCTTGAGGCTAAGGAGATGGAAAAGGAAGGGAGAGAAATGGGGGTGGGGAAGGGCAGGTGAGAGCCCAGAAGACAGAATAAAGAGTGATGTCCAATAGGAATGCAAACTGCTTACTTAAGCCTTCCCTGGGTTTCTTACTACCACCTTTGGAGTGCTCCAGGGAGGAGTAAATGCTCACTCTCGATTTAGATGAAGCACAGGGGACAGACTGAGTTTAAGCTGTCTGCATATAATCCATCTGGCCAATATTTAATGTGTGCAGTCTGTGTGTGTGGTGGGCACATGCTATACATACAGTGTGTGTATGTGTATCTGTGTGGTTATGCACATATGAAAATATGAGTACGTTCACATCTCTGATTTCCCGGGGCTCTCAGTTTGGTGAAGGAGAGCAGTAGATTCTCTCACCAACAAATTAGCATTGTAATTGTGACAATAACCTTGAAGGGAAAGTAAGGGTCCCCTGAGTGGGTAAGACGGGACACCCAGTTTAGATGCTAGGTGCTTAGCATAAAGAAGCTTTTCAAGTGATGCACAGGCTGGTACTTCAAGGTTATGATGCGGGAAAAGGATATGCATTTCTATATACATAGGACTTAGAGAACAATTTCTCAGGAGGAGAGTATGTCATGCTATACAGAGTTAAAGAGGGTCCTGATAGTCAAAGGAAGAGAGTAACTTGGAGACTGGAGGGGAATGATGGGATAGCAGTTCCAGGAACAGTGCCTTCTGGGATTTGTAGGCAAGGCATGGGATTAGTGATGTCTGTCACTGGAGGGAGAGACAGGATTTATGCTCTGCAAACTTATTTAGGAACAAGGATCTGAGTGGGAATGGCTTGTGGGATGGAGATAGGGTTAAGGTGGAGAGGATGGTTATTATTATTATTATTATTATTATTATTATGGTTTCTTAAAGACAGGGATTCTCTGTGTAGTTTTGGAGCCTGTCCTGGAATTAGCTCTTGCAGACCAGGCTGGCCTTGAACTCACAGAGATTCGCCTGCCTCTGCCTCCTGAGTGCTAGGATCAAAGGCCTGTGCCATCAACACCCAGCAGAAGGCACTTCTTATAGAGAGATGGAGTCTGGGAGGAAGCACGCAAGTGTGTGTCCATAACATAAAAATCTGTGATTAGACACGCGTGAGGACCCATGCAAAGCCCCCGTGTGTGAGAAAGGGGAAACTCAGTGTGCCCAGGTTTTTCGTCTGAAAACAGCTGCACAGAGGCACTTGTGGAGAAGGGGGAAGATGGAAGAAGAATAAGGCGGAGGGAAGGCCGTGTTCTAAACACAGAGACTTGCAGGATTACCTAGCGGATGCGGCTGTGGCAGTGAAACTCCTGCGATTGATTAAATTGCTTTTTAAGAGAAAGTTCTGGACACAGGCAGAAAAGCGAGGATTCTGAATTTCTCACCTTCTTGGGAAAGTTATTGTATTCCCTCTCAAATAGCTTAATGTCAGTATTCAGGCATCTGCACTGGCCTGCCTTGGGTCCTGACAGGATACGCCCTGGGCTGCAGCCACTGAGAGAACCACCTGTGCACATTCAACACGTTCCCTTTTAAAAGAGCCCTGCCCACCTCCTATTCTCTCTCTCTCTCTCTCTCTCTCTCTCTCTCTGTCTCTCTCTCTCTCTGTCTCTCTCTCTCTCTCTCTCTCTCTCTCTCTCTCTCTCTCTCTCTCTCTCTCTCTCTCTCTCTCTCTCCTCCTCCCTCCCCCACCTCTCTCTGCTTCTCTGCCTGTCTGTCTGTCTCTGCTCCCTCCCATTTGCCTCTCTTTTCTCTTCCACTATTCCCCTTCCCCCCATGTGAGTTCTGCAGAATGACATCTTTCTCTCTAGTGCCTCTTTTTAAATTACAACACTTATTTCTTTAAATAAAATTGCAACAACTTATTTTTTTTGTTGTTTGTTTTTCCAGACAGGGCTTCTCTGTATTGCTTTGGAGCCTGTCCTGGAAATCGATCTGTAGACCAGGCTGGCCTCGAACAGAGATCAGCCTGCCTCTCTCTGACTCCTGAATGCTGGGATTAAAGGCGTACACCACCAATGCCCAGCCTGCAATGAGAAAATTTTTATAAAGTATCCCAAGCATTACAGACTGTAAATGGAAGTCACTATTCCCTGCAATGTGCTAACAGCAGCATCACCTTACAGAAAGGGTGGAGTTTTGAGTTTAGCACTCATCAAGTGTGTCCCCTAGGCAAGATGTACCTAACATTTCTCTTTTTAGGACTAGCGTAATTCACTGCTTTCTTATATCACAAGGTTCATAAAAGCAGCAACTGGGGCCCCAGCATCTTTGGCAACTCTCAGCTTATGACCCCGACTGATAAGCATGAGAAGATGGGATGAAAGGCTTTGTCAATCAAGGAAGAGGAGATTCGGGGTGTTTCTAGTCTGTGCCACTGTGAAAAACATATGAGTACGCATGTGTGGCTTTCCTTGTGGGTTTATTTTAAAGAATCGGTATTGAGAGGATGGAGAGCACATGCAGCTCTTGCAAACGGCCAGAGTTTGGCTCCCAGCTCCTGTGTCAGGTAGCCTGCTTCTTTGTGACTCCCGGGGGATCTGAAGTCCCCCTTCTGGCCGCTGAAGGCATCTCGTGCACTCAAGTGCACATACGCACACATGGATGAACAGGCATACACTTACTTAAAAATAAATGATTTAAAAATGGTATTTTAAAAAGGAAAAAAATAGGGAATATTTAAGGGGGAGTTAGGAGAAGTTCACGAGGCCAAATAAAAAAAAAGTTCCCAGAGATTGTTTACATCAAGGTTCTTACAAAGTCTTCTGGGTGTGTATATGTTAGCATCGGACGTTAATGGCAGGTGACCGTGAAGCCTATAAAATCTTGTGTTTGTGTAGAAGTTAGTGTTTGTTCACTTTTGCAAGGAAACGCTCCTTGCTTTGGTGGTCAGTAAGGTGCTCTCAGCCATTCACAATAAACAAGGAGTATCTGGTTCCTTACCCGGTTATTGCAGGGGTAAAACAGAATAAAGCTTTAAAAGTGCAGGGAAAACTAGGACTATATGAGGAACTATTATGAATGTTATTGAGTGTGGATAAAATATAGGCTCGATATGAATTAATCCCAGTCATTTATTTTACAAACCTAAAACCCTAACATCTGTGTGCGGAAGGGCTCCACCCAGGACAGTATGGATATAGAACCATCCCATCCTTTGTGATTATAAATCCTGTAAGAGGAGAGAACCGTACACAGTTGCAAGATTACTATGCCCCAAAGGATGAAGAGTATAGGAAACATATATTTAAAATACATTACAGGAATTATAGGGATAGAAAGACTACTTCTCATTAGGCTTATAGAGTCTACCTCTAAGAAATAAGGATACACTGGAAATATAATAGTAGCAAAGAGACGACGATCACTTAACATCAACAAAAACAATAAAAATGAAATTTCTTTTTTTACTACTATGTGTGCTGGGCATTTTTAATGCATTAAAAAACTTTAGTTACCGCAGCAACCATGACAAAGTTCCATGTACATTTAAGAGAAAGTGAGACTTAGCGAGGTCACACATGTAGTATGCTGTGGAGTTAAGAATCAAGTGTGACTCCACCCATGGGATCACTAGAGTAAAATGTCCCCAGGTCAGAGGAGAGCCACTTGTTGACAGCTGGGCCAGGAATCAGTAGGTGCTCTGGGTAGCAGAATCCTGACGGAGAGATACCAGGAAAAAAGCTAGGTTGGGTCAGTGCCTGCTTTTTATTTTACTTTACAAATGCACAGATGTTTACAATGAGGTGATGGTAGGAATCATGGGAATGGCTATCAAGGTGATGAGGTAGATGGAAGACTCTGAAGTGTTCTTATTGTGTTGTGCTCACTTTAAAATAAAGCAGTTCTGTAGGGGAGGTGTTCTGTGTGCAGCCAGTCATTCAGTGTTTCTAGTAGATGACATCCCTGATGTCACAGTGGTTTAAAGTGGGGCCCCTCTGAGCCAGAGAGCTCCATAGGGAACAGACACAGCCTTCTACCTTTCCCCTTCTACTTTAAGGCCATCAACATCTTTAGGTAGTAAGAATAGAGACATACAGAAAGAGGATAATGGGCATTGGTGTTTCTTCCATGACAGTTATATTAAAAGCATGACTTCCACCCACTTCTGAGAATTTAGAGCCGAGAAAAGTCCTCCTGTGGCTGAAAAGTAACTGAGAGAGTCGTCACCAAAAAACGTTCTGACCTGGAGAAAGTTTCGGAGCATGTTGCAGGGAGTGGGGGAAGTCCTGGGAGATGTGCACAGTTGACACCAGCACGGCCATGTGAAGGGCTGATGCCCCAGACCCACAGGAATGGCAAAGCCTCCCCTGGGTGAGGCTCAGAGGAATGACAAAGCTTTTCTCCTAGTCCAAGTGTGGATGTTGATAGTGTTCATAAAATTTCCACTATAGCTCCCCCCCCCGGATGTTTATGGCCTGATGGCAGCTCCCACACCGAGATTGCTTCTAGCAAGATTAGCAAAGCCCATCTCCTTGGTTCAGCTGTACACCATAAACCCTACCTCCTTCTTTATGTGTATGTAATAACCCTGCCTCCTTGTTCACCTGGATGCAATCATCCCACCTGCCTGTATATAATTAACATCTGATCTGGGATGTGGTAGCATCTCCATTCACAGCCCAGATAACCTAACTCTTCTGTGACCATGTGTAGAGCATTTCTTCACTCCCTCAATTACCCCCCCCCAGCCAAGGTGGCAAGACCCAAGACATGCAAGGGTGCAGAATCATGTGCTTCTGTTTCTGTCACTATCCCTGTGGTGACAAATCCTGATCACTAAGAGCAGGATGCCATACCGTACCTCAGTAGGGCAGTTCAGGGGCTTATTGCCTTGGTGGTAAGGTTGACAGTGTTAATGCGATATTTGCGCAGCCGCTAGCATGGAAGAATTAATATAAATAGAGCCCATTTTACACTGAAGTAAATCTTTGTTTGTCAAGGATGCCAAACTTTCGGGAAAGACATGCAAGAGGCCCATGCCCGACAGAGCTCTTGCAGTCTTTGGCTTCCTTGAAGGACACAGCTAATCACTGAGTGCAATATTGTTAGAGACCGGTATTCCCCAGCGAAAGACAGTTTGGAGCTGGTTTTACCCAAAACAGGAGATACAATTGGTTTATCCCCATGAAGGGAATAATCTTGATTGGTACTTTGGAGGCAGACTACAAAATACAAGCCCAGGCTGGCCTTCTCTGTATCTCATCTTTCAAAAGGAAAAGCCAGTCTGGACTAGCGAGTACATACACAGAGAAACTTGTCACTCAAAGGAAGATTCCCCCTGACAGAGCTGCTGGCTTTTCATCTTTCTAAACTATGTCAAAATTAACAGACATATTTAACGTTAGGAGCATCATGTACAATCTGAAAATGAAAGAATTTTGACCAAGGTTTGATTAATTTGGCAAATTAAATCAGAATGCCAAGATCAAAATTTTTATAGGCAGTGACAGTATGCTGACTACAGGGGCTGGGGATGCTGAGAGGCAGTCTGGGAAATTTGTAACTGTCAGTGGCCCTGTTGGGTTGAGGTAATGAGCCATCATCAATGGCCAACTTTCTTATAGATAGTGAAGTTAGCTGGAACCACTTTAAATCAATTCAAACTAATGTGAAAAGGTAGTTTCAAATACTCGATGTGTAGCAGTTTTAGTTGGGGTTCATGGTTTCATCAAGGAAGAAAGGAGTGATAACAGGCTTTTGAATATTTAAATTCAGAGAGGTCGTTTAGTCGAGTTGGAAGGACCTCTGAGATCACATGCTATAGTCTCAAATGTAACTATGGAACAGTGTTTAAAGTATGTAGAGACTTATGTGACTCTGTCACAAAGAATAGCCCCTAAAATATAAACCTTTGTGCCTTTCGGGAAAATTTAGATGCTGAATTACTAAGATACACCTGTTTATCGCCTTAGTAATAACATTCAGCTTCTAGAAGAAACTAGTGAATGCCTATAACGTTTCATACACTGATGTTAGTATTATTCCGCTATTTAAAACGGTATATATATACCTTTTACAATAGAGTTGAACTAACCAAATTACTTCATATTCTAGAAGCCAACAACTAATGCATTATGGAAGAAGCTTTTGGAAATCTCTCTCTCTGGAAGCCCCAGGAAATGTGACCAGCATGAAGCAGCAGTGTCACCTGGCCAGGAGCAGGATGGGGAGCCAACAGTGGCACACCCACAGGACTTGGAGAATGGACCACACTGGTGCTCAGGAGCCACACTGAGCATCTCAGTTCTTATCTCTGCCACTCTGCCCCAAATCATCACATACCCTTGAAGACCTCACCTAAATGCTTTCAGAGCCATGAGGTTAGAAAGAGAAGAATGCCCACTATTTGTTAACTAGGGATACATGAGGCATCAGTGGAGAAATATGGACCATGCTATGGTAATCCACACTTAGGACTTGTAGCTGAGAACTCATAGGTGCAGGTTATCCCAATTCGGATATTTTGAAAAAGCAAAAACGATGTCAATAAACCCCATCCATTTAAAAAGACTTGCATCAGCCCAAGCCATCTCTATTTAAACAGTTGCTCACAAGTTGATATCTTCATTTGTTCAGGACTGAGGGCATGTAGGTAAGGACTATCCACATAACCACACAAAGATGTAATGTCCTGGGGTATTTGGAATGAAACGTTAATTTCTTTTCCGGTTATCCTTAGTCTTGCCTGCTACCATCATCTAAAGGAACTTAAGATAGGTTTAGAGACAAAATGATACCTAGTGGAAAAGTTAAAGACTTACAGCATTCAGGAAGACACCATGGCTAATTTAAGAAGAACTAAGATCGAAAGTTTGTACGTTATGTACGCTGCAGTGTAAGACAAAGTCATAAATCACAAAATAACTTCATTTTGAACATGAAGCATAAATATTGATGTTTTGGTACATTCTATAAACACCCACTTTATAATGATTGGCCATAAGGGCAGCTGATCTATAGGCAAACATATTGTGCAATCTATAGTTATTATCAGGAGCCCTCTATGTATACCTGATAGGCTCTGTGAGATGTAATTCGAATGAACAAAGATATTCTTTGTGTTTCCACAGTCTGTGGAACCCAGTGTCCACACACACACACACACACACATACAAACACACACACACACACAGAGCTGAGGCAAATGCAAATGTAAATGCCCCTGTGAAGTGTCCAGAAGCGAATAGAGTGTCTTCCCTTCTCATTCAGAGGGGGAGTAAATAAGAAAGGGATGGAGTCATCTAAATGCTGCGGACCAATGAGAAGGAGCGCTTGACTGATGTTGGCGATGAACACTGGGCATAGCAGTGGGAAGGTCAGGACAACTTGGGAGAACACCATGGTTAATTTTCCCATCTTTATTATCACCTACAGTAATTTGTTGGTTGTATTTGAAATCAACCTGGTCACTACAGACATTAACTACAATGTAGGAAGAAAGCATTTAATTCATACAACATGAGCTTTTTTTTTTTTTTCTATAACCAGCCAACTAGAGTTCCCTGTTTACTGATGACTATCTGTAGTCCTTCCTAGGAAGCAAGTATTGGAGAATCATGAAGTGTTTAAAAGTAAGTGAAGGCATGTTCCAAATCAGAACAGAGTTGGTGAAATCTTTATGCCCTCTGACTCTGTAAAACTGACCTAAAGATTGATGTTCAGAACAATATTCTCATTTTTAAAAGATTTATCTTTATTTTACATACATGACTGTTTTGTCTGCCATGCATGAAAGTGCACCGTATGTGTACAGTGCCCTCAGAGGTCAGAATAGGACACAGTAACCCTGAAACCAGAGTTTCAGGTGACTGGGAGCCACAATAGGTGGCCTGGGAACAGAACCGAGGCTCTCATGTTTGTGAGCCTTAATGTTTCTGCTAATGTTTAAGTCACCTCTCCAACCCAAGCATGGGATCCAGGAGATGCCTGTGTGTTACTCCACCAAGGGTCCTAATGTCAAAGTTAACCTGTATTCTCAGAAACACATTTTGACAACATTGTGAACAAAAGCATATGAACTTTTAGAAAATAGATCCATCCAGACTGGACATTTTCCCAAGTATTCCTTTGAGAAAGGATGACATATTTTCATAAGCTGAAGCAAAAGCTGTATTTTAATCCAGGGCGATGGGAGACCCAGGATTCATTTTAGAGATGCGGAACATGGAAATAACCAGCTTCCATTTCCTTGTAGGTAATAACAGTTTGGTTATGGCAAACTGGAGGTATTTGCCTACTCAACACATTCACCAATATTTTGAACAAAGAACTGCTGCTTTCTTGCTATCCCTATTTTAGACATGACTTTCTAGACTAGCTAGCCTGGAGAGGTGAAATAATTTGTCCAAGGTCAAACCAAACTAAACACTCTGTATTCTGTTAGTGTTAGGGCCTTTTTCTTTTGTTAGTTTGATTGTTTATTTAAAGAAAAATTTCTCTTTCAGTCTCATGCTTTCCCTGTTATTATATTACTTTTCCAAGAGTAGAACCCTTAGCTATCTCCTCATGATTTGATAATGCATTTCAACAACATCAAAAGGCAGGGATCTTTTCCCTTGTAAATATTTAAAACAATGTGCACGTGCATTTATTAAGTACACTGATGTGTTAAGCAGCACACGTGCATGGACCCCTTTGACTGTCACAGCAGCTTGCAAGGATGTGGTGGTTTGAGTGAAAATGGCCGCCACAGGCCCACAGGAAGTGTCCCTATTAGGAGGCTTGGCTGTGGGAGCAGGTGGGACTGTGTTGGAGGAAGTATGTCACTAGGGAGGTGGGCTTTGAGGTCTCAGATGCTCAAGCCAGGCCTAGCATGGTTCCCTTGTTTCTCCTGCTGCCTGATGATCTGGACGTAGAGATCCCAGCTCCTTCTCCATCACTATGTCTGCCTACACACTACCATGTCTGCTGCCATGAAGACAATGGACAGTAAGTCAGCCCCAATTTAATGTTTTCCTGTATAAGAACTGCCATGGTCACGGTGTCTCTTCACAGCAATAGAAACCCTAAGACACAGAGGAAGCATGGCCTTGGTGACTCTAAACAGCCTTGGTCCTTTGTGTGGCTCCTCTCAATGTCCTGTACGGTTTCTTTGCTGATGTTCAGCTACTGGCAGACCTGAGGAATGTCTTTGGAATGCCTGTCATTTTGTTCAAGATCATTTCCCTCACCTGTTTCACTCAGCCTCATGCATTTAAGCACTCGCTCTGTGAGGAAGATGCCATAGTTTTTTCCCTTGCTCTGATCTGTGCCGAAGTTTGGGCTAAAACACCCAGTGACTCACTCATAGCTCTCCTTGGATACTAATGAATATTTCTGATTTAACATTCAAAACTGAATCCTTACTTGTCATGGGAGCCATTCTTTCTACAAATCTTGTTTATTTTTCTTAAAATGTTAACACAGTCTAAATACCATCCTAGTTAATTAAATTTGTATCTTCAAAGTGTTTTTTAAGTAGGTCAAACTGCCAAAAAACCTTTTAATCTAAAATTTATTAACAGTAAATACGATTTTAAGATTAATATTGATACAAAAAATTGTACACAAAAATACACACTTCCTAAGAAACCATTTGAGTATGGGGAAAAAATAAAGTAACAACCATCTCTCACTGGCAAATGAAAAGGTGCTTCATAGTTACCTATGCAGGGTGTATGTACTAAATGTGCAATGTGATCCCTATGTACACACTCTGGAATCAATGGGGTGACAGAGACAAGAATGCCAAGTACTGTGTGAAGAGGGGAAGCAAAGGAAATTCTCCTTAAATCACAGATGAGCACATATTTTGTCTACTAAATATAATCTACTTGGAGAAATAGAACACTTGTTGGTGTATGCTCACTGTGCATATAGTGATGGGTTTATAAAAAGACATTTTCATTAAGTTTATCATGTACTTTGACTACAATGGGCCCATATTCCCTCTCGAGCCTTCCCTAGACCACGTGGCTAGTCCTCTTCCTCTCCCCTTCTCTAAGTACAACAGCTTCCGCTTTAATACAGACAGATACACACACACACACACACACACACACACACACACACACACACACTCACACAGTGCACACATGACAGGAAGTATGTGGTATCTTCCTGAGTTTACTTTACTTTGCTTATCTCAGAGATACTTATATATCCACATTTTTCCAGCATTATTTACAATAGCACATTATAGATTCATTTGCTGTCAACAGCAAAATGGATAAGGGAAGTATTATATATGTACACACACACACACACACACACACACACACACACACACACTGAATTTTATTCAGCAACAAAGAAAAAGAAAACTATGTTGTTTGTAAGAAGATGATGTATGTGAATATCATGAGACTAAGAGCTGAACTAGAGGCATGTCATTTCTATGTCATTCAGGCACTCACGCGTCCTCTACGAGCACAGAGAGTGGACCATATTCCTACACACAGGGCTTCATGTAGTCACCCACATTCACTCCCGCTTAAAGTCATCAAGAATCTTTGAGGAGAAACTCAGTCTGGCTTCTTTTTCTGTCACTTCTTTCTCTCTCTCAAGACTGCTAGGTCTGTCTTGCAATGACATGGAAACCAGAAAGCCAGAACTCAAGTTTTGCGATTCTGGGAGGAAAATATATAGTTTGATGCTATTTTTACAAAAGAAAAAAATACAAAATAAAAAGTGTAATTTGTATGAAAGAGCCGATTGCTAGAGCAACCTTGAGAGAATGCAACTTTATTGCTGCACGGTGGACATGAGGATCTGCCCCACTGGAAAGTAGCAGTTACCTCTTCCTGAACGCAGAGTAACATGTGTCCCATCAAATCCTAGCTGCTGTGAGAGGACAGCTAGTCACAGCCAACCCTAGGTGGCTTTTCAGGAGTGGGCGGGTGACACGAACTAGAGCGTCAGTGACCCGGCCCTCGGGGCTTGCAACATACCCATTACGGAGACATCATACTCTATGAGCAGGGTTGCCTCTTGGCCGCACTGTTTAAGAATGCTCATGGCCTCAGCATGGGTGGTTCCAAGAAGCCGAATTCCATCCACGCTCAGCAGCCTGTCTCCAGGTTTGACGGTGCCCTCCCTAGACAGGATAAAGGAGCGTGGTCTTGATTAATTTCGCATAATGGGGCTCAGCTTTAACAGCCACTTAGCCAGAGTCGTGCTTTCAGGCACAGCCCACCATCTACCCCATTTGCATTCCTTTCAGGCCCCAAGAACGAAAAAGAGAGCGTAAAGAGGTAACCCCCAACAGAAAACTGCTGTAATACAAAAACCAGTAATGAGAAAATAACTACACATTAGCAAATAACCTGGTCACCCCCAGTTAACTCTTGAAGGACAAAAGGAAGAGAGGCACATTTCCCCTCTTGTAGGCTTTCCCTTCCAAGCCTTAAATTGATTTATTGGAGCTCAGGAAATAGCATTCACCTATTTTCTGCCATAGCTGGGTTGAACACAGAAGCCTTCTAATTCCGTCTCATCTATTAACCGTGAGCCCAAGTGCAATTGGGAGTGCTGGTGAGAATTTTTCTTGTCTGTACATTTCCCTACTGAGTTATGAAGCCATTTGGCAATCATTAACACCTATTCAGTCTCACCTGCCTTGGAAGCGGCAAATAATATTCCCCCTGCTGTGAACACAGAGTCTTAAGGCACCAGGAGACGATGACAGGACATTAGTGACACAATGGTTCCAGGGTCAAGATCACTGTCTCTGCTTGGGGGAAGGGCATGAGACTGTGGGACTGGGAAAGGCTGTAAATGATCTCTGAAATAAACATCCTTCCCATAATTCTACAGTTTCACATTTAGTGCGCAGGTTTCTTTGGATTCTAATTTCATTTGACAATAATTTGTAGTTTGCTCCTGACACTCCTGTGAACCCTAACAGTAAAGATTAATGAGAAATGTGTACACATTTATTTTCTTTAGAAAGAGCAGTCCCCAAGAGAAGCATGGGTGAGGGAAAAGGTGAAACTTTTCTGAAGTTCGTGTTTTGTGTTGTCCTCTGCAAAGGCAAATAGATGGTAGGCGTGGGCACAGCGGAGACGCCAAAATCTCCTCATGTTCTTATTTTACATGAAATGACATCTTCCTTAGACGTGAGCTCACAGCATGGGTTCTGGAGGAAATGACACCTGATCATGGACCCCTAGTTCTACTCAATGTCGGTCTTAACTATCCTGGGCCTTTATTTGCTCAGCTGTGAGAAAATAAAAATGCTTCCCTTACAGAGTGATTGTAAGACTAAAATAACAAGCAGGCAGTGTTCTTTCTGGAATATAGAATGTGCTTCATAAATAGTATTTATTGTGGTGACTTCTTTCACAAAAGGTTTTAAAATCTATCTTGATGCTAAACAGAAAGAAGAAATTAGTGTGTCTGCTTCCTACCCTTTAGGAAATCTATGGACGGAGTTGTGTTCCTCCATTATTCTAGAGTTCTCTTTTGCCATCAGAAAACAACACAGACACAAGCATCTCCAGAGACACTTAGACTGTGAGTTGACTTGGGACCCAGCAAGGCTTATGAGAAAACACCTAAGAGCACTTTCATATACTCAAATTCTCAAGGAAGAGAAGTCTCTAGGAATTGACAAGATTTCTTCCGTATGATTAAACGCCACTCCTCTGTGACATATCCCTTCATCACCCTGAGCGGATGCACAGGGATGCTGATGATCGTAAGAGTCACAGTACCACCCCATCTTCCCAGATGGGAACACGCAGTGCAGAAGGACATGGGCCAACCATCTGCCCTGGGAGAGCCTGCTTCTTTCCATCAGTGCTTCTGGTGAGTCAGGCCACCCCAAACAGCCTTTTCCAAAAGCAAACAAACCGGAAAGCCTGCCAGAGTTGTCTGTATCCACGGTGGAGGGAAAACCGTATTTCTCTGCTCCCACAGCTCAAAGTCTTGGAGTCTTCACATTCTCCTATATATACTTGCCACCGAGCTGTTACAATTAATCATGCTCTCATTCAGAGTCCCCAGTTGTACTCAATCTACTTTGGATAATGCTAAAGAAAAATGGAATTTACCTGTCAGCAGGCCCTCCAGGACGAACACAGGTTATCACAACTGGACGAGACTTATTCCTGTCATCATGTGCTCCTCCTAGCAGGAAAACAAGGAGGGGGGAGGCATCTTTAAAATACTCTTATTGCTGCCTTTAAAAAGAATTACTTACAAAGTGCCAGCTGAAATGTTGCAGTACATTTGTGGATATATGGAGGAGAATGTGCACTTTGTCCGCTGGCATGTAAGACCCCCTAAAGGGCTTAGTCAGCTTAGGCAGAACGTTTTTGAAGTCACTGCCTCTGCACCTCTCAGAATGATAGAAGACGTCTGACAACAGGGTTGGCAAGGGGGCTCAGCTCACTAATTAAAACCACTTGTCCAAAGAGAACACCTCCCAGGCATAAGCAATGCACAGGAATGCAAAACTCATGCTGAGCAGTCTTCAACCATATAGGAAACAAACAAACAAACAAAAAAACTATGGAAGAGGGCCAAGTGGCAAAAAAAAAAAAAAAAAAGAAAGAGAGAGAGAGAGGAAGGAAAGGAAGGGAGGGAGGAAGGGAGGAAAGAAGAAAGGAAGGAAGGAAGGAAGGAAGGGAGGAAGGAGAAGGAGGGAGGGAGGGAGGAAGGAAGGAAGGAAGGAAGGAGGGAAGAAGGAAGGAAGGAAGGAAGGAAGGAAGGAAGGAAGGAAGGAAGGAAGGAAGGAAGGGTCATCACTGTGGCAGGAGGAATCCTCATGACTATGGAGTCAGGCTGGCCTGTGGTCTATGTAGTACTTGTACTGCATACTGTGTAGTACTATGTAGTATGGTCTATGTAGGCTTGCCTGGGTTATAGAATATGATCCTGCCTAGAACAAAACTACGTGGCTTAAGTGGACACTATAAAAAATAAAGCTCCAGAAAACAAAGCCAATGCAACATCACAGGAAAGACCACAAGTCAATGCCATGCATATGTTTCAGCCTCTAGTGATCTCCTGTACATATACTCACATAAACTTCTGAAATCCCTGAAAACCATTTAAAGAATATTTTGGTAATATTGTGTGTGGAATTCAGTTGCATCTACTCACTTTATTTTGTAACGATAAATTGTTATTGGCTCAGGTCTCTCATTAGCAATCTGATTTATTATCGATTAATCTTATAGTAACTAGTTGTGAAATGTCCAGCAGAAGTAATCTTGGTTGCAGTTATTCAATCATTAGGAATTTGGGCATATATTTCAAAAGCATTTCCCCTTAAGGTTTTAAGGGAAAGGAGATTTGCATACACCATCCTGCAGCCTAAATACCTCCTAGAGAGAGTTTTCACTCATCTGTCTAATTATGTGTACAAAATTTAAAAATGGTTGTGGTTAGTAAGCCAGCCTTGGAATCTATTGTGACTCTTAAAAATAGGGTTTGGCCAGAGACATTTTATGACCAGAAAACAGTCATAACCACTGAGCCAAACCATACAATACACTCCTAGTTTACCTTCTATTTTACTCACTTAGTAGAAGTTATCAGCTTGTGTCTTAAATTCACTGGCCTTAATTCCTGAGGTAGGGTCATATTCTTAAGATGCCACAGCACTTAATGTCATCCTGACATGTGGATGTATGCCTAGCAAATGTTTCATTGATTGAGTGGTTTGCTAAATGACTGGTCCAGATTAGAATTAAGCATCCAGAGCCCAGCTGTAAAGAAAAGCTTGCCCAAGTGAACACAACTCTTTCAGTATTTGATGCTTATAGATTTACTAAGATGCTTGTTAATATTAGTTAATATTTCATCAATCATTTGGACAGAAGCCTTACTCTTGTAAAGTACATTGCTATAGGTAACAACAACAGAAAAGAATTACTTCCAAACTTGTAATGCTAAAATTTCCTGCTGCATACATAATTATTGAATCTGATTATCACCCTATGGATTAAGGGCTGCTAATGTTGCATTAGTCTTTCAGGGGTGAAATCACTAATAAGAAAAACAAAGTCATAAAAACCCAGGGTCGTAGTTCAGAATTAATGGCGTCATTTGAAGTCTTTGGTATCAGTGTCACCCCATAATGAGATAGATTGGGCTGATACACATGGGTACCCCAAGGATTAGATTGTCTTCGGTCCATTTTTAGAGTGCTGCCATAATAAAATGTATTTCAAAAGAAAGTAATTTAAACCAAGTTGCTTAATCCTTGGGTCTTAAATCAAGTCATGCCTATCAATATTTTTGATTCAGTAATACAGACCAGACACAAACAAAGAAAGGGGCATTGGAAGGTGCTAAGTCAGAATGGTCACTGGGATGTGATCACGTGTATCTACCAAAAGTAGCTACTTACGCTGTATTATGAGCTAAAAACAAAACTGAATTTGGAACTTGTTTTGTTTCTTTCTTTTCCATTGTCTTCTTTGCTTAATGATAACTCCACCCTATGGAAAGATCAGTTTCTAAGGATGCTTTTCAGTATCTCACTGAGAAATTCTCTGGGAACATCTGAAGGGCCATAGCTGTTAACTGTCACCTACCTCGTATTACAAAACCGAAGGTGTTGCCTTCTTTGTGCAAAGTGACCTCCACTGTTCGGAACATGACACTCGGTCCCTGTACAGCTGTATATGCAAACAAGATGGGAAAGCGTAAGTTTAAGGTCACAATAGCATTTCCATTATAACTTTTTCAATGTGACATAATAGGCTTGCAAGTTCTGTTTCAAATAGTTTATTTTGAATAAAAAAGCAATAGTACCAATGAAGTCTGAGGAGAAAGAATTGTAATGACATACAAAGACTATGAGTATTTAAACATATAAATGACCCACATTGTTCCAAGTAGAAACAAAGTCATAGCTAGATCCTTCCTAGTGAAGAGACACCCTAGATAGCAGGTGATATTTATATTGCTTGAGCTCTACATAGCAAGCAAGACAATCTTCAACAAATAGAAATGTTTCCCTTTGTGAAATACAAAAGCAATATCATTATTGCAAAGCTTGTGAAATAATATCTGCATTCATTTTTAGTTTTGAAGCTGGAATATGAAGAAAACTCATTCTTCTCAGATTATAATCAACAGATTGCTGATGCAAATAGATGTTCTGACACACAGACAGCTGTTCAGTGAAGATGCCAGAGAACCAAATGAAACACAGATAGCTAAAGAAATCCTAAGTACATTCAAAATGTGACAACATGGAAAGCAAAGATATGCATAAATTTTCTTATTACCACTGTGTTCTGTTTGCCTTTTATTGCTCCCATTTTCCAAAAATGAAATTGTACTGCCGAGTTGTAGTCTCTAATTAAATTATACCATACATGTGGATTTCCGTCATGGAAGGGCATAGTCACTAAAATATTGTGTGAAGCTGCTTTTGGGAAATAGTGAGCGATTCTGATTGTATGATAGACTTGCTACATGAAAAACAAATCCCACAAGCACAGGAACGATTTTCTTGGTGGACAGAGAAGACTTGTGTGCTGTTAAGAAGTAGATGGCTTCCAAGCCTTTAAAACATTGTACAGGGGAAGCTAGGGATGGTGGAGCATACTTGTAGTCACAGCACTTGGGAGGCTGAGGCAGGAGAATTGCAAGTTCAAGGATAGTCTGGGCTATAGAGTGATTTAAAAGGCAGTCAGGCTACATAGTGAGATAGTATGCCAAAAAACCATGTAATGATGTCTATAGCCATAGTTATCATCAATAACACATCTACTGTTATTAGAGCTCAGCATGTTTCAATAAAATCTATCAATACAAAAGCCATGACTAATGATGCTTGAGTTAGAACGTGTTGGCTTTGTTGTGGTGTGGAACATACTCAGTATACTCTCTTTGCACTCTGTGTGTGGTATTCAACAAATGACATGAGCTACGTGACACTGAATTACAAAATAAGCTTGCGCTGATGCTTTTACCGAAAAGTAGGCTACATTTCCGGCGGGTCAGGCTGAGATGTTTGGTTGGTTAGGGTCATTTAAAGTATCAAACTTCACCACGGCTTCAACTTTACTTGGGTTTCTCAAGAGGTAATTTCACTCAATGTCAGGAAGCTTCGGCATATAGACAATTTTAAAGAACCATTGAAAATTACTCTCTTCTTGCCATCTGTACAACTACAACTAGCTAGTGGTTTAAATTAAACATTAATTGCAGCTATTTTTGACGATCAGAAACACTAAACCCTCAGAGGGACCCTGTAGGAACAATGATAAAAGCTACACATTTAAACCCAGAGAGTCAGGCTGGTACACAAAGCTGATCTGCCAACTAGCAGGCTGCGGCATAAAGTACAGAGAAAAGCTGGATTCTGAAGAACAGCATACATGCACAGCTGACCAAATGTTTGGCTATATGGCTGATTGAATTAAATGTCGTTTTCTGGCTAACAGGGGAATTTCCGTTTACTCTAATCAACTAGATACAAACAAATGAAAGAAATGAGGGATAGCTTTAATTAAATGAAGAACAAAATTGGTCTTGAACTAAATGATTTCTTATCTCCATGACCCAACAAGCCACTTGAAGAAACTGGTTCTGCACACAATATATTTTCATTTTATGAGTGCGAGGAAGGCAAAGGCATGGCAAGAAATACCTGATGAACATCTACAGCGTGCCCAGAACTCAGCAAAGTGGTTTGTAAATATTATTTCATTTAATCATTAAATCATCTTTCAATTACACACAACCAAATTCCAGCTCTGGGCCACCTGTGCTTGTTGGCTGGATGTATGTTCTGGGAATGTGCAATATTGGAGTTTTAATTTTGTTTTAGCTTTCTATATAGCTAGCCACAAAATTCTTATAGTCAAATCCATATAGTCTATATGAAGACTCTGGATTCCCCCACAGCTTCAGATTCACATGTTGTTCTCCACCATTTAAGATGATGGCTGTTATTGTTGGCAACATTTTAATACAATTAACAAAACATATTGGATCTTTATAGCTTTTATTCACTCTATTGGCCCTGGCTGATTGCCTTTCCACACCCGCTATGGGTGTCCTTGTGTTGACCATGTAAATGATACTCATTATTCTACAGAGATGTAATGAAGAGGCTTAGCCAAAGGGTCAAAGGGCTAGGTAGGGTCATCTCAGTATTGCAGTTGTGGTGAGGTTCTGTGTTTCTACTTGTGAATAGGCACCTGTTTCTGGAAAGCTGTTTTGCTACAGTAACTGAGATTGCTCCTAGTCAAACACTCAAGCTTCCTCCGTCCCTCCCGGTCTCTACAGAACAGGCCTTGAGCTGTTCCTCACTTCATCATGTTCCCTGCTTTGCCTCTGTGAGGCCGCAAATGTGCTCAAGTGAACACTGCCTTCTTTCCACACAAGGAGGGCGCTATAGAGCAGTGTTCATGTAGACTCCACCCAGAATGGACAGCATGGAGGAAATCTTTAGATGCCCCTTCTTCTTCACCACTCCACCATGATGACCCCACAGGGTCAGAACAGAGATGGCCACACAGTGACATGCACTCACCCACCTATTTGAGTGAAGGGAGGATTCCTTCTGTTGGAGAGCTGGTCACACTCAGCCAGTGATTTAACGGGAGATAAAAAGACCTGACAGGTTTCTCTTTTTAATTATTAAACAGGGACAATCTGTAGCTCCAAGGTTTAAATGGAAACACTATTTAAGTAAATAGAATGTCCCCAAATCACATTCTTTCTCGTTATTTAAGCTGGTGATAAAATGTTAAGTGTCAACTGAAAATGGCTGGGAATTACTTAGCCTTTCAAAATTCCAGTGGGGTTATGTGAACCAAGAGTGTGAAGGTACTTTGGGGATCAATGTTTGATGCACAGATACCAGGAATACACTTTGCTCATTTCCTCTCCAAGCACTTCTGAAAGCAGTAGATAATTTTCAAGTGAAAATGAAGTATGGATACAGGTAGACCAAGTGCTTCATTTCCATAAAGAAACTGAACCTCAGGAAAGATAAATGGATTGCCCAAGGTCAGACTTTAATTTTCTAGCTTAATCTCTCGGATGGAAGACATACATGCCCGGCTGTTTCTCAGCCCTTGAGTAGGCTGACTCAGACAGCTGTGATCGGGGTGTGTGGTTCTTGGCATTGGGCTGGGGCAGGGATGGGGAGTGGGGGCTAGAGAGACACGAGCTTCAGCTACCTGAGATGGCCTATTTAGTTTCAGTGCTCCAAGCTAAGTACAGAAGAGGCTCGTAATGCCTTCCACCTTCCTGAACTCCTAGGTCTTATTAATTTCCCAAACATAAGAGAAATAGATAGAGATTACCCTTGGAGGATAGGCCTCTTCCATCTGAAATCTATCACAAAAAGTACTTTGGTGTTTAAAAGTAAATTTTCTCTCTTCCTGTCAGCTTTATTGCATGGGGCAGTCAAATCTATTTAGGTCCCAGTCTCAGCAGATTTAACTCTTAAACGTGTCAGGGTACCAACCTTCTCCTCTTTAACTCTGTAGGTGCTGTCCTTTCTAGAAGAGTAACAGCCTCTGGACAATAGGTCTGAGGATCTATTTGGGTTTATTTCCCATTAGTTTCTAAAATGGTAACTCGAAACACATTGGTCTGATAATACAGTTTTAAAAGCCCTTAAGGAATTTTCAACACCCACATGTCCCCTGGGGCCTCATCATTTGATTTTTGTTGCCTCATTGGCTGCATCTCTACTATCTTTGCTTTTCCTCTGTGCTCTCACAACCCCATCCTGTCCAGCCTGAGCAGACCACTATATCCTCTTACTCCCTTGCTGGACCATCTGCTCAGAGTGGTCCTGCCCTCTTCCTATGCAGTCTGTATAATCCCTTCCCATTCCCTCCAAGTCTACACCTCTGACATCCATGATACTGGACAAATGTGTTTTACTGATACATGCACCCAGTGGGAGATAAACATATAATGAGAGACACATCTCTATACAGCTGGTTTTTGTAACCTCTGACAATGCTTTGAGATAATGATTTAAAGGCAAATTGACTTTTATAAGGTTATAGAAACCATAGTGGCCTTACAATGGTAATGGTAATAATGGCTAATATTTGCCAAGTATGTAGCAATGGCCTAAGTATGTGATCATACTGCTGAATTCCTACAGAGCACATCCAGCAGTGAGTGTAGTCATTTACAGCTGGGCATCCCAAGGCTCAGAGAATTCAACAGAGCCCTGGAGCTTTATTCTGGTCTCCAAGTCTCAAACATCTCTACATTACCCTCAGTCTCAATTTTCATTGAAATCGCTTGCCCACATTGCTGGCTCCTTCCTTGATATTTCTTTGTACATGGCAAACACACTTCTCAAATGTATTCAGTCTTTCTCCAACACGTCAGTTCTCCCTGCCACCTTGCCCAGCCCCTTTAATGGTAACTATAGCGTTCCCGTTGCTCAGGCTCAAAACCTTGGCACGACCCCAACTCTATCTCTGCACAGCCTGCCTCATTCCTTAGGAAATCCCGTTGGCTCCTCATTCCAAACACAGAATCACACTGTATTTTCCACTTTCGTCACCAACCCTTCTCACATGGATCTCTGCAGTATTCTCCCAACATGACTCCCTCCCTTTGTCTCTGGAAGCCATTGCCTCTGTCTACAGCCGCCAGAAAGCCGCCTCGGGTACTGTGAGATCATGTTTTGTATCTGTTTGAAGCCAGGCTTCCCGAGTCATTCAGAACACAGCAAAAGGTCTTCCTGGTAGCCCATGGGAAGACCCCATCTTACATTTCTGACCATGTCTCTTAATTCTTCCTGCTCAGTCCACAGTCCTCTCCTCGATGCTTCTAGAACAACCACCGGTCCCGTCTTGCCTTTTGCTCTTATCGCTGACTGTTTCTTCTACACGGAGCTTCTCCTTCAGAAATTTATACAGATTTTTCCCTCACTGCCTTCAATGTCTGGATCCTCATCACTTTCTCAATTACTGTTCCCAACCTCCCAATTTAACACTGTGGTCTGATCCCAATCCTACCCACACCCTTGATTAATTCTGATTCATTTTCCTCATACTTTCCCCATCCCTTAGGATATAGCGTGGTTACTGTGGTTTTTGCAAATACTGCCTTACCCTTGTAGAGTGCAATCTCCACTAGCTGGGACACTGTATAGACTCATCAACTCACTGCTCAACATGGGCTGTCACAGGCTGTTCATAAGAACCCACTGCTAGGAAAGAGCCAAGAGCCCGCTGGGGTCTCCTCTCTGGTGACAGCTCATCAGAGGAGATGGGGAACCCGAACAGCATAGCTTCGACACAAGGCAGCCATAACACACAGTAGAGCCACACCTCACGAGAGTGAGCAAGCAGCCTTTGGAGACAACAGGCAGGGTTCAAATAGTTTGTAGCCTACTAACTGGTGAAAGCCTTGCCCTGTGACTACAAAGGATGAACAGAACGATTACACAGGTCTGTCTTGTAGCTTCAATTGGTTGATCTATTATTTCATTAAAAAAAAAAATGTGTCAGGCAACGCTCTCAGTTACTTCTCAGGGCAGGCAATGGTCAGCATTTTGCAGATGGGAAAACTGAGTCATAAAGCTTAAGTAACCCTCTCAAAGACTCAAAGCAAGTAAAAGAGAAGCCAGGTTTAATAAGTTCTTGAAATCTGTCGGCTGCACCCATTACTATCATCACTACTTAATAACAATTAGTTATATTATCTTTCGCTTTTTCATGAGCTTATCCACTGAAGTGTCAATATGAAACATGCTTTCCCTAAATCTAAGAACAATATTCAGATAGTACCTTAGGCATGGATTTTTTTTTTAAAATAAATTGTGTTAACTGTTTATTAAACTAGTTTAAGTGGCAACAATGTTCACAGATCACCTTAATGGAACATGATTCCTAGGTGATATATTGCTAACTGTGTTTTTAGTTCTTTCTGAGGAGATGTGTAGTCTCCTGTTTCGAGCCACTTTGAAATATGAAGCAACTGCTCTCCCACAGCTCCAGTGAAAACCGATGGCACAGAGAAAATGGCAGGAAGCTGTGCCAGCAGCCGGCCACCCTGGGGCTGTTCTATCTGCAGGCGGGTGGCAGCTCGGGGCTGTTTTACTTACAGATGGGTGGCAGCTCATACTCCACTTCCAGTACCACTCTTTCCCCAACATTTTTGAGCAAGCTGATGATCTCATCATGGCGGAATTTGGCCAGGTTGATCCCGTTCACGGCTTTGATGTAGTCACCCACATCCAGCTGGTCACTTCTGCAAAACAATGTCACAATGGGTGGACACATCTTCCCACAGGCCACCCTTTGTTTTTACGTTCCCTTGTCTGGCTTAATGGGTCAACAGGACAAACACCGGCTTCCTAGGCTGTGGCTGGAAGGTTGTGCAGCTGAGCGTGGGTGGGATGCTGATGAGCTGGCCTACTCAGCCTGCCCGCTGCTATACACTGGTATCTACCTGTTACATGATGTGATACAGCGGTACCTGCCGCATCCATCTTTGGCGTGGCTCTAATTGTTCCCCAAACCTTTTGTCTCTTTCATTTTTAAAGCATCATAAAACAAAACAAAAACTTGAAAACATCAGCTGCTGGCCCCCTAGCATTGTTTCTCTAGGGATGGGTCTTAATCCTAGATGCTTCGGATCTGTTCTTCTTCCTTCTTACTTTTGGATGTTTCAGATGTCTTTACTGGGAGTGGGGTCAGAGTCAGAGCCAAAGAAATAGTCAACATACTTTGCTTCTTATCGTTTGTTCTTCAAAACGTTGTCTGCAACTGATCAGGACTGATAAAAGGAATATTGAGGAGAAGAGATGACAGAGAAAGGCCCGAGTTTCAGGATCATTCCCGCCATCTCTCATGCTTTATCTACTAGACAGCCTTCCAAACCAAGAGCAGGCAGTGAGACCAGTGGCCGGGAGGCAACGTGTATGTCACTGGACACAGGGGCAAAGCGAGCTTCCTGCTCTGTGCTTCGTCTAGGAGACCTCTTACGTCCTGGTGGGATAGGAAAGTCTCCTCGGTAGAAAAGGAAGCCTTGCCCTGCAGACCTGGAGCTGTGCCCCTCTCCCTTCCTTACTCCATGTTTCCCATCTTATGGGCCCTCTGCTCCAATTTTAGTAGATCTGAATGTCACTTTCCCACTGTGGCCCATGTGCCATCAGACCTTGAGCAACCCTGCTGAAATTAAACCTGTGAGGACTGGGCTGCTCCCGAGGTGACTTAAGAGTCCCCAGTGGCTTCAGCACAGCCCCAGCAAGCGCCTGGCAGAGCTTGGAGATCTTGCCTGCAGGTGGCAGCTGCCATTTATCTATCAGGGACCTTTTCTGGTAAACTCTATTTGTTTAAATTAATTATGCCCTTGTTCCCTTTCCCCTGTCTCCCCACGAAGCGGTTACCTGGCAGCGATCCCTCCTTGCCGCAGGTTGGACACTCTCGGCTTGCCATCTTTGTCGATCCCTCCTGATACGGTCAGGCCGAGCGTGGTGCCTTCCTTCTTCATCAGCTCCACCACGGTGGAACCCTTGAATTCCTCTGCAAAAGAGAAGCATTCAGCCCGTTAAACAAGAGAAGGAGCAAGAATGCCGGCTGTTTGTTAAGTAACTCTGCTTCCTGCGCTTACATCCCCTACATTTTCATTTAGGAGAAAGGACCTATGTGCATGGCGATTGCTGTGTCTGATGCAGTTGGCTGTGCAGACAGCACTGAGGAAAGCATGCTAGGATTGATGATGAAGCTGGCATCGGTGGGTTGTAGTCTACTCTGTTTCACAACAGTCTCAGTCCTCTTATGTATCAATGAACGTATGCTCCCACGGTTTCTGCCATTCACTAGAGACTTGTTTTCTATTGTAAGTCAAAATGCAACACACTGTTGTCTGGTAGAAGGAACAGAATTTTATATAATCATCCAAACATATAAAACATGGTGGCCAACTCACTGTTCCCCAGACATCTCAGCTTAGGAAGACAACTGCCTGAAGAGCATTGTCTATGTGTTCTAGAAATATTATCAACACACTATTTCATCTCTAAAATTCAAAGGACCAGGCGACAGTTTCTATCATTTCATGGAGAGTGTGTCACTACACAGAGGGGTGGAATTGGTCCACAGGATTTTGGGATAACTGCCCCAAACTTCCACTATTGGGGGAACGCAAGTTTTAAAGCTCACGGATTTTGTGGGAATAATATTTACATACTAGTCAGCAAGTCATTCTTTGATTTTAGCCAAGGTAGGGTAACTTTAAGAATAAAGTTCTTTTCAGTTGGGAGGTATTGTGTGAGTGAAGAGTCTATTTTCACTGAGAGAGAGAGAGAGAGAGGAAGAGAGAGAGGGGAGAGAGAGAGAGAGAGAGAGAGAGAGAGAGAGAGAGAGAGAGAGAGAGAGAGAGAGAGAGAGAGAGAGAGAGAGAGGGAGGAGAGATGGAGAGTCAACATTTGCTATGTGGAAGCTACTGTGATAAACTCTATGTTAGAGATCCCTGCCATGTTTTTCCCTCCTGTAACACAGATAATTTGTGAATGTGAATGGAGAACCACATGGTTTTTCAATTTGTGTTGAATCAGGTTATGAATTTTAGGAGTCATGCACTTCTAGAACACACAAACATACATTAAAATACAAGAAGAGCCTTGGTTTTCTTTAGATCAATTAAAAAAGATTATTTGTATTCTTTTTCCCCATAATCATGCATTACAAATATAATTTCAAAAACCCCTATGAATGTTTATCATATGGGCACTTAAATTGTTCCCGGTATATTGTTCCACAAAGACATGCAACAAAAACCATGTTAAGGGAAGAAACGGCATCTCACATGGTGTAGTGTGCAGAACAAACTCCCTGACCAAAGAATCCAACAGGTATGAGGGTGCTTATTTCCCCTGTGACACAGTGAATTTCATCCCAATCGGGGCTGTCAGGATTGCTTGGTCCTATGGCTGTAACGCCCCGGCTTTCAGGAAGTTAGCTCTTCTATGGAAGCCTCATGAGGCTGCATTGCATAGTATTCTTTAAAGCAAAGTCCAAGGAAGAAACTATCGGTGTATACGGATGCCGGCTTGGTCCACATCATCGCATGTGAAAGACCCAGCTAAAGGACTGAAACTTAAGAGTCAAAGTTCTGCCAACTGCATGGAAGTCCCAGGCCTTGTATGTGATTTCCCACATACATTTGTACCAACGTCCATTACTATTTGCATGTCACTTGTGTCCCCTTAAAGCAAAAACAACCACTTAGCCAAGCCATCAATACCAATATGGGCCCAACTATATTGGAGGCATCAACTGAAGAAACAACCCCAGAGTCTTTGTTGGTAGAAAGCAAGGTTTCAACATTCAAAAGTTAATAATTGACTAATATGACATAGTACATGGTTCCTATCTGCATCAGAGATATGTAAGGATGCCTGGCAATGTTGGTCAACAAAACACTCTGTTCTTTAAATATGCAGACTGCCTCTCTGAATGTAAACACTTGATTTAGACATTTAAGTGCTAGAAAACATATTCTTTGTGGGAATTTCATACAATGTAATTTGATCATACTTGTCTTTCTTCATTCCTTCTTTTAACCATTCCTAGATCACCATTTCCCTCACAATTTCATGGCCTTGTTTCTTGTTTCTTTCTTTCTTTTTCCCTTTTTAATTACCCACTAATTTCACTTTGTGCTGCCCAAATACTCAAAGATTGGGTCTTCCACTGGAGCATTGTTAACCTATCATTCCTGAGCAGCAAGTGACTGTCAATAGCATCTCAGTTAGGGGTTCAGGAATCATGGGTCTTTCCCTGCCTCGGGAAGGATGATGACTTGCTTGGTCTTGTGTAGGTCTTGCACAGGCACCTGAAGCTGTTGGGAGTACATGAGTATCAGTCCTGTCATGTCTAGAAGATGCTGTTCCACTCTGGTCCTCCACAATGTATAGCTTTTTCAATCTTTCTGCCTCTTATGCTGCAATAGCCTCTGAGATGTGTGTGTGTGTGTGTGTGTGTGTGTGTGTGTGTGTAATACAGATGGCAATTTGTGGCTGATTACGTCACAGTCACTTTGAGCTGTTGTTGGTTTCTGCTGTCCACTGCTAACAACTGTCCACTGCACAAAGAGACTACTCTGATGAGGTTTGGGAGCTGCACCAATCTATGGGAATAGGAGTACAAATTTAGAGAGTGGTTGGATACTATGCTTCTTGACAGAATAATAGTAGTAGGTTTATTCCTGGGACCTGTGAACTCCCCAGCTGTGATTCTTAGCCAGATATCCAGCACTGAACATGTATTCCCTCTTGGGGAGCAGGCCTTCACCCCAATCACAAGGTGGTTGGTTACTCCCCAAAATTTCTGGCACTGCTTCACCAAGAGACACCGATGGGGATGTTCTTCAGTATATATGTTTCTCTCATTGGTTGATGAATAAAACACTGTTTGGCCAATAGAGGCAGGAAGATAGGCAGGACTAGGAGACAAGGAGCATTTGGGGAAAAGTAGGCAGGGAGGTTCCAGAAGGATTTGCCATGTAGACCAGAAAGGAGTAACAGGTCCAGGCATTCTCCAGTAAGCCAAGACCACATGGAAATACATAGACTAATAGAAATGGGTTAATAATTAAGACAGAGCTAGCCAATAAGAAGCCCTAGCCATTGGCCAACAGTTTTATAATTAATGTCACACCTCTGTGTGTTCATTTGGGGCTGAAGTGGTTGTGGGACCTGTCAGGATAAGAGAACCACCAGCAATAGGACACATATTGCCATGCTGATTGATTATTATTGTAGTTCACTGGGATAAAATGTTTGGCGAATTCTTCCTCCCAGTAGATCTGCATAGTGCCTACCAGGACTATGAAAGCTAGCCAGAGAGACGAGTCTTCCTGGTCAATACAAACTTAATTTCTTCATGTTCTGTAACAAAAGGACCCATGGAATTTTTAAGTGGGCAAGTCTGCCATGTGAGAAGTTTCAATCTATTGAAGCACGTTCTGCAGGCGTCCCCAAGGATGTGTACATCATATGAGAAGGATTACGGTTATGCAGTATTTAGTCCTATGGGTGAGGACATATAGGTTTATTTCTGCAAGGAAACTAGGTTTATTTCTGCCAGGTCCTTCCCAGGTTCCTGGTTGAATCTCAGAAGTCATGAAAAAACTCAGTTCTTTTAATTTCATTTTTTGTTTGGAATATAAATCCATTTCTCTGGGTACTTTAAAATCTTGTACTAGTCAATTACCCTCTCATTTAAAAATATTTTAAGTCTGTTCCTAAGAGCTAGTTTTAATACCAAGAAAGAAAACATTTATGTCCCAGTTAATTAAGTTCATTTGTACAGTCATTAATTCAGTAAGTCATTGAAGACTTGCAATGAGCCAAACACCAAAACCTCAGAGATGGAAAACTTTGAGGCCATTATCCCAGGATGCTCAGACTAGGCACAGAGGCAAAGTCACAGTGTGGGGTGTGGGAAGGCAGACGGATGAATTCATCCTGGAAACAAGGTAAACAAAAGGTGTGCATTTCCAAATGCAAGAACTATTTTGCAGTGTTGCCTCCCAACCAATCTGCTCAATTTATTGATTAGGATTAGCCCAGCAGCAGCCCAGACCAAAGAAGGAATATAAATGAAGGAAAACCCAGAAGCAAAGGTAGAATGTTCTTGGAATAAAATGTGCTGAATCATAAGGATGTTGACTGCCAATAAGTGTCTTTAGTCTCGAAGGAACTGATCCAGTCTGTTAGGGGTGTTTCCAAAAGGAGTGGGAGAGAAAAGGAGGTCTGGGAGAGGGCGGAACCTGATTCTGGAATTTGCTTCCAGCTAACCTACAGGCTCTACTCAAACCATCAATCATTTCATGTCTTTTTTTGGTGTTTAATGTTTGCATAATGATGCAATGGCAAGAGCAATGAAGACAAATGCCTTCATTTGCCTGAGTTCGCTTATATATGAAGGCTTTACTGAACAAGCAGTGCAGTAAAACAGGGGGAATTGGCAAGTCGATATGTACCTGCAATTCCTTTCCTCTGTGATTTAAATGGCAAATATCTGTCCACAGTAGAAGACGTCACAGCAAATACAGCACTTTCAAATTCTCAGCAGCCCAGGCGACAGATGACACCTAGCTGGCTAGGAAGACATGGCTCCAGATTTGAGGTTTCCCTAATCACTGTATCTAATTGTCATCAAAGAAAGAAAAGAAATGGCCCGTTTACATCTGTACCGCTGCTCATCCAACATGCCTGACCTGTCACCTGGCGGTCTGCTACTTTTCTTTGGGTTTGCAATTCAATCTTTTAAGATAGAAAAGCTCGGAAGAGAAGGAGTAGCCATGACAAAGAAAAGCAAGATGACCACTAGAAAATTGTTATGAACAATATGAAAATTTAGTAACATAGATTGTTACAAAAGAAACATGCGCGTGTGTGTGTGTGTGTGTGGTGTGTGTGTGTGTCTGAGTGAGTATACACATGTGTTTGTGCATGTGATGGTCAGAGGTTGATATTCGCTGTTTTCTTTAATTGCTCTCTACCTTATGTTGACTTTAGTGCCAAAAAAAGAAAAAATAAGAACAAAAGAAAAAAAAAAAAAACCAAAGAAACAGGTAAAAGCCCAACAAGTATCTGCTAACACTCCAATAGAGACCACAAATTACCATAAACATGTTCATTTTTTTTCTAAATCAATCTAAGAAGTTGCCAGTATCAATAAATGGACCAACACGATGTTTGGGGAACATGACAGAATTTGTATAGCCATAGAAACAGAACTCATGTCCTCGTGGAGGTTCTGTGGGAACTTCCCGAAGGATCTAGCTTGTTCTTTCAGTTGTTTCTGGGGAAGTGTAGGAAAAGCCTGCCCATCATGCATCCCTGACAGAGGTCATAGAACAGTGACTGGATGTCACATGACCAACGGCAGCTCTCAGAAAAAGAGAGTTGGGATAGAAAGCCAGTGAAACCCTCAGTCGCTAACTCTCCAACTTCCAGATTCCCTAGACTCCAGATGTTCTTAGATACATAGAACAAATAAAACAAACATTAACAATAATAGAACAAACCAACAGAAATGAATAATGGACACAGCGCATTCTGAACCCACAGTGGACCATCTACCGCCTGATTGTGTTTTCATACTGCTTTGCGTAAGGATATGTCATGATAATGCTTTGTTCTGTGGAAGCCTAGACGTCTAGACACTCCGACCTCATTGTTTATTCAAAATTATCAGGCTTAGACTAGTAAAAGGGAGTTAGTCTTGTTTTCCTGGAAAGTTACTGAAGTTTATGAGGTTGAATAAAGAGGGGATTCCCACTGTTATGGGCATTGCTGAAGCTGGGGAGGGGGTGTAAGTGATGGATACCCTAGGGTGGCTATGACTACTAGACAGAGACCATATTGCTGAAGCGCGAGTCCTGCTCAGTGTGAGAAAGCCGTGTTCTGGATGGTTCCTGAGAACCTCAGTCTTGAAGGCAGCCCAGGTAGAGGGCTGGAGGCAGGGGAGGGGTTACAGACAGAGACTTCTGGCTCATGCTAGCTGCTCTTGCAATTTCTCAGTCCAGTTATGTCCCATGGCAGCTGGGACACTTTGGAGGTAATAATTCCTGCGTCTCACCTCAAACAAGTGAGCCAGAACTCCTGCTGGCAGGATTTGTTTTCACAGTTAATAAAAACATTAACTTAAACACCTTTATGTAGAAGGAGCTGATGTCCACATCACAGCTTGACAGTCATTGGGGTGGGGGAGGGGGGTCAGGGTGTACCTGTATCAAGCTCTAAACGATATTTGGAGTTCACTGTAGATCCCCATGTGTCAGGAATAGCAAGGAGGGCACTGAACCCTTTGTCTACTGCCAGCATCTTGTGACGCTGTAAGCCATTGTGCCTGGGACGGTAGCATCAGTGGAATCGAGTCACGTAGCTTCTGTTAGCATAAGGCACAAGCATATTACTCTTCCATAGACACACCCACTTCTCTGGTGTGCACCTCCTTCCTTAACCGCTGGCCACCTATAATTGCTGTTTATGTAACTGTGGGTTTTAAGAACGTTAAATAAGCGAGTCATGTGAATGAAGGAAAACCTTTCAGGGATAACCCCCTTGTCCTTGTCCTCCGCCTTCTGACATTTAGCACCATTCTCTACTACTTTATCTAAGCTAAGTTTGTTCTCTCTCTCTCTCTCTCTCTCTCTCTCTCTCTCTCTCTCTCTCTCTCTCTCTCTCTCTCTCTCTCTCTCTCTCACTAGTCACAGTACAAGCTATTCTATGGTTTGTGTAACTATTACCTGTTGGAAGGCATTTTGGTTGTTTCAGATTTTGGTTATTATTAATGAGTTCTCTGTAAATATTCGTGATCGGGCTTTACACAAACATAAATATTAATTTCTCTGGAATAAATGCCCAGAAGTATAACCTGTAAATCGCAGAGTTGCTAATCTTTAGTTTTCCTATAAGCTGTCCTGCCGCCTGCTGCTTTCCGGAGTTCCTACTCCACGTCATGTCTCTATTTGTAGTGCGTAAGTCCTGCAGTTTCTGTGTCTTGCCATATAACTGAGACAGCCACTTTTAGATGGAAGGCTTTTATGTGTTCTGCCCAGCCCCCCGGTCTAGTTTCTCTTTACCCACCCAGTTCCCACAACCACTTATAAGATAATCACTCAGAGACTTAATAATGTATTTATAATTGTTTGGTCAATGGCTTAGGCTTATTATTGGCTAGCTTTCTCTCTTCTAAATTAACCCATAATTACTAATCTGTGTATAACCATATGACTGTGGCTTACTGGTGATGCCTTGACGTCTTGCCTCCCTGGCAGCTTACATGGCTTCTCTTTGACCCTGCTGCGCTCTCTCTCTCTCTCTCTCTCTCTCTCTCTCTCTCTCTCTCTCTCTCTCTCTCTCTCTCTCTCTCTGTATCTCTCTTTCTCATACACACACACACATACACACACGTATGTACGTATGTATGTACCTTTGGAATTTCTGCCTACCTGTATTTTGCATATCCATTGGCCCAAGCAGCTTTATTCATCAAAGCTTTATTCATAAAAGCAATGCATATTTGTAACATGCAGAACAGAAGGATGCTATTTTAGCCCTTGGATAAGTGTGTGTGTGTGTGTGTGTGTGTGTGTGTGTATTTCTAACTATTCTTAAAAGCAATGTTTTCTTCTCACTGTTGAGCATTGGGAGCCTTTATGAGTTACAGACCGGAGTCCTCTGCTGAACAGGCACATGAAGGTACTTTCTCATAGGAGGTAGACTTTCTTTACAGCTTCTAGATAAGGTTTTCTGTAGAGCTAAACATTCCTAATGTCAACAGAGTCCAACTGGTCCACGTTTAATGCCATCTGCACGTGTCAACGGTTTTGCTCCTGTTTGACCCAGATTCTAAAAGTTTGCTGCTTTTTCTGCTTTGCTTATACTATGATTTGCATTTAAATATTTGACCTAATTGTAGTTAATTTTCACGCAGGATTTTTATTTTGTCTAAAGATATCCAATTACTCCAGTGACATTTTTAGATAGGCAAATTTATTAAGCTGCCTTTGCATCCTGTCAAAAACAAATCAGGCACAGTGACATGGTCCATTCTTGTCTTCTGCTTGTTTCTGTTGCTGTATGTGTCCGTGTCCCCTGGTCTTACTGCAACTCTACAATGTATTCAAATTGAATAGACAGACCAATTCCTCAATTTGTTCATAGTTTTTAAATGGTTCTTTTATTTTCCTATATAAATTTGAAGATAATATTGTCTATAGTTATAAGATTTCAGTGGGATTGGTGACATTCTCATTCAAAGATTTGGAAAGACTTAAACTCTTTGGTGCTGAGAATTTTCCATTTGGAAACAATAGCAAATCTGTCCTGTTTTCATTAGATTTGTTTCTTTGCCCTCATTCATGAACACTTTCCCGGTTTTATATTGTGTTTTCATAGTTTTACGTTTAAGCACTTTCCCCAGTTGTCATAAACAGTATTCTATTACTGAGTTCAATATACATTGTTTCTTGCTAGGTGACAAGCATACAACCGACATAGCTATTTACCTCATATCCTCTGATTTGAGGGAGTCATTTGTTAGTTTTGGGTGAGAGTCCTTTAAAAATATCATTTTCTTGGGACCTTATGATGTCTACCTTACACATGTACACACATGTACATTATTTCATGTACGCACAGGGCCTTTCTGTTTTACCCCCCCCCACACACACCTTTATTCGCCTTTCTTGCCTTACATTTTGGTGGACTTCAAACTAAATGCTGAATTAAAGTGTTGAGACTGGACAGCCGTGAAAGGCATTTAGGCTTTCAACACTGTGTTAGCTATAAGCTACTTTATTATTTTGGTGAAGTCAATCATTGTTTCTAACTCTCAAAGTGATTTTTAAAGCCAAAAGTATGTTACATTTTTTTCAATTGCACTGATCAATATGATCCTGTAATTTTTAGCATGATAGTATATGGAATTACAGTAAGAGATTTTTCTAGTATCGAGTAAATGAACACCACTTGATCATATTTTATAGTTTTAAAAATACATTGTTGATTATATTGCTTTGCATTCATAATTTCTCTATTTACATTCATTAGTAATATATATGACCTGGTTTTTCTGTTTGTTTTATGTTTTGATATCGGAATATTAGCTTTCATTTTTTTCCTTCCTTCCTTCTTTCCTTCCTTCCTTTTTTTGAGACATGGTTTCTCTGTATAACATCTCACTGTATGAACTCACTCTGTGGACTAGTCTGGCCTCAAACTTACAAGAGAGCTGCCTGCCTCTGCCTCCTGAGTGCTGGGATCAAGGTGTGTGCCAACAACACCCAGAGACATTAACTTTCTAAAATGAATCAAGAAATACATTTCTTGTGTTATCTAGAGGATATTATGTTGGATTAATTATTTTGTAATATTTGGTAACATTTTCTAGTGAGGCCATCTAGATTGGCACATACCTTTTGGGGAAGTTTAAAACCCACAAATACAATTTCCTTAATAGTGTTAAGATTGCTCAAATTATCTGCTTCGTTTTGGGTGGGCTGTAGTTTGTGTCATTCAAGAACCGGGTCCACATCAGGTCATGTGTGAACTGGGCCTTTTTGAAAGCTCTTGGATATTATGATATGCAGTGAAACCTGCTCTGTACCATTACAAGACTTGGTGCATGAGGGAAGACTACTGGGGAAGGGGCTGGGAAGCAAATTCATCACGGACTATGGAGAGTCCTAGAGAATTTCCCAGACCTAACTTGACAAAGGTTCTCCTAATGCTAGTGTGAAGCAATAGTTTGGTTGAATGAAATGCCATGAGAAAAAGCATTTTACCTCTGGGTTAAAAACAACCCTCAGGAAGTTGGTGTCACGTCGGCTTCTGTTGTACCAATAGTAACCATTACAAACACTAGCAGCTCAATTATAACGGGGTTGATTCTGCTCATATCAATTCCAAGGTGGGACTTCACTGTCAGCAGTCAGCATGCATCCCTGCATTCCCCACAGCCCCGGTCTCTGGGTGACAAACTGTGCATGGAGGCACCCTAAGTTCCATAGTGGGGTCACAGAGATCTTACTTTTTTGAGGGAAACACAGCCTTCCTTAGTATCTGCTGGAAGCAACAGTACCTACCATTTAAACAACTGATCATACCACATCACTTTTGTTGATAATTTATTATTCTGAAGCAAAGGGTTTTGTTTTTGCTTTTTTATTTGACGGAGAGGGGGCAAAGGATGATATGATCGTGTGAAAACTCAGTGTGGAACAGAAAATAAGTTCACAGGTGTTGATTTGATTTGAGGGTCTGGGAAGACATAAGACATGTAGCAAGCACGCACACACCTTTACTAAGTGGTGGAGCTACTTGAACACGAGATAAACTTTGTTGTTTTATGTTTTTCAAATGGTTATTAAGTTATTGGGGAAAAATTATGCACTATATTATTTGGACCTAACTATGGAATAACTTTTGGAACTTCATTTGGACCATGCAAAATGACCAAGACTCTACGGATTTTCTAAACAGAGAAAGTTTAGAGACTTCTGCCATGGCGTTACTCATCCTGCCCACATCCAGCAAATGCATTAAGAAAAAGAGATTTCCTGAAAGCCATGGTGTTTCAAGGACAGCAGCTCATTTCCCATTCACACCTAACTTCAAAGGAGGGTTACAGTGCAAATACCCAGACAGCACAGTCTGATGAATCTGGTTCCAGGCGGCTGACTATGCCCCACATAGGCAATGTGAGACACTGAGATATTTCAATATTTATGCAGAGGGCACAGACTACAGATACGCCAATGAAGAGGAATTGCCGAGTTAGAGATTGAATCAGATGTGTAAGGAAGAGGAGGCCAGGGAAGACTTCAGTATTTGTGATTTGTTTGCCTGGTAGATATTGGTATCTGCACCTTTGAAAGAGAGGCTACAAAACCGGAAGTTTGTGGTACCGAGCGACTGATGCTGACAGAATCACATACGAGAGAAACTTGAGAGGCTGAAGTCATGAATAAAGTTTTTATGTTAGGTAGTTTTAACTTTCTTTTTCACATTTCATTTTATATGCATGGGCTATTTGTCTCCATGCATGTCAGTGGGCTGCAGGCTTGACTGATGCCTGAGGAGAAAGTCTGAAGACAGCATCCATTCCCCTGGGAATGGAGTTACAGACAGCGTGAGATGCCATGTGGTTCTGAGAATTAAACTCGACCCTCTGCAAAGCCAGCCGGTGTTGTCAGTCAAGGAGCCATCTCACCACCTCCCTAACCCTGCCTGGGACTGTTCTGTTACATCCCAAGTGGTCTATGCGACCCTCCTTCTACAGTTAAAAGAGAAGGCATATTCATAAAAAATACAGGAAGCATGTGCAGCCACATAGATGCTAGCAGGTGACATTCTTTGCTTCTCCAGGCTTCATCAACTGCATAGATTAAAAACAAAACAAAAGCTTGAACGGAGAAAGAAAGATACTGTTGAGGAGAACACCCTGTAGTAAGTCACACACTTGGAAACGCTGGGGTCAGAGATTGTCTTTGGTTCTTTCTGTGTGGGTAATGGTGGCTGGTACAATAGCAGATGTGTCCTGGGACCTGCTGAGTGAATGAAGGAGTCAATAGTAAGCCATGCCTTGTGGCTTACAGCTGACTGGCACAGGAGCAACATGATGAGGGGACAGCAGGCAGTTATTTCCCTAAGCTTATCATCATCATCATCACCATCATCATCATTAACAAGTGCCTTGGCAATGGGAATTGGGGCTCACATCACAACACCACAGGTGTATCTGTGCATGACTTTTGGAAAGGATAGTATTGCTCATGCTGTGATTTCATCTGTAAACTACTCTCAGTGAAGTCACAGGGAAGTTCATCCCTTTCAGGGAATAAACAGGTGCCTCTTCCAGTGCTCATTCCAGGCTCTCCTCAGCACCGTTGGGGTCAGTGAAGCTCAGGAGGGGGTCAAGGCTGAGCTGCGGTGGTAACAGTCTCAGCTCTTGCCACAGCCGGGCAGAAGAAAGCCTGTTGGCCCTTTCCACTGTGAGTGACATGAAGAATTATACCAGAAACTCTCTCATCCTCTGGGAGTCAGAGTGTGAATTAGAGTCGTGGATGTACAGCATCCAGTGAGAGCGTCCAGGTGAACTAAAATTATGCTTGGGATTGATCTGAGCAGTGATGGCAATAATGGCACTAGCCATATTCACACCGGCATGTCTTTATTCTTAGAGTGTGCCTGTGGGTGTGTAAGTACTTTCTGTTAGCATTCAGGCATCTGTCCTGGCCTGCCCTTGGGGTTCTGACAGGATATACCTTCAGCTGCAGCCACTAAGAGCACCACCTGTGCACATTCACTACGTTCCCTTTTAAAGGGCCCTGCCCACCTCCCATCCCCCCCCTCTCTGCTTTTCTTTCCTCTCTCCTGCTGCTCCTGACCCCAGCAGACTGGTCTCCCCCTCCCCTTTCTCCCTTTTATGATGCCTTTCCCTAATTTAAAAAAAAAAACCCTCTGCTCGAACCCTGTCTAATGGCATCTTTCTCTCGCATGCCACTTTTTTTTTTTTAAATTACAACACTTTCTTCATTTCAAAAATAGGGATAACAATGATATGTGCCTTATATGGTGTTTTGAATATTCAGTGGTGAAATTCTTATGAACAATTTACAACAGCACCTGTCTTATAGTATTTGCCATATGTTACCCATGGCATCATTAAAATTATCATTACTGGAAGATTCCAAGGAGGCACATTGCCAAATCTTTACATGTCTTGATTGTTATAAGCAGGAGGCGGTGTAATAGCAGTGATGTTTAATCTTGTCTGGAGTCAGAGAACATAGGGAAAACTGTAGGCTCTCGATCCAGAGAAACTTTAATGTCATTGCAGAGGAATTCATCCGTGAGTAGGGACTCTTCTGTAGCCTATTCTAAACCTACTTCAGACATTAAGATCTCTAGAACAGCAGTTCTCAACCCCTCTGTGAGGTCATGCGTCGGGTATCCGGAGTATCCGACGCTTATGTTACCATTCACGACGGTAGCAAAATCATAGTTATGAAGTAGAAACAAAATAATTTTACGGCTGGGGGTCACCTCAGCATGTGGGACTCAGCTTTAGGGAGGTTGAGAACTACTGTTTTAGGGGTTTGAGCAATGTGTCAGTCAACAAGAGTACCAGTCGATAACATGCATACATGTACTGTCCATGATATATTCATTCTCAACTACCTAATGACCTAACTGAAAGTATTAAAAAAAGGGCATCAAGCAGAAGACCCAGTAATTGCACCAGCTGAAAGCGTTTGTTTGCCCTTTGAGAAAATTTGGCATCTGTTACTTTCACTTCCAAGTGGTTAATACTCTTGGTGAAAGTTGTTGACGTGATCGAGGAGTGGATATTCCGAGTTAAACTCCAGCAATCGGCCAGGCTAGCTTTGAAATTACTCTTGTTCCTCAATGTTCCCCTAAGGAAGTTAACTACATTCTTACAGCTACTTGTGGACTGTTTCGGCCCAGAAAATAATTTTTTGAACATCTGTAATTGCCAGCTTCTGTGGCAGCAGCTAACACAGGGAAGACGAATATTCACTACCTTTACCCTTCCTGCAGCTCGCATTCTAAATGTCTGAGACGAACGTCCCTACCCCGGACCTTAGTGATATGTGCTCAGTGAACAGCATAGCCAGGGAGGCTGTGAGGGAGTTATCAGTCCAACCCATTGTCCTGGGGAAGAGCCTTGTAAGTTACGAAGTGCCTTCAGAGCTTGAGGCTCCTAAGGCAGAAACAGGAAATCTGCTCGCCTCTTACTCCCACTTCCATGGAAGCGACCAGAACTTGTTCAGCTGATTCATGAAGTCTAGCTACAGGAAATAATTCCTTCTGCCCACCTGTTTGGGTAGCCATTTATGATCAACATCTTGTATCAAATAAGATCTGTTCTGAATGTCCAGATGAGCAGAAAGAGAATTGTCTCATCCGGCAGGATAGGTGAGGAGAGGGGAGCACTCAGGAGGATGAACCCAACCAAGATACAGACAAGATCAGATCTGCAGCACACTCTCGAAAACCAGTGTCAGGGACTGAGGTGGATAAACTGCCCCCTGGAAAGGAGGCTGCCCCCTGGGAAGGAGGCTGCCCCCTGGAAAGGAGGCTCCTGCACACGGGTTATCGCTTCTTCCAGAGCAATGGAGAAGAAAAAGGTTTAGATCCCTCTGATGTCAAAGTGGGGGGCTCCTTCTACAATCCGGTGAAAGACATTAATGATGCGCTGGTTTAGCTTTCTCCTTCCACAGGCACCTAAGAACTCAGACATTCAGATCCCTTGGTCGAAAGGATACATTTTAAAACTCCCCATACTTTGAAAGACTAGCCAGTATTTTCAGGTATTTTATGCTCTTGGAGACTCTCCCACACCTACTACCTCATTTAATTTCCAGAACAGACCCAGGAAGAAGACCATTTCTGAGTTTAGAAAATGAAACTTAAAAATCAGGTTCCTTCATTTAGCAGAATTTGTACCCATTCTACATACACATGGAGTTTTATCTTGACAAAAGGGAATACCAGACATTTTCGGAGTCCCCACGAAGCAGACGCCAGAATGTGTAACCAAACTGGGACAGGAGAAGGACCGAAAACCAAGGCACGCTCTGGCTGACGTGGACCCGCCAGGCTACAGTAAATCAGTCACACTAATCTTGCACAGATGCCATATGCCAGGGTCACGGATATGACTTTTCCTTTGTTTTATGAGACTTAATGCAAATCAAATGAAGGGACAGATGGAAACTAATAGTGCAGTCACCGCAGACAACCAAAAGGCAAGGCACCAAGGGAGCTCTGTGAGCTCTCCATGGAGAAGCCTGGAGGCCGGCCACAGTCGGTCTGCATTTTATTACAACCCTGCCTAAGACCAACTGGGATTCTTCTGGAGCAGTCTGAGCTAGCCATAGCAAGGACAAGGCTCATGTCCCACTTTGAGCTTCTCCCGCAGTAAGAAGGAGGACAACACTGTCTTCTGACCCCCAGCATGGACCACGTCTTTTCTTCTGATCCACACATTAAGAAACAAGGCAATGGTGTATGTCGCTGCCCATCATTAGCAATGTGGGAACTAAGAGATAAAGATATTGATACAGCTACCTTGCTGGCGCCATTCTTAGTTTAGTATCTCAACCACTGCGTGTAATCTCACTCAAATCTAATTATCTCCTAGCCTCACTCTACATGTGATATGTCTCAGCCATCTCAACCCATCTTATAACATTCCATCCACCCACCCATCCACCCACACACCCATCCACTCACCCACCCACCCACCCACTCATCCATTCATTCATCCACTCATCTACCCATTCATCTACTCATCCACCCACCCACCCATCCACCCACTCATCCACCCATCCATCCATCCATTCATCTCTTCGAGTATGTATTGGTCCTATGCTACACACTAAATACTTTACTATTAAGCCAAAAAAGGCAACATGCTATCTTTCAAGTAATATTTGCTCAAGTAAGAAATATAGGAAATTCAAAATCATAGTGATACAATCATTGGTGATTAGCAAATCAAAGGCTTAGTGTGGGGCAAACCAGAGATAACAACTTGAAAAATATTCACTCATGGTTTATGTGTCCTAGGTAAACCATCCGCATTGCCTTGGGAAAGTCTTTAAATTCTTACTGCATCTTAACCTCTCAACTAGAAGAAATCAGAGACTTAAATGCACTGTTTAAATTCTCACCATAACTCATTCGCTTCAAAATGCCACCATGTCTAAAAGCACATACTTTATTTAGCACCAAGAAAGACTACGCTGTCAGTTAAATTATAATTCAGTGCCTCCTTATTACTTAAGAGTTTAGAGATTTTGAACTTATTAAAGAGCTCAAGGAACCTACATAAGCGGAAGAAGCAAGTGTGTAAATTAGCTGAGGCATTTCCCGAGATCGATTCTGTGTTCACCCTCTGAACCAGTGTGAATCCTCCATGTTTTCTTCACAATCCTGTTCTCTGGGCATCAAGAACGGGGTGATATGGCTTTACCCAGGCAATGCTCAGGTTTTTGTTACTTTGATTTCCCTTCAAGTTGAGATTCCCCGAAAGTTTTGATTCTTATTGTTATGGTAAAATGCCCCCAGAACCTTGATAATCAACCTTCCTAATGCTGTGGCCCTTTAATACACATCATCATGTTGTGGTGACCCAATCAAAATTATTTTAATTGTTACTTTATAACTGTACTTTTTCTCCTGTTATAAATTGGGGTTTAAATATCTGATATGTAGTATACTGAGATGTGACCCCTGTAAAAGGGTCTTTCCACACCTTGGGGGGGTGGTCACGACAAACAGGTTGAGAACCATTGCTTCGGTCACTACACACATGTATGGCACTTAGCATGGCCTGAAAAGACACACATTTGATTCCTATCAAAATCCAGGATACAAAAGATGAAATGTATGAAGATTTCCAAGGACATATAATTTGCCTAAGGGCCTGCATCAGGAAAATTTGTTAGAACTTGCAAACATTGGCTGAGATTTAAAATCCAACCCTCTTTCCATGGTGATGGTGACATTGTTTAACAAGGACTGACCCAAATGCTGATGTGACGTCTTATCAAAAGAAAGCTCCAGACTCTAGCTAAAACAGTTCTAAGACTAGTTTTCTTCTGCTTCTTGGATGTAGACATGAAACATGAAAACAAATTGCCTTTCCAGCGTGTATGGTGAAAATACCTTTCACACAATGGATAACGGAATATTTTCTGATTTGAATTGAGTTAGCAACTTGTCAAACTCCTGTTTGGATGTCCTCACTGGTTCCAGAAGATAAAATTTAGCTTTAAAATTCTGGAAATAATATGTCTAAAGAGAGGGGTTACCTCTTTACTGTTTTAATCTCTGTCCAATTCAGTGATCTAAGCATACACTGGGGCATACTTTCTCCTATCTGATATCTGGATATATATTCCCTGAAAATACATGGTTTCTGTGGTCTGAATAGACTGTCCAATCCTATTACCAAACATGACCTGAATGGAACGGTTTCCCTTTAAAAGCACAATGCCTCTAAAATCCATTAAAGATACCCCGGAGAGCCCACAAGAGCATTACAATAATTGCTTCTCCTACCCAGGTGGGAAAGGACATATCTGTCAAGCAAAGAACTGAAAAAGCAATTAACACCTCTATACTCTGCTGGGGAATCGCCTAAATTAAAGAAATAACAGGGTGGTATCACAGTTATTACATGTTTAATATTTAGTAATTAGCATAGATGTAGAGGTTGTCAACCCTCATGTGCCCTCCTCAGGCCACCAGAGTCTGGGTAAATATGGACATAATACAGAGCACATTTGCTTACATATGTGTCACATGTGATTCTTGGGCTACATTTTTCAAAGACTTATTGCAGACCCGGGTATGGTCTACTTACTGATAAACTTAATATGCAAGCCCATGTAAGTTTCCATAGATAACTTCCCATGGATAAGAAACACATGTCTAGATTCTGTGCTGCCACCCACAGATGAGCCTTATCAGCCTCCTTCCAAGGCTGGGGTGCCATGTGGAAAATCCACACGTATCAGGTCTTACGCGCACAGAGTGGAGGTGCACAAATGAGCCGGAGAGTCAGATGGTGTGGACAGTGCATCATAACAAGAGAGTCAGATGGTGTGGACAGTGCATAGCACCAAGAGAGTCAGATGGTGTGGACAGTGCATAATAACAAGAGAGTCAGATGGTGTGGACAGTGCATAATAACAAGAGAGTCAGATGGTGTGGACAGTGCATAGCAGCAAGAGAGTCAGATGGTGTAGACAGTGCATCATAACAAGAGAGTCAGATGGTGTGGACAGTGCATCATAACAAGAGAGTCAGATGGTGTGGACAGTGCATCATAACAAGAGAGTCAGATGGTGTGGACAGTGCATAGTAACAAGAGAGTCAGATGGTGTGGACAATGCATCATAACAAGAGAGTCAGATGGTGTGGACAGTGCATCATAACAAGAGAGTCAGATGGTGTGGACAGTGCATCATAACAAGAGAGTCAGATGGTGTGGACAGTGCATCATAACAAGAGAGTCAGATGGTGTGGACAGTGCATCATAACAAGAGAGTCAGATGGTGTGGACAGTGAATAGTAACAAGAGAGTCAGATGGTGTGGACAATGCATTGTAACAAGAGAGTCAGATGGTGTGGACAATGAATCATAACAAGAGAGTCAGATGGTGTGGACAGTGCATCATAACAAGAGAGTCAGATGGTGTGGACAATGCATCATAACAAGAGAGTCAGATGGTGTGGACAGTGAATAGTAACAAGAGAGTCAGATGGTGTGGACAGTGCATAGCAGCAAGAGAGTCAGATGGTGTGGACAGTGCATAGCAGGGACAGAATCAGACGGGTGTGAAGGCTGCATAACAGCAGCTCATCTAGCTAGCACGAGGCTGTTTCTTTTCCAGAAGGTGGCACGTGGTCTTTTTGTGTGCAGCACAGACACAAACCTGGTTAGGGATTTTGAGAGATAGAAATAGAGGGAGCAGGTCTTTTTCCTTACGAGATAACCCTGCATGCCACAGGAGAGAAAAACTGTACTTCTGTCTCTTGAGGTGAGAGGCTACTCTTGGTATTCTTAGAGAAAACCACACATAGGGTTCCAATTTCCTCCTTGGCAGGGGCTGGCCTGGTAAGGATGAAACCACGGAGCAGACGACAGGAGACACACCAGGGCACCTGGGAAGATGTTTCATGACACTGGAGGGCAGGGCGAGGGCTGGTCATTCACTCTGCTCAGCAGCCGAACGAACGTCTCAGGTGACCTCCAGGGCCTGCTGATTCACGGCCACCTACGCCTGTGTTTCTTCCTGTGTGCCTGCAGCCACCACCCATATCCTGTCTGAACAGCTCACACACTCCCACGTGAGAAATTAATTCAGACATCAGCTCCAATGAATCACTACCAGTTACGAAGCACCTTACATGACTGATTTCATGGGTGGTATAACAGACACATTCTTCTGGCCACCCACGGTCCCGGACTCCTTCATGATGCTGCCCTCACACTTGTGGTTTAAAGCGGATATGTCTCCTAGAGGATCTGATTTAGGATGCTCAGCTCTGAGGTGCTTGTGCTGCTTAAAGGGAAGTGGGGCTTAGTTAGCACTGCTAGGTCACCAGGAGTGGGCTTGAGAAAGGACCACATTACACTAAAAACCCTTTGAAACTATAAGCCCACACAACTCGTTTCCTCTCTTAAGATGTGCCTGGTGGGTATTTTGGTTACAGTGATGCTAAAACCGCCCCCCTTGTGGAGATGGGTGCCGCCTGTGACTGGTACCTAACCAGGAGGCTCGGCAAAGGTTCTTGAATTTGTACACTGACTTCAGTGCCCAGCCTCCTGGTGACTTCCTCTTTCTTGGCTTATAAAGTAGCAGTGATAGGGGCTCAAGGTGACCTCTGGAAGACAAGGAATCGAAGTTCTGAACTTAAGTCTGCCAACACACTGAATGAGCTTGGGGGAAGACGTCTCCCTCATCAAACCTCAGATAACACCTTTGCTTTCTAAGACCCTAGGGAGGGCAGATAAGCACATTCAATATCCTAATATACAGAAACAGAGAGATAATAAGCGTGTGTGGTTTTAAGCTGCTGGATTTGTGGTAATATTGTTAAGCAGATAGTAGATAATTAATATAGATGCTTCATGTGTATTAACTTGTATAATCCGCATCACAGTTTCATTTGCACAATGGGAATGCTGAAGCATGAAACTTAAGCTTATTTCCACAGAGCAGCAGGTAGCCGGGCTGCTGACCCTGGAACAAAGCAGGGTGGCTGCAGAGTCTGCTTCTAACCAATAAGGAGCATGACCTTAAGTTGCTTCCAAACAATTTCCCAACAGCACGAGTCAAACATCCAAAGAGGACGCTAGCCATATAAACTGAATGAAGGAGCTGTGTGTAGCCTGGTCAGTAGGCTGAGAGCATGAAATGCAGGGAAGAGCAACAAGTGATGTCTCTGAGTATTTTCTGGCCAAACAACACACATCCATGGCTGCCCCGGACCAGGGCAGTAACAGTGGCAGCTGACTGCTTGCATGTGAATCCTACCAAAGCTTGTATGTACACACTACCCCTATGTTCTATGATATGACATGACATATTTAAAAAGATTGATGGCTTTTGGCTCAAGCAGTGTGTGTGTGTGTGTGTGTGTGTGTGTGTGTGTGTGTGTGTGTGTATGTGTGTGTGTGAGAGAGAGAGAGAGACAGAGAGAGAGAGAGTGTGTCTGTGTGTGTGTGAGAGTGTGTGTGTGTGTGTAAGAGAGAGAGAGAGAGTGTGTGTGTGTGGGGGGGTGTTTGAGTGTGTATGAGTGTATGTGTGTGTGTGAGTGTGTGTGAGAGAGTGTGTGTGTGGGGTGTGTGTGTGTGAGTATGTGTGTGAGTGTGTGTATGTGGTATGTGTGTGTTTGAGTGTGTGTGAGTGTATGTGTGTGTGAGTGTGTGGTGTCTGTGTGTGTGAGTGTGTGTGTGAGTGTGAGTGTGTGTGAATGTGTCAGTGTGTGTTATGTGATGTATGTGTGAATGTGAGTGAGTATGAGTGTGTGTGTGATGTGATGTATGTGTGTGTGTGAGTGTGTGTGTGTGAGAGAGTGTGTGTGTGGGGTGTGTGTGTGTGAGTGTGTGTGTGAGTGTGTGTATGTGGTGTGTGTGTGTTTGAGTGTGTGTGAGTGTATGTGTGTGTGAGTGTGTGTGTGTGTGTGTGTGTGAGTGTGTGTGATGTGATGTATGTGTGTGTGTGTGTGTGTGTGAGTATGTGTGAGTGTGTGAGTGTGTGTGTGTGTGTGTGAGTGTGTGTGCATGTGAGTGTGTGTGTGCATGTGAGTGTGTGTGTGTGTGTGTGATGTGATGTATGTGTGTGTGTGTGAGTGTGTGTGAGTGTGTGTGGTGTGTGTGTGTGTGTGTGTGTGAGTGTGTGTGTGTGAGTGTGAGTGTGTGTGAGTGTGTGAGTGTGTGTGTGAGTGTGTGTGTGAGTGTGAGTGTGTGTGAGTGTGTGAGTGTGTGAGTGTGTGTGTGTGTGTGTGAGTGTGTGAGTGTGTGTGTGAGTGTGTGTGTGAGTGTGTGTGTGTGTGTGAGTGTGTGTGTGAGTGTGTGTGCCATCACACCTCCTCTTGTTCTGCCCTGGAAGGCTGAGTGTGATGTGCCCATCAGGATATGGCACCGCCAGGCAGAGGCAGCTCGCTGGTATTGCCTCTGGTCATGGTGGCTGCAGTGCTTCACCCTTTGTAAGGATCTCTCTTAACAACCTGAGAGCTGAACATTTCCAGCTTGAGGCTCACCAAGACCGACACCCAGAGCCTTCAAATCCACGTTCCCAGGAGAGAATCAAGGACTTGGAGTGGGATGTCAGGCTCTGCTTTCAGCTGAGTGAAGCTCATCATTTTTAACATCTGTTAAACGCTCATCAAATTTGTGGCTAATTCTCTGCTAGGTAGAGCAGTATATGTAGGCAATAATCAGGGAGACAATGGACTTCCAAGGCAGAGCCTGAGTCAGTCCTCCGCTTAAATATGAAAGAAGGCAATTGAGACCACACACGCACACACTCACACAAACACACTCACACAAACACACTCACAATACACACAAACACACTCACATACACACAAACACACTCACATACACACACACACAAACACACTCACATACACACACACACAAACACACTCACAATACACACAAATATACACACACTCACATACACACACACACACAAACACATATACACACATTTACACTCACACACAGGCACACACACACTTACACATACACCCATACAACACATGCATATACACACTTACACAAATGCATGCACACATACACACTTCGTCAGCTACTTCAGCCTCTGTGAGCCTTAATAGTCTTAAAAATCTGCGACTAGGTGTTTTTTTGTTTGTTTGTTTGTTTGTGGGTTTTTTTTTTGTTTGATGGATTCCTAGGAAGTATTAGAACTCTTTTTTTTTATTTCCTTCTTCCTTGTTTTAAACCTAGATAAATATGATGGAAATAGATATTTAGGACAATTGAAACTAAAGCTGTAGATGGCCTAATATTATAAGGAGTATTACTGAAGAGAGAAAAACTGGCTTCAAGAAATCATCAGATCAAGTTTCAGCTGACAGCAAGTTCAATGCAAATTTTCCCCCACTTAAAAGTATAGCCTTCACCTGCATCGGCCAGACCAGGGAAAACAGTGAGTTGCTTGTGCTTTGTTCTCTGCACACCACAGTCAAGGGAAGGTATTCAGCTTGGACAACTTGTGTGCTAAAGAGCTTGACAAACTGAGAAAGACTAGCTGAGAATGGAAATCCTGTCATACATAACAAGGGACTTAGGAAGGAATGTGTTTTGCTTGGTTTGAAAGCAATGATGGCAGGAAGAAATGATGAATGCATTCAAATATGTACATGAATGGTCTGAGGTGAGGGCAGAATAATTACAACAGCTGACACGTGAAGCTCAATATGGGAAAATTCAGTCCATTGGCACAATACATACTCAATGGGAAGAGATATGAAAAAAAGTGGGGGCTACTTTGAAATACAGCCAGATCTGTGCATTTAAACATACTGATGTCAGACAAATTGCATATAGGATTTTTAATATTGAAAGCAGAATGCAGAGGAAGAGAAAGCGTGTGTATGTGAAGACATAGGTACTAAAGTAGTCTGTTGTGGAATATTCCATTATACTGTGTGAAGATATGTCATTGTGATTGCTTTAATAAAAAGCTAAATGGCCAACAGCTAGGCAGGATTTGGGGGCAGGGAGAATGCTGGGAAGAAGGGTGGAGAAGGCAGCCAGATGCTCAACCAATCGGACACACAAATTGAGACAGAGGTAAAAGCCACACGGTAGGACGTAAATTAATAAAAATGTGGGTTGATTAAAGTTGTAAGAGCTAGTTAGAAACAAGCCTAAGCTATTGGCTGATCTTTCATAATCAATATGAGGTCTCCATGTGGTCATTTGGGAGCTGGCTGGTGGGACAGACAAGTTCTTTAACAGTCTGCTGATGGGAGATGTTATTCTGTAAATATGTTTCTCATACTGGTTAATTAATAAAGCACCGTTGGGCCAATAAGAAAGCAAGATAGGTGGGGCTAGGAGACAAGGAGGAAAGAGGAAGTGGTAAGGAGGAGTCAAGATGTAGACCGGGGAGGAAGGAAGACGCAGGCTGCTGCTCCCCGATAAGATGATCACATGGAAATACTTAGATAAGTAGAAATGGGTTAATAATTAAGACAGAGCTAGCCCATAAACAATAATAGTAACTGGCCAACAGGATTGTATCAAATACAGAGTCTCAGAGTGTTATTTGGGGCTGGTGCAGCTGTGGGCCCAGACCTGCAGCAGGCGGGCTGGCGGGCTGGTGGGCTGGCGGAAAACAACAAACTACAGATGTCTGCCTCCTATTTCGCCTCCCTTTGTGAGGAGTGATTCATAAAAGTCGTGGGACCCTAAAACAATGCCCAAATTCCCAAATATTGTTTATAAATGTTTATTTTCATTTAAGTGGGCTTGGTTATAACTGGTTAATGACACAAGCAATCTTTTTAAAGGTAAAAAGGGAATTGTGGTATAGATATGAATATTTTGATTTGGAATGAATTTTCTTTTATTGATACAATTTAAGGTCAATTTTGTGATATATATATTTCTCCTCTTGTTTAGGTATTCTGTTTATATAGCTCATTGGAAAATGTAATGTATAATTTAGTACAGATTAGAGAGTTACCTATGATAATCAAAACTTGGAGTTAAGTTAGTTAGGATTTCTAGATATGCAGAGATGTATTTGAGATGAATAGGCATTCTTCAAACCTTTCAAAGACATACAGAATATGGCATTTAAAATAGTTTAGGGTTTTTCTTGACAGTGAGGCACAACTGCTCCTGGTAACACCATGTGCATCAGAAAGAAAGATGGACATCGAAGAAACACATTATGGAGTTTGCTTCTAATATGGCAAGACTGGCCATTTGGACAAGGTACTGCTCTTCTGGACTGTTTGATTTTATGTTGTAGAAACTGACATGCAGGACCCACAAAAAGGTGACTGCTGATGCAAGATGGACATTGCTACAGGATTCCTGCTTCATGGAAGAGGCTGCCTGCCAGACAGACTACAGGACACAAAGAAAAATGACTGACAAACTGCCAATACGGGTGGATAGTTTAAAGTTTCCTGCTTTGTTGAGGAGTCTGGAGACACACTATGGCCTATGGGCTGAAGATGGAACATTACAGAAGAACTTCGGGTGACTGACCAGGCAATGAGTTGTCTCTGTCATTTCTAGAGTTTATATATTATCCTTCTGTGGTCTTTGAAGGAGTTGAAGACAGATAGTTATGGTTATATTTTTCCTTAGTTAGGATTAAAGATAAGTTACATATAGGACTTTAGACTCACATAGATAGGATAGATGATATTTTCTTTAAGTCTTACAAAATGTTAATGGACTAAATATTGTTAACTGTGATTCTTATTTGATAACTGTTGTATGGTACATTTTGCTATGTTAAGGTTAAAACCCTTCTTTTTATTTTAGACAGAAAAGAGAAGATGATGGGAGATGTTATTCTGTAAATATGTTTCTCATACTGGTTAATTAATAAAGCACCGTTGGGCCAATGAGAAAGCAAGATAGGCGGGGCTAGGAGACAAGGAGGAAAGAGGAAGTGGTAAGGAGGAGTCAAGATGTAGACGGGGAGGAAGGAAGACGCAGGCTGCTGCTCCCCGATAAGATGATCACGTGGAAATACTTAGATAAGTAGAAATGGGTTAATAATTAAGACAGAGCTAGCCCATAAACAATAATGGTAACTGGCCAACAGGATTGTATTAAATACGGAGTCTCTGAGTGTTATTTGGGGCTGGTGCGGCTGTGGGCCCAGATCAGCAGCAGGCGGGCTGGCGGGCTGGCGGGCTGGCGGGCTGGCAGAAAACAACAAGCTACAGTCTGCTTCCTATTTCTCCTCCTCCCTTTGTGAGGAGTGATTCATAAAAGTCGTGGGACCCTAAAACAGACAAAGCAAATCTGGACCACACCCAGCTGAGAATCCTGCTGGGAAAAACTCAAGTATTTGGATGACTGGCTGTCGAGCGGGGGACTTTTAATAGAGCCTCATTTCTTTGAATGGAAAGAACAGTTATCTCCTTGAACTAGATATGGCTTGAACAGCCAGCAGAAACTGTTACAGAACATTGAGAAACAGAATATTCTAAACTGCTGTGGTGGATTAAATGAGAACAGCCCCCATAGACTCATATATAAATATTTGGTCCTCAGGTGGTGGCACTATTTGAGGCGTGGCCTTGTTGGAGGAGGTGTGTCTTGGGGTGGGGGGCTTTGAGGCTTTAAAAGTCCACACAATTCCCAGTTAACTCTCTGCCTTCTGCTTATGGATCAGATGTAAGCTCCCAGCGACTACTCCAGCCATGGGCTGGCCTGCTACAGCTGTTTTCTCCACCATGATACCCATGGACTCACCCTCTGAAACCGTGAGCCCTGATAAACACTACCATAAGTTGCCTTGGGCGAGGTGTCTTAGCACAGCCAAAGGAAAGTGACAAAGACAACTACTAGGAAGTCTCAAAGATTTCTCACCAAACATCCTGGGAGCTCAAATGAAGAAATGATCATGGTTAAGAGGAACAGCGGGGGTGGGGAGGAGGCCAATGGATGGGACCAGTGTGTGATACGTGGGGGTGACACGGGTACCAACATCAGAAGGGTAAGCCTACTTCATCCCCTTTGGATCGGGGGAGGCAGGTTTTATGAGACAGAGTGGTTATGCATTCTATACTCTAACACGGCCCAGGAAACCCACTCACTCAGTCTCTGAAATGACATCACTTCTTCTCAAAAGCTTTAGCATCTCTTCCTCTCACAGTGGGCAAAGGGCTTCTCCGCTCCTATGTCACAATCCTCTAGGCAGGAGCTCTGCTATCCTCCAGCTGCCACTGTCTTTCCTCTCAGGGAACTCTGGCGGTATGGTGTGGGGTACCTGGCCTCCTCAAAGACTGATTTGCTCCTGCAGCCACCTCCCACTGAGCAGGCAAGCCTGATTAGCACACTGCTTAGCATGCAAGCTTTCTGTCTCCTTCCATGTTTATGTAGATCTGTATTGCTGTTTGACTCAGTACTTTACACCATTCTCAGTGGCATAAGGCTCTTACTGGGATACATTGTACCACACATCCCTGACTTTCTACATTGCCTCCTGCTGAGTTGTCTCTTATTGCTGACCGGAGGCTCAGCCTCTGGACCTTGTCTCAATCTACCTGAACTACCTACATGATCTCTGTTACTCCTCCTTCTCACTCACAGCCCCAGGGTGTGAATTCCTAACCCTGATCTCCTCTGAGTTTTCAGGGTTCATCTTTCCCTTGCCCTGTGCCTCCTGCAGGGGTCTCCCTCTCTGCAAGTGGCTTCAGTATTCACCCAGAGGGTAAGCGTGAAAACTAATGAACCACTCCGGAGTTCTCTTTCCTTGTCCATTTTTCTTCATCCACCTTAAAAATCTGATCATCTTGACTACTTCTCTCCTGGTCTAGGATGTCCCCATCGCATGCCTGAAATACTACAGCAGCCTTCCAATAGACCTTCCTGCTGCTCACGCCAGACAAGAGCAAACCCCATCAGTGCTTCCGAAGCTCCAGGCCTGCAATAGCTTCCATCACAATCGCATCCACGGTCTTCTCTCATGACCTGTAAACGCTACAGAACCTGTGTCGATTCTTTTCCAACCTCATCCCCTACCACCCTCAGCTTTCCAGAAACGATGGGCTTCATGCCATTGCCCAAGTTTGTTCTGAGCTTAGAGCCTTTGCTCTTGCTATTTGTTTGGCTAAGTACCCCCTCCTTCATCTCTGGCACTAAATGTTATTGTCTATTAGAGGGCACCTTCATGTTTCTTTTTTAAACCTATGGCCACCGCCTTCCTCTCCTTCCCTAACACTTTGTGTTTCTATCATTGTGCTTAGCATAGCTTGCCATCACAATCAGTTGCATATCTAAATCTATTGCCCCCCAGTGGCCAACCATAGAAGCACAGCGGTGCCAATCCTGCCTCACACCTATATCCATAGCATCTGGAACATATGAGGTACTGGGTAGATACATGTCAAATGGCTATGAAGATCACTCAGAATCTACAATGAAAGAAGATCATCTTAGTGATTATAGAACAAGCAAAGAATTGGCCAGGGGGAAGGGCAATTAGGGAGGTGTGCATTGGTGGAGGAGATGCAGTCGAGATCTAGTGGTTTATATTCCGAGCAGAGAGCACCAGGAGCTGTCAAACTCCTAAAGGGAATGAAGACACTGGCTGGTTGCTGAAAAGTATTTGCACATAAATATAGAAGAGGAAATCATCGCTATATAGGTTTAGCACCTACATCAGCAATAGTTTTAGAAAGTTTTTAAAAAACGAAATTTAAATATACATTTAAGTTATGTATAATATATTATTGAATGATTTTCATCTTTATGCATTGACTCTGACTGTAGGAAATAAATATGAACTGATTCTAGACATCTTTTTACAAGACTAATATCTCTTCACGGGACACGGTGATTTATTTCAGTGTAATCTAAAGGCTTCGCATTATTGCATAGTTTTAAAAAGGAAATAAAAAGTACACAGTTACAGTGTCACCAGCTTTAGACGACATATTTAGAAGTGCATGTGTCCTGTTGCTATACCTGTCCATCAGTGCCTCCTCACTCAGCTCTCAAAGAGAAGTTGCTTCTTGCAGCAGATAGGAATTAACACAGACCCACCACGACTGGACAATGTGCAGACAGTGAGAGACCTTGGATCACTCAGTCCTAAGTGGGATGTCTCCGTCAGAGCCCTCCTCTCAAGGAGGTGGTGAACAACTCCAAGGAAACAGTGTCTCCCAAACACAATGGGACTTGATGCACCTATTCGCTTACAGAGACTGTAAGTGACTTACAGAGACTGGCGGTGTGCAAGAGCCTGCACAGACAAGGTCGCAGCATTAAGAATGAGGAGTGGACACAGAATCCTGCCCAGAGCCAGGAAGCTATTTGCAATTGAAACCCGATGGCAAAGAGAAAATGAGTTTTCTCCAATGGAGTGTCACTGCATACATCAACACTCAGAGCAGCCCTCCATGGCCAAGAGTAATGGCCAACAGAAAATGGACTCCACTTTGTGTATGGCAGGAACTTTTTTTTGTCTCACTTTGTTATTTTTTTTTCTTGTCCTATTGTGTTGTTTGCTTGTCTGTTTTGTTTTATTGAAAGGGGAAGGGTGAAATCAGGAAGCTGGGTAGGCAGGGATGTGGGGAGGATCTGGGAGGAGATGGTGGGGGGGGACCACATGATCAAAATATACTGCATGAGAAAAGATTTTAAAGAAAAACATCTATGTAGCCAATCTGAATTGTTTTCCTTGACCTGGAAGCTATGAAAATCACAAATATATGAAATAATACTCTCTCCCACTCAGTGTTTCTTTTCATCTTTAAGAAGAAGCTCCACAGGCATCCCGTGTCCACGTGGCTATTCCCACCATAAATCAGCCACCCACTCCTGTACCCATAAAGTGCCGAGTATTAGGATTCTCAAGGTCACCTGTCCTTGGGGGACTCTCAGTCCAAGTCAGAGTCTCCCAAAGTGATACCAAAACACAGGAGGATGCCAGGCGCTTTGGGGGAGGGAGTACATAAACCCTTGTTTTCCATTTTCAGTTGGAAATTTGTTTGTTATAAAAATAAAATTGGCATATCAATTTCAGTCATTGAAGTATAAGAGAAAAACAAAGAATCAGTTCAAATGCGCTTGAAAAGGATAGTGATCATAACAGGCAGAACCTAGTCATATAACAAAACATGCCATGTGAGAGCCTGAAATACGGGAGGCTGGTCTGCCATGTAAGGGCATCCATGGACCCCAGGGCTCAAATCTTTAGTACATGACATAAAGCGCTTCTTCGCTCTTCTCACATGCTGGTCAAGACACATAGCTTTCACCTCCTCTGGTTTTCTAAAGTCTCTTTATTTTAAACCCTGAACTGGAGGTCCCTCTAACTTGAAGAAGGGGGGGGGGATGATTTTCCTTCACTGCAAGAGCTTTGGAGGGAAGAGAATTCCCTGTAGTTTTTAGACACACGTCTCTGAGCTTTCTTGTATAGTGTTGCTCAGACACTGTGGGGCTACACTAGCTGGGGTCTAAGCCAGCCCTTCTGACTCCTGAGCATACCTAGAGGATGGCATTGCCCAAACACGGTCACTCCAACAGCACAGGAGTCTCAGGAAACATCAAGGCAAAAATAGGAAGTTGCTACAAAGACTCTTGCTTAAATTGCATGCAGCAGGGAAGTTACTGGGAAATCACTTTGCTGTCGTTCAGCCGTGTCTATTTACCAGTAGGCGTGGGAGACGTTCAAACACAAGAGGCGGACCCTTGTGAATTGCTAACGAAGGCTCCCGCACTGAGCACACAAATCAAACTGCTCATTTCACTCAGTGATGCTTGAGAATTCAGTCTGTATCCCAATCGCACACAGCAAACGGGATCAGCTCTCCCTGAGAAATCTCTAATGTTTACTGGCCATAATAAGGAAATAAGTAACCATTCTATTCTGCACGGTTCTATTTATAAACTCTGGAATGTTTTTTTACCCTCCTTAGCCCTTTTCTAGATGGTAACATGAAACGAATCATCTTCATCTTGTCAATTTTATTGTGGAAACAGTATTGAAATGGTTTCTTCAAATGGAGGAGGGGTGCACAGATTTATTCCGCCCAACAGAAACAAATGAGCCAAGGGAGAGAGCCATGACCTTTAGAAGACTTTGGTTTCTAGTCCATCTATATTTCATCCATTAGTTGTGGGTGGTGATTTCCTTAGAAATGTCATATGTGGCACACACTCAATACTTATGGACATTTGCCGCAGAGTAAAGGAATCAGTAAGTTGTGACAACAGAGGCTGCCTTTGCTCATTTAGTTGTTCTATAAACACTAACTGAATACCCGGTACCTGTAAAGTCCCGTTCTGCTCACTGGAGTTACCAAAGCAAACCACTACAATACCTATCTTATGCCACTTACATTTCACCCAGGTTCATCCAAGGCCTAAGAAAGAAGACAGTAATGCATTTATCAGTTAACTTCAGGCAGTGCTAAGTACAGTGTGGGAGGGGGATATGAAAATCTGTAAGGGTAGACTTGTAAGTGGCATCACTGTCTGGCAACACTCTTGACCATCATCTTGAGGATTATTTAAGAAATAAATGAGGCACTTGAGCTAACTTTGTGAATATTTGATGAAGGGCAGCACCTGTAGTGGCAGTCTTTGTATGACATCTCATACCTGGAGGGATCAGCAGACTTCCATCTCCTATCTGGAGAGTCTCTCTGTCTCTCTCTCTCTCTGTCTCTCTCTCTCTCTCTCTCTCCCCCTCCCTCCCCCCTCTCTCTCCCTCTCCTTTCCTCTCTCCTTTCCTCCTCCCCCCTCTCTCTGAGAATTTCATCAATAGAACTAAAGAGCTGAAGTAGAACCAGGCTCTAAAACCTGAGCAAATGCCCTTTGCATGCCTGAACACCGACACAGCTATAAAACACCCATGTCAAAGTCACACTAGGTATCTGCTGGGATAATGAAAATGTCGATCGATGAAGCATCAGATTGTCTGAACAACAATGACAGGGAAATGATAAATAGAGAGGCATGAAGACTTTTGAAATTTAAAATTGTCCTCGCTCCATAATCCAAGGTTGCCAGCTCTCCACGATGTCAAGGGTCTGATATTTCCCCCAGATCTGTGACTTTTGAGTACATGTGGACCCTTCCTGGATAAATTCTCTCACAGCTCTACTAGGTACGTCTTGGACCATGGGACAAATTGTAGACTCTCAGCTTCATATTTAAATGTGACAATAAAGAAAGACTGGTCCTTTATGAACAAATCCATATCTTTTCTAATAGCCCACAAGGGAAACAAAAACACCAGCCACAACTTTACGTGACCTGAATCTGGATGCAGATTTAAGACAGTTTTTCTGGGTACACTGAAGTTTTTAGAAAGATGATGGAGAAGATATCTCATAGCTTGCCACATTTATCAGAAGTATGGGGGTTCCTTATGAAGACCATTGTAACCAAGGAAAGACACCCTCTGTGGGAGGGGACACAAGCCAAATCGACACGACACTAACTTTAGGACTTGGCGTCTAATGCAGTGTCTCATCTCTTCCTACACAGACAATAGACAGAGATGATTAAAACATTTTCTTTGAGTAGGAAAAACCATAAAGTATTTCAAAATCTTTCAAACCCAAAATATGGGTTTCCATGACCCTTTAACGAGCCTATTTCCACTTCACCCCAATCTGAAAATTTAAGGGGCCTTGGATCCAAAGCTTTCTCATACAGGTAGATAGGTGGCATCTGTTGACTCAGAATACCTTTGAACTTGGAACTCTATCTTTGAAGTAAGATTAAAACTTTACTTCCTTATCTATTAATAAAAAGTTATCCTTAAATTTATCCTTCAGTGTCACAGGAACAATGACATCATCTTTTACCACCCTCACTGAAAATTTACAAAGTCTTGTGAAAGTCTAAAAACAAAATCTTTCTGTTTTTATGTTTTACACCACAACAGACATGATGAAAACTAGGAGTACCCAAATAATATTAATAATGCATTTTCTTTTATCCAAAGCAAACACATTTTGCTCCTAAGAGATTTTTAGTACAATTGCTTTGCTTCTTTTCTTGAAGTAAAAGGTGGGAGATGAAAGAGTTTAATGAAAGATACATATTTGACTTGTGATTATAAAGTAATTGCTATACTAATTTCGACTTTAGTGGAGATACTGGGTTTTGAAGTAAATGAAAAGCAAATTATATTTCTGTCCAAACATTCAGAGCTGCTGAAAGGTACCATGAAAATAGCGCAGCCACGTTAGGGAATCTTATGTATGCACTAGATCTGTGTTTGTGTAAAGACTTTCAAAGCTTCGATGGCCATAACACTTTTACAAGACAATCTTAAGGTGCCCTTACCTACCTCATCCTCCCCTCCCTCCATCAAGGAACAGCTAAATTTGACCATCATTACCATTTGACCCAGTGTACAGCTTTGCAGGCAGACGTAGGACATGCCTGCCCTTTGAAGGTTTCTGTCCCCTTATATTTTCTGACTCCGCGGGAGCTGATGAGATTAAATGGCTCCAGGACAGCACCTGACTTGGAAGGTTTCTCTCCACAGCCAAGACTGTCTTCCCACTGGGGCGTGTCCTCTAAATATACTTGCTCTGCTCGGAGGGTGGTAATAATTCCTCAGGGAAAGTGAAATTGGAAGGTAAGAGTACAGGAAGAGACACAGGAAAAAAAACCCTGCAAAAATGGAATCCAGCTTAGTCCACAGACCACTCTGGGGTTTCCAATGGAAGCTGTGGCAAATTGTGAACATGTGTTTCCCAGCCATCTGTCCTGTTTGTTTTCCCTCCTAGATTGTGCAAGAGCAAAGATGGAGAAAGTGGGAGAATTGTCAAGGTTTCTTGATGTTGGTTTATACCTCTAAGTGATTTCTTGCTAAGGTTCTGGACCTGCATCCTTCATTTTCTCAAACACTGTTTACAGGTACTGTAGTGAGAGATTGGAACAGCTCAGAATTCCAAGACTGCTTAGTTAGTTGGGCAGGAGTTCAGGTGAAGCTTGTTTTCTGTGTAAGCTAGCAGCAAGGAACCATCAACCATTTAGATTTTCAGCCCTCTGGCTGCTGTATCTTTTTTTTCTTCTCTTGGATTGTTTTAAAAATAGAGATTTTGAAGATTTGTCCCCTCTGGCCCCTGCTCTATGGGTGATAAGTAGAAAGGATACTAATAACACATGAAGCCTAAAAAAATTCCTAATTCCAGTGACTTTAAATCACACGCATGTGTAAGAACAAACGTTCTGTAATGAGGAAGCACTTGGTTGATGTGAAAGAATAGTTATGACTTACCAATCTAACACAAGGTGGATCGTATAACCACAGACTTTAAGAAAATGCCTATGCCCTCAAGCGATTTACAATTTAGTATGTGACATTAGAAAACCCTTGGAAGGAAATCCTGGATTGATGGGAGATGTTATTCTGTTTCTCTTATTGGTTGATGAATAAAGCACTGATTGGCCAGGCAGGAAGATAGGCAGGCCTAAGAGAGGAGGGGAATTCTGGGAAAAGTAGGCAGAGTGAGCTGGCCAGACAGAGTCGAGATGTTGCCCGAGGAGTAACACTATGCTGGGAATTACAGGGTAAGCCACAGCCTTGTTGCAATACATAGATTGATGGAAATGGGTTAATAATTAAGACAGAGCTAGCGAATAAGAAACCCTAGTCGTCAGCCAACAGTTTTATAACTGATATGAGTTTCTGAGTGTTCGTTTGGGGCTGAAGTGGACATGGGACCAGGCTGATGGTAAAGAATGCTTGTAACACTGGATTATAGCCTTATGGCATCTTGTCACTGTGACCACACACTTGAGATAATGCCATGAGTTAAGAGGGCTTTTCTTTGACTTCTAGACTCAGAGGTCTTGGTCTGTGGTCAGTTGATTCCATTTGTTTTAAGCCCATGGTAAGTAATCCAGGCAGATAAAATAAAATATCTCACATTCTTACCAAATATGGAACTATGGTGTCTTCCCTGGTGGGCAAGAACAGCGGGAAGTCTCTTGTTTCTTTCTAGCAGAGAAATGGCAGGCACCAGCAAATGTACAGAAGTCAAGGAGGGTGGCGATGTGGAGCTGAGATTATTGATCTTTAGACACTGGGCACTCACTTACAGCCAAGAATACAGCTCAGAAATGGCTCCTATAGTTCTTCTAAATGTGACCGGCCCTAAGATCAACGTTTCACAGAATGGAATGGAAATCTTGGCACTGGGTGATGCCAGCCAATTCCAGAATTTAAATTACTTTGGAATCTTCAAAGCCCCGAAATAAGGAGACAGAATGGATGTCTCTATAAAAAGCTATGAATTTTCTTAATAACCCCAAAGCTTCAAACAAGACTTAAACACAATCACAGGCAATTGCAGGAACCAACAGCCGAGTTTCCCATAGACTAGACTCATCCTGTTCATATTCAAATGCAATATTCCCTTTTATTAAGAGATTGGCCAACCTATTCAACTTAACTAGAAAACAGTGCTCTGAAACTCCCTAAATGCCAAAATTACTCTCATCTGAAGTCCTATAGTTTAGCTTTAGCCATGCTTAATGAAATATATAAACACGTTTTAAATGGATTTTTAAATCCCATTAATGCTTTTAACCCAGCTCTTATGCACAGGTGTTCTCATAAATGGTTTTCTAATTATCAAGTTGAGATGGTGTTTTGCATTTCCTTCCATTTTTAATTTGACAGAGCACATGCTTGTATGCCATCCTCAAAGTTGAAGCTTCAAAATTCTGGTTTTGAGGTAAAGACATTTCAATATAGTTCTCACAAATATTTGGGAGAAAAATGTCACTCATTGTAACACAAGGAATTGAGCCATCTTCCCAAGGACATAAAGCCCCTGAGTTTTACAAGAGTCATCAACAGAAGCAAAACTAGGTTGGAAGGGATGAGAACGGAGTCGGTTTTTGGTTCACACACACCATTGGCATACAGTCCTGTTTTGCTGGGCGTTTCAGTAAAGAAATGGATGCTGTCATCAAAGCCACCCTGCTGAAACCAGAGGTAAAGACCAGTAAAGGACAGAGTCGATAACAATTTGAGACATTGCACAAGGGGTTTTGCCGTGGCAGGCTGCAAGATGAATCCTCATAGGTCAGAGAGGTTTCCTGACCTGGTTTTCTGTTCACTGTTTGTAAAAGTCATGTAGAACGCAGGCCACACTCTAGGAATAACATGGGTACCAGGCTGGAACTATTTAGGACCACCACATAACAGGGTTCAGAAATAAGTAAAACAGCTGAAATAGCCAACAGTCTGGTCTAACCTGGGATGCTCTGTCTCCTCACAGCCAATGCTCCATCAGGCGGTTTTGTCTGGCTGGCAGATTTAGTGTAGGGACTCTCATCTGCAACGGTACAATGAAGGGTTTGGTTAATTTCCATCCACTGCCCAGCGTAGTGAAGACCTGTAATGGATTACAATCCTTCCAGAGAGAGGTAGTGAGAGGCTCACCTACATCTGGGTGAGCTTTAGGATGAGTGGATGTTCCAAACATCAGTTTCTTGAGAAAGAGGGACACAATTCTCAGGTATCTCTCATAGGGTAAGGATCGAAAGCTAAAGAGCACATGGAGACGGTTTTAAAATGGTAAGAAGTGTGCTTGTAGGCATGTCAATCTTGGCCTGTTGTCTACACCCACCAATAAACAGTGGATAGGTGTAACAGGAAGATTAAGACTGAACGGAATGGCTCAGTGGGCACTAAGAATAAATGAAGGAGAGGGAATGCAGATTTCAGATAAGCAGATGGAAGGGCGTTAGTACCGCGAGAGAATAAAGACAACTGTTAGTAGGCTCGTCTTGGGAACAAGAGCCAGCATTCAGGGTCAAGCAGAGGGGTGGGGTCATTCCAGAGGTAAGATTGAAGAGGCTGAGAAATGGGAAATAGTGATGGCTTGGCAAAAGGAGACATGTACAGCAAAGAGCTATAAGTTCTTTTTTCAAAGAATGAGTTAAAAACAACCAGCAGAGCAATTCAGAGAGCAGCTGAGAAGACAGAGGGTCCAAAGCACCATACACGTGTAAGCAATAGGAGAGAGGCAGAGTGATGGAAACACGAGGAGTCAAGATCACAGAGGAGATGGGTCCAGCAAATTAGAAGTGAAGCGATTTATATAGGACTTCTCCCAGGTTGGGAACATGGGTAGTGACATGGGAAAGCTCATGTTAGTGTTAGAAGAGTAAGGGGCAATGCTTCCAAGTTTGGGCTGAAGCATCTGCATGGATAGTAAAGGAGACGGCAGCTGAAAAACCTTAAGCATTTCAAGAACAGGATTGATACGGCTTGAGAAAAAAAAATCATGTAAAATAATTGCCCAGCACTTTCAGTCAAGCTGGGTGACACAATGACACATCGCCCCACGCTGGGACATGTTTGTTATTGCTGTCTTTGTTTTTACTGGAAATCATTAAAGGATTAAGAAGAATAGTACTACACGTGACAAACAATTAAATATAACAAGCATTTAATCGAGTAGCAAGGTTTAGCATCCGAGGGCTGTGCCCATTCATTCTGGAAACACAACTGTGTGTGTTTCTACAGCAAAGCACTCATTTCTTCTCTAGGATGTGATTTTCCCAGAAACAATTTACCATGTCTCCATAAAAACGAGCAACATCTTTATAAGCAGTGACAAAAGGAAAGATTAACACTGCTGTAATGCCAATTAACTTGAGAAACGGAGGGCATGTCGTTTCATGATCACATGCCATTCATCACAGGGCCCTGCTCAGTTTTTCCAACCATAATAAAGCCATTGGTTTTAGGGTACCAAAACAGCCAACATCACTGATGATGTTGCTTAAGTAGCATTTTAGGTATTGGGCTCTTGTCATTGCAAACACCATGTTGCAGACAACTAAGTATCATGAAAGTATGCCATCATGAAAGGAGCCTCTTGTCCCACTTCCCATTCCCACACGAAGAGGCCAGGGAGTTTCCCACATTCGCTTCATATACAACTGTCATTCAAACAGGCTGATTCTGTGCAAAACTCTGAGATTCACACGACTGTTTCAAAACTGTGTTTCCTCTCCTTAGCCACAGCTTGGCAAGTGTTCACTGAAAAAGTCAGAACACTGAGCCGAGTGGTGTCCACTGCACACCCAGGTTCAGGAATTGCAGCTCAATTTGTCAGTAAGGCCCTGGGTTGAATGTAGTGCTGGGGTTCCTTAAATGGACACAGAGGTTTTCTCAGGGGACTCTTGGGTTACCTTCTCTTCATGTTCTATTTTAAGAAGACCATTTAAAAACAAAAAGGAAATTCACCTAGTTTGCATTATTGGAGCAGTCAACCCTGTTAAATTGTCTTCTCGTTTATATTTGAAAGTGATTTCCTCAATTTAGGGCTGAGATCCTCTAGTAAAAAGGTTAAAACTGAATTATAGATGGCCACATGACCAACATCTGTATCACCATTCCCTACTCATACCCTGCCTCCCAGATTCAAACACACGGGAAAGGAAATGCTTATCCAGAAGCAAATGCTGCGTTGGCCAAATAATTATATGGGGAAAAGTTCAGTTTTAGCTAAGAATAGCTTGTTAAGGATGCCAGAGTGATGGCTGCAATGCCTGATGGGAGTGAGGCTTGCTGCACCTGTCATGAGCACCTTGGAGGGCTGAGTAACACAGATGCCTGGTACACTTTAATGCAGTTACTATGAGATTTCACAAGAAGTGGCCTCTTCCCTTTAAAGGCGTGAGAGGCACTGCAGAACCTCAGCTACCCCACACAGGCTGGACCTCAGCTGTCTTGAGGAGATGCAGTAAAACTCAGCTCTCGACTAAAACTTTGTCTGCAAATGGAAAGTGAGAAAAGGCACAGGATCGCCACGAGTCGACACACCACTGTAAGATGTGAAGGGTAAAAAGACCAGGCACATTTTATTTTGATCTACTTTACAGAAAAAAAAACCCTAAAGTACTTGCTATATTATTGTATGTGTATGGTTGTTTTGCTTGCATGTATATTTGTGTACCACATGTGCCTGCCTGGCACCCATGAAGGTATGAAGAGGGCATCGGATCCCCCAGGACTGGAGTTACAGACAGTTGTGAACTGCCAGGTGAGTGCTGGGCATTGAACTTGAGTTTTCTGGAAGAGCAACAAGACTTTTAAATGCTGATCCAATTCCTCAGCCCCTTATTTTACTTCTGATCGTGTGTGCATGTGTGTGTGTACGTGTGCATGCATGCGCATGCTGCTCCCATGTGAGCATGTCTGAGTGCACAAGGGCAGGTCCCCACAGAAACCAGAAGAGCTTTTGAAACCCTAGAGCGGGAATTACAGACAGATATGAGCCACCTTATGTGGATGCTGGAAACTGAGCCCCAGGCCCTCTACAAAGGCTGTGCGCTCTTTTAACGGCTGAGCCTTCTCTCCAGTCAGTGAATTTTAAATCCTTTACTTAAAAGCATGGGAACCAATGGAGGTTTCTATTATGGTTCCTCCCACGTGTCTTCTAAGCTGATTTGGATATTTATCCATAGAATTTCATACTTAGATGACACTGTAAACAGCTTTTAAAATTTTATGTTTAATATGGAAACCCAGAGAGATTTCTAGACGGAAACACCCTTAAAGTGAGCCTACACTTAAAAAAATTTTTTTTTTCCTCTTGGATAGACATAATTTTACAGGCCAACAATAAGCCCACGGGTTGTATCAGGCAAGGATGCGATTGTGTCTTGGCACACAAAATCAACGGACACTGTCTATGAAGTATATCACACTTCCCTACCGTGAAGACGAGTAGCCATACCATTCTCCCTCCTCACCTGTTTGCGTAAAGTGAAGAGGAATATTTGAAATTACACAATAGAACCAAATCATAGGCTCAGGTTCACATTTAAAATGTGTGTGTTTGCACGTGCATTCAAGCACATGGGCCATGTACATGTGGGTGCCCACAGAGACCACAAGAGCGTGGTCGATTTCCTGAGGGGGGAATTACAAGGGGTGGTGAGCTACCCGACATGGGTGCTGGGAACCACACTCTTCCTTTGCAAGAGGAACATTTGCTCTCCACTGCTGATGCATTTCTCCTGTCCCTCAGCGTTACCTTTGAATCCTAAAAAGCTAAAAGGAATGCCAATACAATTCATTGCCTCCCAGTATGTCCCTAAGAGAGCCTTTGGGTTTCTTTTAAGATACATATTAATACTTTCACTTGGTGTCGTGAAGGAGGCAACCACTTTCATACATAGGAAAGAATTAAACATAGATCAAATAAGGAAATTACCTGAGCACATAGCATTTCTAGAACACTGCAGCATATAGAATAGGCATTCAGTAATATTTTGCTGATAGACTGTGGTATTAAAAAGAAGTTTATAAGCATATCCCACCCACCTCTGTTTTTCTTTCTTCTACTTTATTTTTTGGGGGGAGGGGAGCCCTGCATTTATAAACTATGCCTGTTAAAGTCATATCATAACCCCACAACTACTAAGAACTGACAACCTAATGTGACAGTCTAAACCATGGCATGTTAGAAATAGGTAACTATTTATAAAACTAGCATTAAATATATATTTTCTGTCACATTTATTCAGATTTCTTGGGATGACCTGCACGGAACAGAATTTATTAGCTAATTTATTTACTAACTAAGACAGGGTCTCTTGTAGCCCACATTACTTTTGAATTTGTCAGGTCATTAAGATGGCCCTGACCTCTTGACCTTTCTGTTTCACCGCCTGAGTAGTGGGATTACAGACGTAGTAAACACCATCTTCTTTCAAAGGTCACACTCAGCTTTGTCATTGACGGTAGATCCCATTGGCAAGACACCCTCTCGAAAGAAAGTCATCTTGGAGGCCAAACAGACGTTCAACTGGTGAGCCAATGCTCATTGTAACAAATTCCGAAAATGACAATACATGTGGTCTAGGGCATTGGGACAGCCAGCCTTCTCTAATGGCATCTCTGTGGCTAGATGATCACTGTCACACATGAGGACCTCCCACTCTCACAGGGATCTGAACAACCGAGAACCACCAGGGGCCTTGGAGAGTCATTCTGGGAGGCTGGGGGATATGCCCTCTGTTAACACAGAAAATAAAATAAACGTGGCGCCAGACGTTCAGAAGGGGCTTAGTTAAGTGTACACTCAGATGAACAAAGCAGGGTAGGGAAGACCATCTCACCCCCTGCCCCTGTGTATTAGTCACAGTTACTGTTGTTTTGATGAAACACCATGACAAAAATAATTTGGGCTTATGTGGCTTATGCTTCCACATCACTGTCCATCAGTGAAAGAAGTCAGGGCAGCAACTCAAACTGGGCAGGAGCCTGGAGGTGGGAGCTGATGCAGAGGCCATGGAAGGGGCTGCTTACTGGCTGGCTCCCCATGCTTGTTCAGCCTGCTTTCTTACAGAACCCAGGGCCACACCAGCCCAGGAGTGGCACCACCCACAATGGACTGGGTCCTCCCTCACTGATCACTAGTTAAGACAATGTTCTACGGGCTTGCCTGCTTACGGTCTGATCTTATGGAGGCATTTTCTTCATTGATGTCCCCTCTGGAAGATACCTCCACCGGTGTCTAGTTGACAGGGCACCAGCCAGCACATCTCACCTGCCCCTATTTGGCCAGAGTACTTCTGCGCAAAGCACAGGCAGCAAGAGCCAGTTATTGAAGCTGTTGTCGATCAACTTGAAAAGCAAGTAGGGGAGTCATCTAAGGAGAAAGGCTCTACTGTGTGTCACAGACAGAGCCTTCAGTGGAGCTGGGAGCATCGCATGGGCACGGATCCTTCAAGAATTGCCTGACATCAAACAAAAGCCATTCCCAGGATCTGGGCTCCTCAGAACTGCATGTAACCATGGTCCAGGACCACTCTGGTTGTCTTCAGGGTTTTGTTGAAGAAAATAAAATTTAATTGCCTTTGGCTGAGACTAATCAGCCCATGCTAAACAATTCCTAGCAACTAATTATGCACAATCGAGGCACCTGCTAAGCCAGCAGCTCCCTTAACTTCTTGATTAGGAGGGGAAAAACGGTATTTGGTACACTTAAACATTATGACCATTTCCCAGCAGGAGGAGACAAGCATCTCATGAGACGAGGCTCACACGTGCCATTACAGACGCAGGAGAAGACACCGCTTTCCACAAAGGAACACAATGAAACCCACTGTGAAGGAAGCAATCTGTCCCTTGAATCCAATTAAGGCTTGGGAATTTTAGTGCCTACTATGTGCCGACTAAGAATGGAAGAGAATAAAAGATAATGGAAGTAAAGAAGAACGGTATTTGCAGAGTTCGTTTTACTTCATAGGTCCCAGTCACAGAGTGGAACAAGGGGCTTCATTCTCCTTGGGGGGAAACTAAGCCTGTGCTTAGGGGAACTGGTAGAGATGGGACATGGGAAGAGAGGGAGATTCACCACAATGGCTTCAAAGAGAATCTTGCTATCTGAGGGGGTGAAACAAACTCAAGCTTTTGCTTACATGTAATGTTTTCTGAGTTCTGGTTCTGAAGATCTCACTCCACTCCACATGAACATATTGTGGGTTTTTTTTTTTTTGTCTCTCATGCCTTCACCTTCCAAATCACTGTACTGCAATTGTGGTTTGATGAGATACTCGAAATTTTAAGCGAGATTTCCTGGAAGACAACTTTGAAAAGGTCTTGGAGACAGAACTGACTTAAGTCTTTCTCTTCTAGTTAAGGTGATAATGTGGTGAACATAAAGTTCAAGTTCAAGAGGACAACCTCATACCTCTCTTCCATTCCCAATCATTGGTCATTTCCGGTTAAAACAATCCTGTTTTGCATGGGACAGATCAAAGCTATACCATGCAGCTTTCCATGGACAGAATGCTCTGCAACTTTCTTAGTTCACACAGGTTTCAGCAATATTGCTTACACATGCTGAGACTACAGTCAAGGATACCTATGGCAATGCACTATTAAAAAATGAGTGAATTGCATCTCTTTCACAGACCTGATTAAGCAATCCACATAGCTAGTTTGAAGGCAGAAGGGAACAGTGGTGAGAAGAACTTGATGGTAGGAGGTGAGGTAGAGTTCTGCTCCATCGTGGTCTCTCTCCTATTAAGACAATACTGTCTTGCTCCATCCACCTCCTCTCTCTTGTTATTTATTTCACATCTGCATGACATTAACGTCTATCCCAGCTTGGCAGGTTTCATTATAGCTTTGTAATTCAGAGACAGATGCGCTTTATAGTCTTATGGGACCAGGGTTTATAGTTGTAGATGCCAAAAGAAAAAAAGGAAAGAAAGAAAAAAGGAAGTCTCCAAACAACATAGCTTTATCTTAAAAACAAAGGTGTCATTGGACAGGGAAAAGTCAGCGAGGCCTCGAAACTACACAAACAACTACAGCAAATGAGTAAAGCTAGGAGCAGTTGAAGGGGGGGGTCCTCCCCAGGGAAGAGCACACCAATTGGTTGTCCTGTGCTAAATGGTCAGCCCTGGAAATGCACAGGCATTATATAAACTCAACAGGTTATATTTAGGAACATATGTATATACATATACATCACATATGCACACACACAGATGCATGCTATAATAATTAGTGCAAAAAAGATTTTGAAGGAGAATAGAAAGGAGTATGGGTGTGGATTTAGAGGGATAAAGGGAAGGGAAATGTAATTAAATAACAATATCAAAAATAAAAAAATGCAAAAAAAGCAAAACAAAAAAATGGTATGATAAATTCTTCACAAAGATAAGATGTCTTCTAGGCTGTGTCACTCTTAACCACATAGCCACGACTATGGTTTAATGTGACATGTGCCCTACTGTCTCATAGAATGGGGAACTGATAGCTGGTTTACTGGCTTTGGGAAATGATTGGATCCTGAGAGCTGTGACCTAATCACTGGAATAATTCTTTGCTAAGATCATATATATGATGGTGGCATGATCGTAAGGAGATGAAAATTAGGAAGTATAGCCTAGTTAGAGGAAAGAGGTCACTGGGAGCATGAAATACTTTCTTGCTCCATCCCTTGCTTCCTGTCAGTCACAAAGTGAGCTGCTTTGCTCCACCATGGTGTTCTGCCCAAGCACACAGGACCATTTCCTCCATTAAAATGGTTTCTCCTAAGTATTTGTTATTCCCCTGACAACGATGCAGGTGATGTCACTATAGGTTTGTCTTTCAAGACCAATATTCTCTTTTCCTGTTCTGTTTTCTAACTATTTCTCAAAATAAGGCCATGGGCAACCTGCATGAGCAACTACTAGAAGACTGTCAAAATGCAGAACCTGTGGAATCAGAGTGTGTGGCAAAAGCTCCAGACGATAAGCTCATTAATGTCTGGAAATCACTGCTCTTATTGGTATGCCCAACATCAAGTAATTGTACAGGTATCCAGGGGTCACTTGTCCCATCTCACCTGAGGATGTCCATGAAAACTCACAAAGGAGTTAGTAAACTGATATTAGTAATCTGCAAAAGCATTTCTAGGCCTCCAGGATGGCGATTATCAGATCGATTATAGAATTAGGTCTACAAATGAAGGCGAGACTTCATAACAGTCTAGGCTTCAGTGAATTTTGCTATCTTTGTGAATTTTGCTGTCTCTTGATCTACTTTAAACCTTTCAAAAGTCCTGTGGTGGCTGAATGATAGGAGTGGGAATTTCCAGGGAGGACTATAATAATGATGAATAATAAAAATCTCTGTGGTTAGACTAAGTGGCATTGAGTTATTATTCCCTACCTAAAGGAACAATGACCATGAAAATTCAGTCCTGGTTATGATAGGGACACAGGATAAAAAGTTTCACACTGTCTCCTTCACCTCTTGTCCTCCCATGCATAGTCACATAGCTATTATCTTAAAAGTAGTACACATGGTCAGACCATTGTGGCCCTGGACATCTGGTAGACCTCTTGGAAGTGGTCTGTGGTAACTGTGCGCCTTGATGTTTGAAGGTCTTTAAAAAGGCCTCTCTAGCCAGGTTAATTTGTAAATCCTTTCTAAAATTAATGAGCATGAAATTGCATATTTTCTGCCCCTGGCATTCTCATTGCTAATGTGCTTGAACCACAAATGAGAATCCTCTGCTTCTTAACTCTCAATAAGGAGAGAAGAACCATAGTTGTGCCTTTGCAAACCTATCTCATCAAAGAATCAACATTTCTAGAGGGCTGGACTCTTTCCCATGAGACCCATTTTCTTTAATGTATCAGTTCTTTCTTTAACATATTAAATTCACTATATATTCCCTGTCCTTTGCATGTGGGAAGGAGTCTATACTTTAAACCTTTGACTTATCTGTTACATGATTCCGGATGACAAGCTCATGATTTCCCAAAGTTAAATGAATGCTCATAAAGTCAATAGATTTACATTAGAATGATAAGTGGATGGACAACATGAATTGCCTCAGGACAGCTAGTGTGGGCTAGTTAAAGCTGCATTTTAAATTTGTGTATAAGAAGTACACCACTCTTTAAGAAAGGAGATATTCATTTATACTGATACAAATAGGACTGACTCAGCTGGTGAAATGATTCGGTGGGTAAAGGCCAGGCTGCCAAGCTTGAGAACCTAAGATTGATGTCTGGAACACCACATGAACATATGGCAGGTGTCCTTCCCCAACAAACAAATACATAAATTTAATAAAAAATGTAAAAATGCTGGGCACTCACTATATACCAGCACAAATCAAAGACCTTTGTATGAAATTAATGTTTTTGACATATGAACTCAATTCAATTGCAAATTGCAAAATTCATAAATTCACTTCACCAAAGGAATGCCATCATTTATCCTAAATTGTATATTCCTTGGTGACTTTAACAGGAAGCTACTCTTATACCAAATCCTAGGGCAATGTAGGTCTATTAAATACCCTTTCCTGTTAGCTCTTAGTATTTTAACAATACTCACAGCAATGGGTTGGCACAGGTACAACTGTTCATGATTGACATGTGAGGACAAGGGGGTTATACAGGTGAAATTTTATGTCCACATTCACTATGAATCAAAAAGCAGAAAGAAGGCTGTTTACCTCCCGTGGATTCTGCTTTTAAACACAACGCTGTGCCATTTAGCACACTTTCACATGCTTTGGGGGGTGACTTTTTTCTGTGTGAATAAAGAGATGCATACCTTCACATGGTAGCAGCCACTGTGAGTACTGTGTGTCAGTAAGTGTCACAGACATGGACACCAAGAACAGTGTTTGATGATATCCTGAAATTTCGATTTAGGGGGGGAAAAATAAATCAACTTGCTAAATTTTGGGGTCTTACATCTTTGTCATAAAGTCTTGATTTAGTTTATGATACAAGAGTCAAGGATCTTCCCAACACATAAACAGATCCCTTGAAAGAGTACCTTTTAGCCAAGATGCTCAAGGAACTTTAGGGGATGAAACCTGTCGAGATTTTACTCCTCCTAGTTTATGCCAGTCATTCTCTACTGACTGAGCACTTATGAGCTGTCTCCCACAAGTGGTATATTATCTTCAAGTGAATAAATATGGGGGCACTCTCCTTTGTCCTTTATTATTCTAGATTCTGCCCATAGCCTGTTGGCTACAATATTTCATACCTTTCATAAGGGCTTATGAAGCCAGAGGTGTAAATAAATCTTAGTCTAGGTGATATCTGCCAATGGCATGGATAATGTGGTTACAGGGAAATTTGGTCTGCCAATTCTCTCCTTTGGTTCTCCAAGCCAAGTTCACGAGCTGGGGCCACAGTGAGAGGACTATAGCTGAGCCCAAGACTCAGGGACTGTGCATGTCACCGAACCATTGAGCAGAGCACCCTAGGACTCGGGAGCTGTGCGTCTGAACCACTGAGCAGACCAGACGTACTGAGCAGACCACCCTAAGACTTGGGAGCTGTGCACACAGCTGAACAGTTGAGCAGAGCATCCTAGAACTTGGGAGCTGTGCATCTGAACCATTGGGTAGACCAGACCTATAGAGAGGACCACCCTAGGACTTGGGAGCTGTGCACACAGCTGAAGCATTGAGCAGAGCAGCCTAGGACTTGGGAGCTGTGCACACAGCTGAAGCATTGAGCAGAGCAGCCTAGGGCCCAGGAACTGTGCACACAGCTGAAGGAGATGTGCATGAAGCTAACTCACTGAGCAGATCACCCTGGTCTCCACTAGACAACAGCTGCACAGAGAGCTTTAATATCCAAGGTGGCTAATACCATGGTCATATTAACCCCAAACTGTCAGCCCTCTTATTTTTGAATAATTTTAGGACTCACTTCAGAATTCATTTTTAAAGTTTTTTTTTGTTTTTAATTTTATGTTTTGGAGCTACCGAGATGCCTCTACTACTGTTAGAGAGGACCAGAGTTCAGTTCTCAGCATGCACATGGTGGATAACAACTGTCTGTAATTCCAGTTCCAGGGGATCTGACATCCTCTTCTCGATTTCTCACAAACCAGGCACACACACACACACACACACACACACACACACACACACACACACACAGAGAGAGAGAGAGAGAGAGAGAGAGAGAGAGAGAGAGAGAGAGAGAGAGAGAGAGAGAGAGGGAGACGATGCAGGCAAAACATTCATACACATAAAATAAGTCAATATGAAAAAAATTAAAAGAAAACCCCAAAAGTTCAAGCCTAGTTTCCAGGTGCTTATTACTTTAGAACAAATATCTGCTTGCCCAGAAGCAGGGAATAGGGCAGAAATCCCATCAAATGCCTTGAGAATAACACATTACACACGCAGCCTGGAGTTGTCATGTAGTTTTCTTTGCTAATTCATCTCTAGGTCAAGCCAGAACAGATGACTGCTTATCAAACAGATGACACATGTTTTTAATACACGATCAAAGCAGGATTTACTAGTCGGTCAGAACCAAGGCAGTCTGGGTTCTGTTATTTAAAGCTGTACTTTGGATACCCTCTGGTTTTACAGTAAGAGACCGTGATTATACAGATAAAACCTCACAAGAGTGTGAAGACAGAAATAAATCTTTTTATGGGAGACAGGAAAGACATTTTTAATTTATTAGGATTTCACTGTAGTGCAATAGTGTATGTGGCTCTGTGTGTGGTCTTGCATGAGTTTCTAATCCTTCTGGAACTTCAGCTGCCTCACTTAGTAAATGCTGGCCTCACAGGCTTCCTAGGAGGCTTGGTTATAACAGTATCAACAATGTACCCGGGTATGAATCACCTCTCAAAGAGTAAAAGATCCACTCAAGGACCAGAGTGGCTGGCAGGGGCCAGTGGCATTCTCCTACAGCAACAAACATCTTTTCTGAACACTATCTTGTAATATGAACTCTTTGAGCATCAATTTAACTTTACAGTCATAACTATTATAACGAGTCCCAGTTAGTGAACATGGGACAATTTAACCTCGGAGAAGTAAAAAAATTGACCAGAGGGCAAACAGCTAGGAATCAGAGTCTGGATTTGAACTCAGGTTTACAAAGACTATTCTTTTCTCCATGCTGCCTCCGTGACTCATTATGAAGAATTCACACAACAGACAACGGTCACAGAAGAGAAGAAACAGTGGAATCTTGCAACTGTAGACTAATTTTCATGCTGCTCAATTGGGCACCTCCATTTTCCATCATAAAATAAGAAGACATATGAGATATATTTTTAATGTTATGTGCAAATTGCTTGCTGAGCTTTTAAGTGGAAAATTCATTTGATATTAAACGCTCTATTGTAACTCGATTTGTCAGTAGCAAAGTAAAAAAAATTAAAACCCAGGTACCTGGATTTAATAGTCCAAAAAACTTCAAATTATCTTCATTTGCTTTAGAGACAAATTATTCAGATATACAATTTCCCCCACAAATTACTTGCTTGTCTGACTTCTCCTTGGGTTATGTCTATCTCATCAGCTTCACTATTTCTTTCCATAAATCTTGCCTGAACACAGATTCAGCTTTTATACTTAATTCAGATGAGTTAGGGAAATGCACCTCAAAGCCACAGAATGTGGATGTTTAATTCCGAACTGATTTTGCAGCATTGCATTCAGTGGTAGCCTTCCAGTTCTGCAATTAACAAACTACCAACAATTACAAACACGCAGAATAAAAGAGTTTCATTATTGGCTTTTGCATCTGCTGTGGGACACTTCAATTATGGAAGTAATCATGTACAACTGTATCAAATTCTATTAGCAGGAATACTTCAGAGGAGGCCCACTTATGAGAACTGAAACTTCCTCGACTCAATCTCGTATGCCCTGTTACCTGCCTTTAGGCATTCAAAATGACAAAGTTAAAGCTTTGCAAGAGTGCTCTGATGCATGGAATTTTTGGTCACATTATATATAAAATCTAAAAGGTTTTCTTTTAAAAATAGCAGACAATATAGACAGGCAAACAGCCAGTGTCTTTGACATACACAGTTTACTTTTCTCAATAACTCCTATATCAGTGTCATATAGGAAGGGAGGAATATATCATGCATGTGTGCATATGCCCACACAAGACAGATACAAATTGTACCTAAACAGACCTACACATATACACACAATTAATATAATCATCCACATCTATTTTTAAGCAGTACTAAGAAAGGTAGAGAGGAGCAGAGTGTTCAAGAAGACCTCTGAACTCCAGTATATTCCTATTATCTCAGTTACAGGACAAGACGCAATGGGCAGAAACTGCAAATCACCATCTTCATTCTGGTGGCCTTTTGGAGCCCTGCAGTAGGAGTTTGGAGCAAACAGCAAAGGTGAAGACAGTAGTGAGCTTCCATGGCATTCCAGGAACTCCCAAACCACAGAAAACGTATGGATGAGAAATTTACACTTTAACTTATATAAAGCAAACACATTCACATCCTGCATTTAATATTGCCATATGATATCCAGACATGCTACAAACAAACAAACAAAAAAAATCAGCTTAGCTCAGGGAGAGAGGTGTCAGAGAAGAAACGCATGCATTGCAATCCTGAAGCATAGGACATGTGAAATCGGTTTATCTCAGAGGCTCAGAAGAGAATAAATGAAGCCCAGAAGAGCAGGCGATGCAGAGAGGTGGGCATTAACACCACATACCCACTGCATAGCAGTAGCTAGAAAGCGTATGCATTTGTGTGTAGCGTTGTAGGGAGTGTAAGCCTTGACCTGCCGCCATTTCTTTCCACTGCAAAACTGCAGGCTTTATTGGCTCCTATCTTGCTTAAGACAAGCTCAAGAGAATGTTCAGTATTTATTGTGGTAGAAAGAGTAAACACTATGCAATGGCTAGTGTGGGTACAGTAAAGCTCAGATATTGGCTTCTTTGACAATTAAAAGATGTGATGTTTGAAATCAGTCAAGTGTTAGTGCATTGTCTGAAAACTGTCACAGTTATGTAAATAGAGAGCATAAAGCTGACACAGGTAAGAGCCACTGGCGCTGCTGTGCAGGTACCTTCCCTGGGGGGGAGGGGAGGAGGAGGAGGGAGGAGGAGGGGAGGAGGAGGGGAGGAGGAGGAGGAGGAGGAGGGAGGAGGAGGAGGAGGAGGAGGGGAGGAGGAGGAGGGGAGGAGGAGGGGAGGAGGAGGAGGGAGGAGGAGGAGGGGAGGAGGAGGGGAGGAGGGAGGAGGGGAGGAGGAGGAGGGAGGGGGAGGGGAGGAGGAGGGGAGGAGGAGGGGAGGAGGAGGGAGGAGGAGGGGAGGAGGAGGGGGAGAGGAGGAGGGAAGGAGGAGGAGGGGAGGAGGGGAGGAGGAGATGAGGAGGGGAGGAGAGGAAGAGGAGGGGAGGAGGAGGAGAGGAGGAGGGAAGGAGGAGGAGGGAGGAGGAGGGGAAGAGGAGGGGAGGAGGAGGGGAGGAGGAGGGAAGGAGGAGGAGGAGGGAGGAGGGAAGGAGGAGGAGGGGAGGAGGGGAGGAGGAGATGAGGAGGGGAGGAGAGGAAGAGGAGGGGAGGAGGAGGAGAGGAGGAGGGAAGGAGGAGGAGGGGGAGGAGGGGAGGAGGAGATGAGGAGGAGGAGGGAAGGAGGGGAGGAGGAGGGGAAGAGGAGGAGGGGAGGAGAGGAGGAGGAGGGGAGGAGGAGGAGGGAGGGGAGGAGGAGGAGGAGGGGAGGAGAAGAGGAGGAGGAGAGGAGGAAGAGGAGGAGAGGAGGAGGAAGAGGAGGAGGGGAAGAGGAAGAGGAGGGAGAGAACAGGAGGAGGAGGTTTCCAGGCATCTCTTTTTGATTGGGACTAGCAGAAATTTTAGCTAAAATCAGGTTAAGAAACCAGAATACAAGGAGGAACCTAAGAGATTCATACAAGGTCCCTCACAGAAGGGGAAAGGAACAAGATCTTCTGAGCATATTGAAAATAGGTGCGGGGGGGGGCAGTGAGTGGAGAGAAAGTTTGGAGAAAGAGAACGGGAGGAGAGGAGACTATGTGGGACCAGGAAGATTGAGTTCCAGGACAAATAGATGAGAGAGAGAGAGAGAGAGAGAGAGAGAGAGAGAGAGAGAGAGAGAGAGAGAGAGAGAGAGAGAGAGAGAGAACATTATAGAGGGAACCATTATAGGTTTAATGAGAAAACTAACTCTAGCTGACTCTAGAGAAATGTCCAGAGACCAACAAGACAGACCCCAACTAACAATCTGAGCAACAGTGGAAAGGCTACCTTATATGCCCTTCCCTGATAATGAGACTGATGACTAATTTATCTACCATCATAGAACCCTCATCTAGTAGCTGATGGAAACAGAACCAGACACCCACAGCTGAACACTGAGTTAAACTTCTGGAATCCAGTTGCAGAGAGGGAGGAGTGATAAGAAAATAGGGTCAAGACCAAAACCTAGGGACAGCTGGCCTGAACAAGGGGGAGCTCATGGACCCCCAGACTGATAGCTGGGAAACCAGCATTGTATCAACTCAGACCCCCTGAACAGTTAGCAGGCCTGGGCAGTCTAGGAGACCTCTGACAGTGGAACCAGGATGTATCCCTGGTGAACGAAAGGACTTTGGGAGCACATCCCCCATGGAGGGATACTCCCTTAGCCTGGAGGCAGGAGGGAGGGCTTAAACCCTGCCCCAAATGACTTGACAGATTTTGATGACCCCTTCTGGAAGGCATCACCCTACATGTGGAGTGGGGGTGGTGGAATGAGAGGGGGTTTAGGGGACATGGGAGGGAGGGAGAGAGAACTGGGATCAATATGTAAAATAAGAAAAAATAATAAATATAAAAATAAGAAAATTCTTAAAAAAAAAAACATTAGAAAGCTTTGTCATCTTTGTTAAATATTTACAAACTCAATAGAAATAAAGGATCTGAGAAAGCCCGGAGCAACTTGCATAATGAAACCATCATTCCCCCCCCCCCCCGTTTCCCATCGTTTTGAATTTTGACCCTGGAACTTCCTTCTTGCATCTCGTGCATGTATAGCTGAGATGGGAGTTCGACAAAGGCTGAGTGTTCATTCTGGAGGAGTCTACAGCATCATTAGCTGTCCTGTGAATAACTCGGGGCGGGGGAGGGGTGAGGTGCGCATTCACAATGTGATTTCTTCTCATTTAGACTGTAGGTCACGCACGGCTCTCACAGACGTCATGCAAAGAAGCCATAAGCTCACCACACGCACCTTTTTCTGTCACCAGTGAAGGTAAGCTGATTGAAGACACACAAGAGAAGGAAGTTCTTGGTATCACACATGTATGACTTTATGACATTGCACCAACCAAGTGTGTGTTACATACCATGTCTATGCAATGTTCCTCAGCTCTGTCGGTCTAGACTGACTGCGGACAGTTTGAAATAAGGATATAACCTCTTTCAGAGAGAGCCACACCTGAACAGGGGAAGGCACGGGTTCCTCAACTCTCTTCTTTCACTTTCCTAGCAAATGTTCTAACCCTCAATTTTCTCCACTGTCAAATGGGATGATCATGCCTACGTTTAAGCCTGTACGATTTAATCAGGGCAACGTGTGCAAAATCCTTGGCAAACACTACTGGCTACTAATGTTTCCTTGACGCCGTCATCATTTGACAGGTGAATCAATCGTATTTGGTAGGAACTTCAACCATGCAAATGGAGATTCTTATTTTAGGACTAGAATTTTCTTTTGCTTAAGTTTTTTGTCTTTTTTTTCCCTTTTTTAAAATAAGGGAAGTACAGAAGCCTGATGCCAGAAGAAAATAATTTCTCACACACAGCTAGAGCTGTAGGAGAAACTGTGTCCAGCCTACTTAAGCTGCAATTAGCCTACTCATGCTGCAAATGCCCGTCCCCTGGGGCCCAGGCCAGCCCCATGCACATGCGTGGCATGCACTTCCTCCCTGAGCCAAGTCTCCAAGCCTGCCTCAATGGCCAGATAAGAGAGCCACGTGACCCAGAGACACCAATGAGGAAAGGACATGCAGCGGAGTCAGCCGCCCGAGCCAATAGGACCTTGGGACGGCTCATAACGGCAGGGCTAACGTCCTTAAAAAACAAGTCCGTAGCGAGTTCTGCTACTCACTGACTCCCAGTGCTTGAATCCTTGTTTCTGCGTCCTCTCTCCCTCCCTCCAAGGGGTGTGCGAGCAGGGCCACCCGCAACATAGAACGAATTAGAGTTTTGAGAGACTAAAAATTGCTCCTTCCAAGGATAGTTAAATAACCCCACCCAATACATAAGAAAACGATTAAGCATAAAACATATCCTTGGCACACGATATGTTCAGTCCTCCCAAGGCTCTCACAGGTATAACTTATTACTCAAAACCAACCGGGCACATCAGGTGGGCAATGCCAATTCTTTCATGGTACAAGGAGATAATTTATAAAATTACCACCTTAATTGGGCCCCGGTGATGCTAGAATTAATGCCCCTTGCAAAAGTGTAACTAAGAATGAGGGAAAAATTTGTTCACCTGATCTTTTATGCATAATTATCACTAACTACACAAATCTGATTTGTCTGTTTCATTAAACACTTCCAAAGACGTTGTTCTGTGTAAAACCCAACTCACAATGGCTCTGAAACTCACAATGACTGCACAGATTCCATGCGCGCTGCAAGCAGTTCAGCGTTGTAATTAGGCAGAAGAAGCGACTGAACGACGTGGGCCTACGATCTTTACACGATGGTTGCACACCATTCTCCTTGCTTTACACGTACAATGAGCCAGGACAAAGGGCAGGCTGCTGTCATTACCCAGTTGGGAAACAACTGCTTCTTTTTAAGAGAAGTTCCTAATTCGTTTCTATAAATTGTTTTAAAAAGTGAAATATGGCAAGAGGTTAAGTCCTCGTGGGTCCCATCAGTCATCTCCCAGCTAGCGTGAGAAGCTCCTGGAAGGCTGCCCAGGGCACCAATTTGTCCTCTTTTCCTTCAAATAACCGTTGGGCTGCAACTGCTTTTTTTCACTGAATTATGTTTGTTCTGTACAAGTATAAAATAAAACGCCACTGTACCCTGCAGTTTAAAACCACAAGAGTGGCAGGTGCCTGAAAGAGTCGAGGCAGCACCCACGTCAGCCACAAGCTTCTCTAGAAAACATGTCCAGGTCCACATCATCTTTAAAGTCGTTTGAGAATTTACACGGACCTTCACTTTCAACATTTTAGCCGAAAGACGGGAGTCGATTTTCTTCTGCTTGCTTTGGGTTCTCCATACGCCTCGAGCTCACTGACAATACCTCAGCCAAGTTGTCTGTGCATCCTTGTCCATTTTCTCTAGCAGACTTGCAAATATTGACAAGCATCAGGATATGGTCCCCTTCTCTCACCTCTACACCTTCCCTCCATTCATTTCCACACCAAATGGTAATATGTCTGCAACCAGGACTTACCCCATATAGTCTGGACACAGGATATACCCTGTCCATGTGGACTATCTTTTAGAATATTTACACAATAGTATGGATATTGACAAGCATATCAATCTCAGTATGTCCAAAACAATTATACATTCCCCAACACCAACATTCATACGCAAAACATCTTCATTTAATTTAGGGTAGAACTCCCGAGTTATCTTTGAACCACCAAACTATATATTTGATAATTCATGTGTAGGTTCTGCTGGCACTTCTTATAATACACAAGAAAACCTTTGCATTTTTCTTGATTTCTTTGGACTATTGTCCAATTATACTACTGGACAACTATTATAATTTTTTTCTAATATATTTTAACCTGTTATAAATTGAATTTATTTCAAATTTCAAATGCATTGGGGGATTGGTCAGTTGGGAAGGTGCTTGTCTGGCAAAGGCTTATAATCCCAAGGCTGGGAAGGCAGAGGCAGACGGATCCCTTGGACTCACTTGGGCAGCAAGGCTGGCCCACTTGACAAGTTCCAGACAACGAGGACACTGTCTCAAAAAGAGAAGATAATGACGATGGTGATGGCGACAGAGCCTGGGACCAGAGGCACAATAACCCAAGTTGTCCTCTGTTCTCTACACACAGGTCACATAGCTGTATTGCACCCCCTTGACAAACCTAACCATATATGCACATTTGAGCGTGCATGGGACACACAGACACACACACACACACACACAGACACACACACACACACACACACGCACACAGACACACACACGCACACACACACGCACACAGACACACTTGAATTGACAAAAGATCTTGATGTCACCTACCTTGTGCTAGTTTCAAAGGAATGCAGCATGCCAGAGTTATAGACACATGAACCCAGGCAATTTATGGCAGGGTAAGAGTCCCTTCACGAGCCCCTGAGAAGGCAGTTTCAAAAGCATAAGGGGGAAGCCTAAGCGGCCATGGAGACCACAGGAAGCTGAAATCAGTATCATGGAGAGAGCTACAGTCAGTTCAGGAGAGAGAATGTTTGGGATTGAAATGAGAAAATGGGTGGAGTTGCTCAAACTCTTTAGAGCTCATTTAATGACAGCAAACAACACACAGGCAAAGCTGAAATGAGGGATTATTTATAAAGATGTATTTTCTGACCCAGTGGCCCTCTTTAGGTCACCCACAGCCCTGCATATTTGGCTTCCTTTGCTTTCTGCCTCATTTCTTCTTCAAGCAAGCAGGGTGGGGACAGAATGATAAGGAGGGGGAGATCTTGGGTACTGAAAGCCAACAGTGAGGCAGAGACAGTTTAGGGCTTGCAAACCAGCCATCCACCCACCCAACCATAAAACAAAACAAAGCAACAGCGTAACCTCGCGAAACCAACAATGTGCCCATCCTTTCTCTTGGTTCATCTCCTCTCCACCTCTCTCGATCAGTGCCCGAGAGACACAGCAGCCTAAAACAGAATAAGGGTAACCTGTGCTGCTCAAGCCCTGACTCACACACAACTCAGGCATGCGCAGAAGCCAAATGAAATGACCTGTGTGGCAGAGCAAATCTGACGGCTTTTCCAAAGAGTCATAAGAGGAGAAAACAACACACACACACACACACACACACACACACACACACACACAGAAAACATCTCTCTCAAGTGTAAGGTAACAGGTTGATTTTGTGTGTGTGTGTGTGTGTGTGTGTGTGTGTGTGTGTGTGTGTGTGTGTGTGTGCATGCACGGGGCAGCCGTGTCGACAGCTTATGGCGCCTTTCTACATCAGTAAGTCATCTCCATAGCTGGACTGTGAAATAACAGCTTTAATTATCCAGAGACCCCATTTCAGGTCTGGCTGCTTCCACCAAACAGCCAAAGACACACAGAGCTGCATGTTAATTGAGGCAACTGTGGCCATATTCATCTTTTATTAGACACTACCTATCTCATAAGCTTTAGTTCTTAATTATTTTTGCAAGAATGATGTTTAATCAAAGCTAATGGTACCAAGGCATCTCTACACGAATTAATTCGGCAATAGAAATGCTTCATCACATCCTTTCACTTTTCCCAGTACTAAATAGAATCATTCCCCCAAGAAATTAGAATTCCCAAGGATGATCAGGATAGTCCATTCTTCTACTCATGGCACACAAGTTCCACAAGCCTAGTCAGCTACAGAGATACTGGCTTTGGTTAAAGATTAGTTATTAGGGATTTGTTTAAATCAGGGACATTTGGCTATTGTAACTTACTGTAAGCCAAAGCCCGATAAATAGACTTGTAGTATGAATATAAAAATCACAGAATGAGAAATAAGAATGCTTTCTCTAAGACAAAGTCTCATTATATAGTCCAAGCTGACCTTGAAGTGTAAGTCTCCTAAATCAGGATTATAGGCGTTCAGCCTCAGGGCCAGCTACAAATGACCCTTAAAACTAAGGAAAACCATGTATCCCCCTATATAAGGAATATAAGCTAAGGTTTATGAAATCCTGTTTTTCCCAGATTCACAAAAGTCTGCAAGTTGGCTGACACATGTTTTTGAAGCTGCGGTGAAAGGTATTCTCACACAAAGCAGACAGAATATGAGCCGGAATAACCTTTAAAAGGCCAATTTGTCAAAAGTTACCAACGTCATCAATGTCTATGCCCTTTGGTTCAGAGTTTCATGACTTTATCTCCTAGATATGCTTATGAATGTTGGGTGGTTAATAGTGATTATTAGCATGAGGTGAAGTCATCTAGGAGATAAACATCAGGGTACATCCCTAAGGGATTTCTACACTAGGTTAATTGACCCACCCTAACAGAAGGCAGCATCACTCTGTGGGCTGGCTAAAGATTGAATATAAACAGAAGGCTGTTTGAGCATGAGCATTCCTTTCTCTGTTTCCCGAAGTCACATGACCAACCATCTCCTGCTACCATGACATCCTAGTCATAAATGATTATATTCTGAAATGTGACCCAAACTACTAAATCCTTCCTTCTTCAAGTGGCTGTTGATACCTTTTTCATAGTAATGGGGAATAAAAGCCCTACTCCACATGTATTCAATAATAGATGCAAAGTAATTTCCTAACAGCAAAATATTGGAAATAACCCAAGTTTATTAATAATGATTGGTGGTGACTCAAATGTTCAGAAAATGAGAGACTGCTCAATAAGCATGACTGTACCAACACAAAGCACATCGTGCAGATATAAATGATGTTGCAGCAATTGTTTGGTCAATCTGGAACTCTCTGTCTACAGCATTTTTCAATAAAGAAAAAAAAAAAGAAATGAGTAGAATAGTGATTCTCACAATGCCGTACTTTGTTAGAAAGACTTATGAACACGAATTTTTATTTGTTTACATTTACTTAAGGAACATCTGGAGGAGTTCTCAGAAACTATGGAACTGGGATTCATTTCACTTCTGGAGTGGAGGAAGTATGCTTGGAGGTTGGGGAAGGAAGGGACTCTTAGAATGTGCGTCTCCTGAAGCTGCCTATTAAAAAAAAATGTGAAGCAGACAGCATGATTGATTAGGGTGCCACCATTTCTGGAATTTCCTGAACATGCTGCATACATATTACTGAATACATTTACATTCTTTTGAATTGGTACCTTCATTTTTGGCCAGAGAAGGCTCACAGCTGTAGGAGACAAATACCAAGAGGCATTTCACAAGAGCACACGCACGATGAGACCCTGACAGAGATCTGCTAGCACACAGAGAGAGTCGGAGTTCCTAAAAATTAGCATTGATTAACTGTCATACTTGCAAAGCAACACGGAACTGAGCTCATTGGATGGAGTCAGGTAGCTGGGAAGAGAAACTTTCCATTGTCATCTACAGTGACGACAAAAATCTGAGCTATTCAAGACCCAGGGCCGAATATCCCAGGAGAAATAATAAGAACGATTTTTGATAAGTTTGTAACACCCAGAAATTCAAATCATTGTGCACCCAAGGCCATCAAAAATGAAATTCAGACAGGAAAAGCGCTAGGACATCTAAAATACTCTGCTATAAATAGAAGATATGGGCAGTGGGGGCGGGAGGGGGGGAATAGTTCAGTCAGTAAAGTTCCATACACAAGCAGGGAACACCTGAGCCAGCATCTGTAGAACCAATTTTTAAAAAGTGGGTGCAAGTCTGCAATCCTAGTTTTTGGGAGGCAGAGACAGGAGAATCCTTTGTAGTCACTGTCCAGGAAACCCTACCAAATGGGGGTGGGTAGGTAGGTAGGTAGATAGATAAATAGATAGATAGACAAACAGATAGATAGATGCAGATAGAGATAGTACAGATAGAGATAGATAGAGATACATATAGATAAATGCATAATACAGTGGAGAAGCAATTGAGAAAGACATAGAACACAGATATACACAGTCCAAGATCTGCTATAGATATTTTGTTATTGCTGCAGACCCCATGATTTCAGTTCTTAATTGGGTAATAACAAAGGGGAGAGAGAGAGAGAGAGAGAGAGAGAGAGAGAGAGAGAGAGAGAGAGAGAGAGAGAGAGAACACTCAAGGTGCTAGTATCATAATACAAAAGAAAGTAGAATGGATTGACGTGTACCCATTCAATTTAAATAGGGAAACATGTGAGAACCACTTGTAAACAAGTAATTGAACAAAGAGGTTTATTGTTCTTTCAAAGAGGGAGTAGAACCTGTACAATGCATTTCGAGATGAGCACATAATGCTCACAGTTTCAAATTTAGAAAGTATACACCCAAAACTGCATACTACATTGTAAAGCTTGGGTCACCTTAGCATCAAAATGGGGATGAATAGTGAGAGAGAGATGCTGTGGGGTGTCTTCCCTCAACTGCCTCACTGTACAACAGGAGATTCTTGCTTTCTTCTTGATGACATCTTTGAAAAATTATTAGCACATTATTTATGGTCTACATCTACTTCGAAGAGATTGTGGCAGTAGTCATCCTGTGTTCATCATGAGTTAGGAGCAAAAAGGGTCTGAGTCACAAAGGAACACTGAAGGGTCAACAGAAACTATATAATGACTAATTTAGTAGACAAGTTCAGTTTATTACTTGTTCCAGCAAACCAAAGTGGGAAAGGGAAGTAGGAGGGCAAGTGTGGAGTGAGGTCATCTAAAAAAGACTGCAAAAGAAGATGCCTGCACACTGTTCATCCAACTTGACCCCCAGTGGGCCAGCAACTTCCAAAGAGACCTGTGTATAGAGACCTGTGTGTGTATAGAGACCTGTGTGTGTATAGAGAGAGACCTGTGTGTGTATAGAGACCTGTGTGTGTATAGAGACCTGTGTGTGTATAGAGAGAGACCTGTGTGTGTATAGAGAGAGACCTGTGTGTGTATAGAGACCCGTGTGTGTATAGAGAGAGACCTGTGTGTGTATAGAGACCTGTGTGTGTATAGAGACCCGTGTGTGTATAGAGAGAGACCTGTGTGTGTATAGAGACCTGTGTGTGTATAGAGAGAGACCTGTGTGTGTATAGAGACCCGTGTGTGTGTGTGTGTGTTTGTGTGTGTGTGTGTGTATAGAGACCTGTGTGTGTATAGAGAGAGACCTGTGTGTGTATAGAGAGACCTGTGTGTGTATAGAGACCTGTGTGTGTATATAGAGAGACCTGTGTGTGTATAGAGAGAGACCGTGTGTATATAGAGACCTGTGTGTGTGTATAGAGACCTGTGTGTGTAGAGACCTGTGTGTGTATAGAGATCTGTGTGTGTGTATAGAGACCTGTGTGTGTAGAAACCTGTGTGTGTATATAGAGACCTGTGTGTGTATAGATAGAGGACTATGTGTACATAGAGAACTGGGTATGTATCTCAAAGAATGAGATTTAAAGAATGACCTTCCTGTTAGACAGCTGTGATGGCTGGAAGGGGTGGGTAGGTGGGTATAGTCATGGATTGGGGTTGAATGTCTGTCTTTTTCACATCTCTTATTTAGATGAGTTAGAACAAACACACATCTACAATTTCATTTGCAGACCTGAGATCATCACTAAAATACACACGTATATGTGGCTGACACGTGTGCTATACACCTGCTCAGAATCACACAGATCAAGGACAGTGAGACAGAGATGCAAGCCCAGCTCATGACACAGCAAATCCTGTTCTCCTGGTTCCACAGAACCTAAAGAATATGAACATTGGCAAGTAACAGGAGCTCAATTGCCTCAGAAATCCAGTCACTTAGCTATTATCTAGAGGCAATAAACAGGGACTCATGAACCATCTCTGCCAACAATCTACTGAGATTCCTATCAACAGCAGGTCAAGGCAGCTAGGAAGGCACTGGATGTTGCCACCCTCCATGGTCAGTTAATTCCCTACACACAAAAGGACCACATGATTGTGGTCGTGAGTCTATTTTTATTCTTTGATTCTGACTCCTGCTTATGGTCATGACAAGTTTCTCTCTCTTGTTTCCTGGATGTCCCAAGCCCATCTTGGACAGATGTCGGCTATGAGAGAGGTTCCGAGAACCCTAAGCATCACCAAGGGGCAGCAGAATTGAGCTTAATACAGGGCACATCTCCCTAAATATACTTCCACGTTCCAGAGCACAGGGACAAATCTAAGACTTTGGGAGGCTTCAGGCAAGCCCTGTGCCGTGTTTAATCTGCTTTCTCCTGGGGGATGCTTCCCTAACCTCCTGAGCTGTTTCCTCATCACAAATAAAGGATTAAGCTGCAGAAGATTTTTGGAGTTTGGAAGATTAAGCATGAGTCCATCCACTCAGCATGCCTCCTTCTACCCGAATTCCTTAATTGGTGCGGATTTATACTCTCCTAACTTCTCATGGTGGCGCATAAAGAGTGAATTAAGACTGCAAACAGACTACTCTATTTTGGAATTTATTAGCTTATCTTGGGGGAAAATGGCAGGACACGGTGATTCTAGTAATCGAACCTTTTGCTTTGTGGGATATAGCACTCCCAAAGTCTACCACTCAAAACTCAAGGTATTCCATGCCCACAGTTCAGTGCTGCTAATTCATCTGCAAAGCTGCAAGTCGGCATCAGTCAACGTCACATCATTTTCACAGTCAGAAGTTCAGATTTTCATCCAGGCAGCTAGAGGCTCACCTGTTACGAGCAGTTTTCCTGCCAGCCTGGTCATACAGCCTTATCAGCCAAAATAATACACAGAAACTCTGTCTTAGATATAAAGCTGTTGGCTTAATACTAGCATTTCTTACTGGCTGCTTTGTCTTAAATATTAGCCCATTTCTATTAACCTAAGTGTTTCCACGTGGTCGTATCTTACTGGAGAGAGAGGGTCCAGACCTCTTCCTAAGTCCCTACATTTTGACTCCCCTCTCACTACATCTCCCAGAATCCTCTTTGTCTCCTAGTCCCACCTATCTTGCCTTCCTATGGGCCAACAGTGCTTCATTCATTAACCAATAAGAGACACATATTTACAGAATGACATCTCCCATCACTCACTCTGTAACCCTGGCACTGAGGACACTGAAGCAGGAAGACTGCCAGAAGTTCAAGGCCAGCCTAGACTGCACAGTGAGACCCTATCTTAAAAAGAATTTGAAATTCTCTGCTTTCATTTTTGTTTGTTTTTTATATAAATTTGCTTATATTCTAGGTACTTCACATAGGAGTACTATATGGTATTTGTTGTTTTGTACCTGGTTTGTCTCATTTAGCATAATGGATTACCTATGCACAATTCACTCTATACTATGTATAAAATTTCACAGTATTCCATCAGTAACATATCACACACACACACACACACACACACACACACTCTGTTCATATGTGTTTGGGTTCTATCTACTTTTTTGGACTCTGAAAAATGCTGCTATGAACATGGCTGTAACATCTCTCTTTTCTACTTTATGGTATAAGTATAGGAATGCAATTGCTTCAAATTCCTCCCAGGAATGCTCCAGTCCTGCAGTTTCTCCTGTCCTTATCAATAATGACCTCCTCTTAAAAATAATTGCCATCCTCATGCACATGAAGGGTTATTATTTTATGACTTTGATTTGCCTTCCCCTAATAACCCCTGAGTGTCATTTCCTATGCACCTGCCAGTTTTGTATTCCATCGGGGAAACACCTATCCCAATTCCCATTTTAAAAAGTGGGTTGTAATTTAATTGTGCTGACAGCGGAGTTCTTTATACATTGGAAATAAGGTTTTTTTTTGGTCAGACTTATGATTTAATTACAAATATTTTCTTTAGGCCTTTTGGTTGCCTTTTTATTCACAGCAGTGCCCTGCTGTTGTTGTTAGTTTTAAAAAGCAAAGTCTCACTGTGTAGCCCAGGGAAGCCTTGTCAAACTTCTCTTACCTCAGCGGTCAAAGTGTTATGACTACCAGCATCCAGGCACCCCGACTGACTCCCTGACTCCCGAAAGTTTTTCGTCAAGGCTAGGGGTGAAGCTCAGGGGTTGAGTGCTTGCCTGGGTTCCAGCATGCCTGAAGTCTAGAGTTAGCATGGACAATGATGGAATTTCTAGAAAGGTTTTAAGTGATGATACCCAGTTCCATCTGTTACTGTCAATGTCTCTGGTTTGGTGTCACAGTTAAGAAATCATTGCAGTAACTCCCTGCTGCCTAAACTTGGATACCCCTTCTCCACAGAATTCCTGAGTTACCCTACAAACCACCCTGCCTCCAAATAAACACAGTGTGCTTCTCTGAAAACTAGCTTGAGTCAGCGTCTTGATGTTGAGTCCCTTCAGAGAGAACCGGCAGCGGCGGCTTTCCTTTATTGCTGGGGCCTCCAACTGGCTTGGCCGCATCCTCCCTTGCCATCCAGCTCCTTGAATCTTGTTCTCTGAGGCATTCTGCACAGGCCCATTTCACTGCCTCCCTCATGTGTGTCCTTTAAATCTCACATCACTGATCCCCTCTCCCAGGAAGCGTCCTGTGATCTGTCCCCTTCACACCCAACATCCAGCCAGAGAAGGCTAGAGGGCTAGCTCTGGACTCAAAGGCACCCATGCATTGTACACCACCATGATCTATTATACAGAACTGTGCTATATTCTAACATAGTTGGCTCCCCCTCCAGATTTTAAATTCCATGAGGACAACTATGTCCGTCTTTTAACCACTGTACTATATGTATCTGGAGTGATTCCCAAGGAGGAAAGAGTAGCTGCTCAGTAAACACCACTAAGGGAGCGGATGAATGGGACTGAACACTGCAGCACGAAGTTCTGAGAGCTGTACCTTGTGGCAGTTACAGATAATGTTTTCTGGGGGAGGCATTGTTGTCATTTAAAATGTGTTGCACAAGAGAAAGATGCCATGTGACAATGCTTGGGTGAAGTGGTTTTTTGTTTTTGTTTTTATTTTTTAATTGGGGGAAAGTGAACGAGGAAAGGAGGAAAAGAGAAGGAGGAGACCAGCCTCTAGGGACAAGATTGGCAGAGGAAAAGAGAGAGGCAGAGAAGAGAGGAAGAGAGGAGAGACAAAAGGACAAGAAGAGAGAGAGACAGAGACAGAGAGAGAGAAGAGGTGGGCAGGGCCCTTTTAAAAGGGAACATAGTGAACGTGCACAGGCGGTGCTCTTAGTGGCTGAAGCTGAGGGCGCATCCTGTCAGAACCCCAAGGACAGGCCAGTACAGATGCCTGAGTACTAACAGGCATTACATTTAGAAATGTGACCCACATTTTTCTGTTTCTTGGGTACTCGGCCTGTGAAGTTTTCTTGACAGGTCTTTAATTAAAGTGGTATCCTAGGGACTTTACAAGTAATAGTCTGACAGAATGTGTTAATCTTCAGCCTCCAGAAGATAAGACAGGCATTGACGTGCACTGACTGTGGTTACCGGCATGGCTATCACATGCACTGGGCCTGAACCTGTCTTTGCTTGTAGTGTTTAAACTAAAAGCGACACACATACTCTAAAATTTCTGAATTACAGTAATGGCAAAGTTTGTGGTACCTGTGACTTTCTGTGGCATTAGGGTTTGAACTCAAGTCCTTGGGATTGCCTGGCAAGCTCTCTACCACTGAGCTATGTGCCCGGTGCCAAATTTATTTTCTAAACTTGGCACACATCCCCTCAGAGTCATGGTCTTCTTCCTCACTAGGGGCCCACATTTACCAACTGCTACTCACATAGCCTTTATCTGCTAGCAGAGGCTCCTCCCTCACAACCGTATCTCAGCACGCGCATTCCTTCTGAGAGCTCCGTAGAATGTAGGAGCCCTGTGTGCTCCTGGGAACAGGGGCCATCTTAATCTATTTCTCCAACAGCTGTTTGGCTTCAGTTCTGTGTTCAAAAGATCACCGAAAATGACCCTTAGCTGCCATTTGTCAGTCTTAGCTGGTAGTGGCTCAGCATGTCAATCTGAGGCATATTTGAAATTTTCCTTTAAAGCTGTATTTTTTTTTTCTTTTATTTTTGGTTAGCGTCAGTCAGGAGGAATCTTTGCCACATTAGTACAGTTGCAGAAGCAAGCATGGTTTCAGCACAGCTTCATCCTCCCTGCCTCCTGCTCAGTTTTTCCTTGCTGGCTTCTTCGTAACCAATCAATTAGTTCAAATACGTACTCAGTAAAGTCAAGGTAGTGCAATGCCGTGGTCAATAACAATACAGACTGCATCCCAGCATCCAACGCCATTCCATCCAAACCCTCCTCTATTGTCGAGGAGACACAGCACTACTTTGATTTTGGATAGGCCAGAAATATTTCAGAGAAAGGTATTTCACTACTCCCTCTCCCCCCATATTTATATTTACCCTCTCAAAGACCTAGATTACATTACATAGGGGTCAGCGGCATTACTCTGACTTGAATAATTAAACAAAACGCCTTATTTCAGAAAGTACAGAGATAGGCAGTGTGACGATTTACAATTTTAAGTCAAAACTGTGCAATAGGTTGCTATGGTTACAAGCTAATTCCCTAAAGACAGGGCAAAATTGCAGCCAAGTAATATTCTAAAGCAAAATGGATGTATGAGAAATTCGCCATCGCACAGATTATAAAACGTTTTTTTGCCTCTGCATAATAAATATAATTTATTGATTCTCTCTGAATCCATTAGAGAAGTAGCACATGTAGAATAATCATTTATGCTAAGGATATACAGCAAAGAATCAAAATGGCTCTCCCCAGCAAGCACCGAGCTGCCAGCTAATAGCACACGCATTCTTTTCCACGATCATGCTCTTTTCCATCTATCCCCTAGGAAAGGCATCGTTCGGTTTTTCCCACGCGGGATTTCTCGTACAATAGAGCAAGCATTGAAAAGTTATGCAGAAAGTACATTTTTCTTTTGAGATTCTTATTTGTACTGAAGCACACTCCTGGGTATGTTTCATTTAGTACAGACAACATCCGCCAAGTCGACTCGTTCTGGAGAACCTAACACTTACAGCTAATTTCTGACATAACATTTAGAAATAGCTCAAAGTGAATGCCTATTATTGGTTTGTGCTGTCTTTAGGAGCCAAAGCAGAGGAAGCCAAGGCAAAGCCTCACTTTGCTTGTGGATCACGCACTTTAGTCCCTTTGCAGAAATGTGAGTTCCGTGTAGGTGGCGGCCCTGTGGTGTCAGTATGTGTTTAAAACAGAAAGCAGAAACGTGGTGTGTTAATATCTGTCGTGGCCCTGTGCTCACCAGAATGCACTTTGGAGACAGGTCTCCAGTGACCCAAAGGGTGGCTATGTTCTCTGTCGTACTCTATACTACAGTAGCTTCATTTTCTGTTGTCTAGTTAGTATGGTTTGTATGGAAAATGCTTCGGTCTACAGGGTTAGGGGTGTGAACAGTTGGTATCCAAATGTTGACACCGTTCTTGGTGTTGTTGAGTCTTCACAACGTGGAGGGGCGGTGTGGGGGAGGAAGAAAGTCATTTGGGGAAAGCCTTGAAGTTTATTGCTGGGCTCTGGTTCCCACCCAGTCTCTCTGCTTCCTGACCCACTGAGACGTGAGGCGTTCCAGCCACATACACCTGTCATACGCCTTCAGTGCTCTGATGGACGGTGCTCTCTCCAACCACAAGCCAGACTCCCATTTCCCACGAGTTGTTTCTTGACACCACTAGTCACAGTGATGAGAATGACAGGGCAGTAAAGCTCAGATCGTGTCTTCGACATGTGTGTATGTTTTCACTACGCTGTTCCTGAACTATGCTCATACCCGATTCAGGTCTGCACAGTACTAATGGGCAGTCTCTCTCTCTCCCTCTCTCTCTCTCTCTCTCTCTCTCTCTCTCTCTCTCTCTCTCTCTCTCTCTCTCTCTCTCTCTCTCTCTCTCTCTCTCTCTCTCTCTCTCTCTCTCTCTCTCTCTCTCTCTCTCTCTCTCTCTCATTTGTTTAATGATGCAAAGACACGTTGCATTCTCTTACGCTGCATTTGTTTAACTCTGTGAAGCTGTGTGTCTTTGCCTATCTGAAACACCTGATTGGTCTAATAAGGAGCTGGATGGCCAATAGCGGGTCAGGAGAAAGGATAGGTGGTGGGGGCAGGCAGAGAGAACAAACAGGAGAAAAAGAGAGAAAAGAGAGATCAAGGAAGGAGAAAAGAAGGGGCCGTAAAACCAGCCATGACAAGGAAAAAGCCCAGAGGCCAAGGTAGCCGGGGGAAATTTAAGTTACAGAAATCTGGCTAGAAACAAGCCAACCTAAGGCCAGACATTTAAAAGCAATAATGAGACTCTATGTGATTTATTTTGGAGTTGGGTGGAGGTTCCCCAAAGAATAAAAAGCAACCAACAACATGTGACTATTATTACTATAACTGTCTGTGTGTTCTGAATATGAAACCTAAGAATGGGCACGTGAGTAAAGAGTTTCTTTAGAGAAACCTGTGATTTCTTAGTTTTGAATATAAACCAGCAAGAATCAGAGCATGCTATGACCCCACACTCCACATTCTGCAAGTGCGCATGGGATACAGAGGGAAGCATGACTCGGCAGGTGCCGGGAGAAAGGGCACTGAATTGGTACACGGAGAAACATGGCATTGAGGTGATTCGGCCAGGATCCGTGCTTTGGTGTCCCCGACTCTACCTGGCCCGAATAGCTCATTTGCATGGCCATTAAGCTCCAAATGGAACCACACTCTGTGCTTTCCCCTTTCCTATCCACAGATGCTTACGACCAGGCTGAACCTGCCCCTGGCAGCTGCTCCATTGCCAGCCCCACCCAGCATCAAAAGGGCTCTGTTTCCCTTTGAGGGAAAAGCCCAGCATCCATTGTCATCACTCAAGACAGCTCACCTCATCTTGGGAAGACTACTGTCCCTTTGGGAGGGGTTTCCGTGCAGCAGGCGGGGCTGCTTTGTTCCACGATGTCATGCTTCTGTATCACAAAGGAAACTGTCGCCCTGAACTTCAACACAACAACCAAACTTACCAGACCTCTGGCTTGTACCAAAAGACTCCTAGCTGGCTTCTCTAACCCTCCTTCTTCACCAGTGCTCAAGCTACAAAATAAAATGAAGCTAACTGTTCATCTGTCCCTTTAGTCATGAAGTTAGCAGCTTCCCACTGTATTTACTGAATGTTTTCCACGTATCAAGCACATATCTGACGGCCGGGAAAGTTGGCTGCAGCAGGGCACACTGCGGTTGGGGATGGCTCAATGGGATCAGTGGTGGGGCGCAGCCAGGTCCTGTCTAACTGTCAGTTGCTTGCTCTTGTGCTTGTCATGGGTTTCCCCCTTCTATTAACAGCGCTGGGATTACCTGGGAAATATTTCAGCTTCATCCTTTACCTATGCTACCTGAGTGCAGTTGAGTCTGTGTGTTTGGAGTGGCCTTCCTGAGACCTAATTCTGGCCAACCAGATTCTTGTGTCCTTGGAGGGACAGTGGTTGGTTCTGGGATCTTAGACATAGTGACAGTCCACAAAGGGTCTTTTGTTGGGAATGGAAGGGGGGTGGTGAAAATCCTTTTCCTGTATCTGCAAGATGGCTCAGTTGGTAAAGGTGCTTGTTCAAGTCTGGTGCCCGATGTTCAGTCCTCAGAATGGATACAAGAAATGACCAGGCTCTACAATATATTCTCCTGATCTCTATGTATGCACACTGGCACATGAATCCACACATGCACATCTTAACACACACACACACACACACACACACACACACACACACACACACACACCCTTCCTGCCTAACAATCAAGCTGGGAGGGAGACGATGCAGGGAGAGCCAGAAGACAGAATACAGGCAACAGGGAGGAGGCAGAGGAAGAGAGACACACAGGTGACAATTCCAGTAGTGAGTGACAATTCCAGTCCAGTGCTGGCTAGCACTGACTGTGGGCCAGGCTAGAAGGTGATGGCAAGATCTGAGAGAAGTCACAAAGCTGGTGATGTGGGAGGTAATGGACTCTGTCTGTGTATACTGGGGAAAGTGAACCCCACAACTGACCTCACCAGGAGAATGCCCCATTAAATTTACGCTTTTCAAAAAGGTTGAACGTAGAGATTCAGAGAATACGGACATGATAACACACGCATAGATGTATCAGCTTTCTCCTCCCATGTGAATTCCAGAAATCCTACTCAGATCCACAGCAGGTACCTTTCCCTGCTAAGCCATCTCATCAGCCCCCATTGTTTTATTGTTCATCTTTCCCAGCACCAAACTGTAAGCTCCCAGTGGTCAGGGGCTGGGTCAACTTTACACTGTTAGGTCCCAGAGACACCCAATGGGGGGCTCATCATTGAGAAAACCTTACAGCAGCTCTGATGGGAAATAGTATTCCAGTTCCTGCTCCTCCTTTATTCTATGCATATTCGTCAGCAAACAAAATCTAACTCCATGTTCATTTATCATATTCTACAAGCAAACGTTCTGGGTTAACACGGTTGTATTTTGATCTACTCAAGGCAGCCCATGTTCCATATGAAAAAATTGGCTTTAGGATATCATGAGAATGCTGACAGATTCTTAAAAGGCCATTGAAGTCCCTCACGTTCTGCACTTGCAGTGCTTACAACCCTGAATGACACGGATGGCGTGACACTGAAGCCATGTCACGACTGTGCTCATGGAGTTACTCACAGTGGCCTACTGAGATCTCCCCAGAGTCACAGATGACAGAGGCTCTCAGAGTAGCCCCACTGAGATCTCCTTAGAGCCACAGATGACAGAGGCTCCCAGAGTGGCCCCACTGAGATCTCCCTAGGGCCACAGATGACAGAGGCTCTTACAGTGACTCCACTGAGATCTCCCTAGGGTCACAGATGACAGAGGCTCTCAGAGTGACTCCACTGAGATCTGCCTAGGGTCACAGATGACAGAGGCTCTCAGAGTGGCCCCACTGAGATCTCCCTAGAGTCACAGATGACAGAGGCTCTCAGAGTGGCCCCACTGAGCTCTCCCTAGAGTCACAGATGACAGAGGCTCTCAGAGTGGCCCCACTGAAATCTCCCTAGGGTCACAGATGACAGAGGCTCTTACAGTGGCTCTACTGAGATCTCCCTAGAGCCACAGATGACAGAGGCTCTCAGAGTGGCCCCATTGAGATCTCCCTAGGGTCACAGATGACAGAGGCTCTCAGAGTGGCCCCACTGAGATCTCCCTAGAGCCACAGATGACAGACTCCACATAGCCTTCTGGCTTCCCTACTCACAAAGAGTTTGGATTCCTCTAGGCTGTGTCTTTAGTGACTGGGACTTCTTCATTATAATCTCCAGTCATAATATTTGCTTTAAAACTTTCATTGCAGTGAACATTCAGCTAGAATCTTTTTTATATGAGAGGCAATTTTCAGAAAAGAGCTACAATGTTTTTAAAAAAAAAAAAAGAAAAAGCATTGGGGAAATTCACCAGTTAATTATTGATCCAAATCTAAAAACCTGCACTAAAATATGTTTCATATAAACAATAAAGTCACTTGACTTGCAGGCCAGAAGCATATTCTTAAGAGCTAGTTACTGACCCACACTGGACCCATCTTCATCCAGAAATGCTGACCCACTTGCACGAGGCAGTGAATGCTTTAAATATACATGGATCCTTCCCTTGAAAGCTTGCAAAGTCATCCATCTTTTATATTCCTACGTTGAAATCCCACGTGGACAATACTTTCAGATTATCCCTGCATATAGTATAGCTTAGTTTTAATTTAGAATGCTTGTCCCTCCAAAGTCCTCTGTCTCTGGCTATCAGTCTATCAAGACATAGACAGGGCTTGTAGACCTTTGGACACATTTTCTTCCTTTATTAAAGAAAATTGGCCACTATGCCTATTGTCTAGGTACCGAGGGGGGATACAAACACTTCAGAATTTACCTTCTCCAACCCATCCCAGCCTCCCTGGGATTTTCCTTCTTAGTCTCTTGCTTCAAAGAACTGAAACCCCCGCAATATAAGGAAATGCAGACTTTGGATCTTAGATGAAATCAAATACGTGTGAGCAAGTGAATGAATTCCATGTGACAGACGAAGGGGGGGGGGCTCCAAGAAGCCAGATGGAAGCATTATGACAGATGCCTTCCAGAGTTCCTTGGGAATGTGCACCCTGAATATAGCTGGGTATAACTGTGGCACCACACAAGCCACGAGAGTGTGTGGAAGAGAGGCGTGGAATGGTCTGGAGACTTCAAGAGCCTACACCAGATCTGCTTAGAATCTCCTCCTGACCTTAGTGTGGTTAACAGATGTTTTCAGATATGTTTCACATGAATTCTTCTAGAGAAGAAAGTGCTTAAAATGTTTTCCAAAATAAAATCCCCGTGCACATGGAGACTTTAGGAACAACAGGGAGGGGGGGGGAAGCCAAGCCTTCTATTGTTGTAGTGCAGTGGCTGCCATTTCATTGGGCATTGAATTGATTGAGAAATAACCGAACCAGGGTTACTTCCCACTCATTTCTCCCATCAAGCATCTTGCATGTCAGAGGGGCTTAGCAAACTCTTTCTCATTGATTCTGCCTACTGTCCTGATAAAAGAGATAATACAGGTGGTCTTCAGCTAGGACCTGAAAACTCATTGACAAGGGAAAAAAATTCACCTCTCTGTCTGGCCTTTGTAGTAACTCCAATAGTCAGATCAAAGGCATCGACAGAGTATAATTGCTTTTGTTGTTACAATTGCTCCTCCTATTAAGTAAGTCCTAGAGGAGAAGATATTTTCTCTATTGTCAATATAAAGCTCAGCTACAATGGGCATTTGATTTTCAATGTCACAAAGGGAAAGGGGTATGTAATAACATCATTACGATGGGAAAATGGCCCCACCATGTGAACCAGCTGGCTCTGAACTTTCTATCTATACAGATGATTGGCAAACGGTGAGTGTTTGAAGTTATAGCTCCAAGGCCAAACATATTAACCATGATGATGGGCAAATGGCTGCAAAGTAAGTTCCATGTCTTGTTTTATTTCATCTTATGCAACCAACCTTATGAGGTAGGTTTGAAATGAAAATAGATGAGTCTCAATAGTGAGAATAAATCTATCTTAATGTTTAAGATCATGCTTTAAAAAAGAAAATCCTAGCATAGTACACAATAAAGTTAATATGTGCATGAAATTACTGTTGCCTCATTTTACAGAAGAGTAAATTCTCTAAACACATATTTATTATTTTGGAATTTCATACACTTAGACCATGTGTTTGGACTATACTGCCCCTGATTCTCTATCCTTCAGCTCACACCTCAGGTACCTCACTCAACGTCATATTCCCAGAAGAACAAAAATGTGTTAATGCTAAGGAGCTTGCTGACATTTCTGAACAGTGACAGAACTAGATTTGAACTGGGAAACTAAGACACTGGGCTCCACGAGCTATGGTCCTTACCTGCTCTTCAGTGTGGCCTCTGACTCTGCCCATGGTTTAGACTTTTTATGCTGCATCCATCTCTGTTAGCAAACTAACCCCCAAATGATGCTCTTTATTTGATGTGTTTGAACTTAGGTTCAAGAACGACAAAGTCCAGGGCGCCCTCGGAGGAACGAAAGGCGTAAGGCTCGTGAGCTGCCATTCACACTCTCAGGATGTGAAGTGGTTGATGCTGACCTTTAAAAAGCAGCCCCATCTTTGCATCCCCCTCTGAGTTCTGGTACATTCCATTAAGTAGGAAAGGTGTCTTCCCTTTCCCTCCTGGTAACAGGGGGTGATTAATCACAATCACCTGCCACACTTAATTTAGGATTCATCCCGTGAAAAGATTTTTCCACATGCTCCAAGGTAGAAATTTACATTTTAATATCCACAGATAAAGGGCTATAGCAGTATGGATTACACTTTTCCCCACTATGAAAACCGTTTTCAGGAATTTAGACTGTTAAATAATCATTCCTTTTATGAGACTAGCGTTAAAGATACATATAAATTCTGAAATCTGTAGTATTACTTAGCAAGTTTAGTGCTCTGCTTTTTTGTAGCCAACCATGGAAGACTTGATTTTACAGCCTTCTCTGCAGAGTCATCTTAATTATAGGGAAATCCCTTTACAAATGGCTTCCCATTTACAAGTGCTTCTCCTGGAACCACAAGTTGGTTTTATTTGAAATGATGACAAATGACTCTTTCCGGGACATAGACTTAAGAATCAGGATTGGAAGTGAATTATGCTCCTTTATCTTTAGGAAGATTTAAATGTATCATATTCTTTTATTTTGAGCGTTCTTTCTCCAGGGATTTAATCTAACAAAGCCTTTCAGAAGCTCAGAATCACGGGACATTTTCAAGAGGAAGGGCGCATACAGGTTTTTGTGTTTGTTTGTTTTACTCCACATACTCAACTGACAGGTACAGTGATCCTCATTCCATTTCCGGAACTACGGGTAGATTTAGCACGGGAACTCCTGCCTGACGGTCCTTTTGTCTCCTAGTCACATTTGCTACAAGTGTGTGTCATCTTTTACTTCTGACATAATCCATGTATGGGCAAGACTTCTCAATTCCCAACAACATGACTTCTTCCCACCCTCACCCCTATAATTGCCTTGAGTCAAGCAGACATCATAATATTTATTCGCTTGGTTATTTGTCTTTCTTCTCCATAGACAATATGCTCCATGAAGACAAAAACTATGAGTCATCTTACAGTATTGGGCACATAGTATAACCCAAGAAATCAGTGTTAAATGACATTCCAAATTGAACATTACACACTCTTGGGTTCTTTGAATCTATTTACTAATGCCTGTGTTTGCTTTAGCTGGAGATCAAAAATATATCTCAGGGACAGGAGAGATGGCTCACCATTGAAGAGCACTGGCTGCTATTCTCAACAACAGTTGAGAGATTTAGGAAGATGACAGAAGCCAATCACAAAGATATAGGCCCCATATAAATTAAATCAGGACTTTAAGGAGATATTTGTACAAATTCATAGACAAATTATTTATAGCGTCCAAATCATGGAGACAACATGTGTTCAGGGATGGCTTAGTAGATATAACATAGAGTTATATCTATTGGAAATGCAATGTAATAGTGGAATGTTATTCAGATTAAAAATGAATGGCCCTTGAATAACATAGGTTAAGTGAAGCCACCCAGGCACTAAATGACAAATATTACATGGTTATTTATCTTGGCATACAAAATAGCTAAATTCATAGAGACCAAAACAAACAAACAGAAATAGGGTGGGGATAGTCTGTAATCTTTGTGCTTCAATTTGAGAAGATTAAACACTTTGAAAATAGACTATGGTGAGAGACACACAACAATGCACCTGTGTTTAAATGCTATTGGACTGGACACATAGAAATGATAAATGTTTTTGTTTGGTTTACTTCAGGAAAAAATTCGTTAGCCCAAGGAGAAAGAGAAACCATTTATAGCTACTATATTGAAAGAAAAAGGAAACGAAACAAAGTTTTAACAGTTGTGAGTATTTGCAGTTGCTGTATCTTCCTAAGCCCTAAATTCACATATTGGCATTCTATCAGCATAGAACGTTTGAGGAGCTGAAAAAAGATGCAATGGGACCACCAGCATGGACCCTGACCAAAGAGAGTCTTTGCCCTCATAAGCGTGAAGGGGACACCAGGGACGTCTCTTCCGCCTCGTGAGCACATAGTGAGAAGGGGATCTTCTTGTGAATCAAGAAGAGGTCCTGCTAGAACTTGACCTTGAACTTTTCAGCATCTAGAACTGTGAGAACCAAATCTATCATTTAGCCACCCGTTTGATGGACTTTTACCTTGGCAGCCTGAGGACAGCAAAAGTGAAGAGTGTCACAGTGCTGATGTTGAAAAATTGCTCCGTGGGGAAAATGCTTGTTGTGCAAGCAGCAGGTCCTGCGTTAGCATCCCAGCACCCGTGGAAAAGCTCATGTCTATCTCATCTGGGGAGGAAGACACAAAGGATTCCCTGGAGCTCACTGTTTAGCCAGCCTAGTCATGCTGAGCTCCAAGTTTAGGGAGAGACTCTGTCTCAAGAAACAGGGTGGAGAGAGATTGAGAATGAGAGCAAACATTATCCTCTGGCCTCCACACATCTACACACATGTGTGCACATGCACATGAGTCATTTACATAGACTCATACATACCGAGTTTCCCATCCTCCATCCTGGCGCTTGACTCTAACTCCAGAGGCCCCTCCTATGTTCCCCTGCTGGCATTTGCTACACTGTGGCATGATTGCTGCTGCCACACTTGAATTCCCCTCAAACCTTGACGTTTTCGAAGATGGGGATCGTGGCTATCAGAACCAAGACTGTTTGACCCTTAAGTCCAAGCCTATTCCTCTTGCGCTACCTACATGAGCTTCTTAGCTCAACTTAACAAAGCGTAGATTGTAAACGTATCTTTAGAATAATAAGATGATTTTTGACTAGACTTCATTTCTGAACCTCAAAACTTCAAATAGAAGACAGCCCCAGAGACAGGAAAAGTAGCATGGCAGGCTCAAACAACCTCACAGCTGGTTTTAAGAATGTAAGATCATTTTGTTCCATACATCCATTGACACCCCACTTTGGTTCACACATCAATATAACTTCAAATCGATAGTTACAATTTTCTTCATCATTGTGGAACAAGAGCAACCCTGTCATCCACAAAATACTGCTGGACGACTCTCTGCACGAAGGAGCAGAAAGGCTGAAGGAGGTTTAGTCAAGGGATTAATGCTTCAAGCAAAGCTGTTTACATGTTGCCATAATTTTCTAAGACACTCTTCCCTCTAGATCTCTCAAAGCACAATTTTCAACAAAGGAAAATCATTTTCCTTTTAAGGAAAACAGACAAATGACTGCCCAGAAAAAAAGTTTGCAAACCCCTTGATGGTGTAGGGCGAAAGTTCCTTGGACAAGAACAGAACATGGCAAGTGAATTTGAATGATAAAACTTCAAGGTATGTGTGTCTGGCTTCCCGAAAGCGGACCCCCAGATTTCTGTGCAATGCCTGTGATATGCCATGAGAAGCTGATCACTGGGTACTCACTGTAGACCCAGTGATAAATGTCCACTTTTTAAAAGACAAACGCAGCTTTATCTGACATGTCAAGATACTAACCCTTCAGGGTAGTCTGCCAGCTTACTTCCAATTACTAGTTCTACTAGCTTTGTGGAAGTATTAACAACTCAGACACTGGTGGTCACTCAGGGAAAGAAAGTAAAAAAGACAGAGTGATCAAATGTGGAAGCAAGAAGACCTGTGCAGGTGATCACAGAACATGGGGAAACCCTCCCAGCAGGGAAGCCAGGACTCATAGGGCAGGCTTGTAGGGATTGGCTGGAAGAGTTCTCTTAGTTACTATTTTCTATTGCTTTGATAAGACACCTCAGCAAGACACTATGGCCAGGGCAACTTACAAAAGCAAGCAATGCAACCTGGCAGTGGTGGGCACACCTTTAATCCCAGCACTTGGGAGGCAGAGGCAGGTGGATCTGAGAGTTCAAGGCCAGCCTGGTCTATAGAGTGAGTTCCAGGACAACCAGGGCTACACAGCACAGTAAAAAACCTGTCTTAAAAATAAAAATAAAACACATTGGAACTCACAGTTCCAGAGGATTATAACCCATGATCATCGTGGATGGGAACATGGCAGCAGGCAGGCAGGCATGGCATTGGAGCAGTAGCTGAGAGTTTACATCCTGATCCACGGGCACTAATCGAGAGAGAGAGAGAGAGAGAGAGAGAGAGAGAGAGAGAGAGAGAGAGAGAGAGAGAGAGAGAGAGAGAGAGAGAGAGAGAGAGAGCTTCCATCAACCGAGGAGCATGCATCAGAACATAGGAGCCTGTCGGGCCAGGGTCATTCAGATGTCAGATGAACAGAAGGAGAGCTGGATGTGGACTTAGGAGATGCTGGTGCAAGGAAATCTCAAGAGTTTCAGGGAGAACCGAGGGTGCTCCTATTGTCCCTCCTCAGTCCCACTTTGGACATGCCCGAGAATGTTCTCAGCACCAGCAGCACCCAACACTGAGCAGGCCACGCTCACCCAGAGGAGAAGGATAAGTAAATCAAAATACGCCAGCAATGCAAACAATGCAGAGGGAAGCAATGGTTCTTTTTTAAAAAAGGATTTTTATTTAGTCTTTGAAATGGCCGTACATGAATACAATGTATTCAGGGCACCCCCACTACCTACTTCCAGTTCCCCACTAGGTACCATCAGCCCATCTCTGTCCTGACTTCACGCCCTCCTTTATTACTATTATTACTGTTTATCACCCCCAAGTGGAGAGTAATAGCTCCTACAGTAGTAATACTTTGGTAGAGATGGGAGCACTAATTGGAGGGGAGGGGAAACAAACACAGTTGTGAGGTTGTAGACATAGCAACAAGGCCATGGGAACAACGCTTCGCTCTTCACCCAGCGCTGACCGTGCTACTGCAGGGCCAGTGCTGACGCAGTTCCAAGCACACAAGGCCAGGAGCTTAGATGGCCCCATCACTCCACGGAGGGAGACAAGCCAGTGACCAGGCTCTTATAATTCAGACTTAAATGCCATTCTGTGAGGTGTTACAGGCACGAAGGGAAGGCGTCGGCGTAACAGGAGCGATAAACTAGACAAGGCAGGGAGGACACAGGTGTCAGGAAAAGTGACATCTAAATTGAGGCAAGAAAGAAGACTGCCTGAGAACAGGGAGGATGGGAGAAGAACATTCAAGTCAATAGGAACAATGTAAGACAGACAGAGGGACACACAGAGGGACACAGGGCGTTTATTGTATCCCTTTGGCTAGATGCAGCTTGGGATTGAACAGAGTGTCTCAGGTTGTGTGTGTGTGTGTGTGTGTGTGTGTGTGTGTGTGTGTATGTGTGTTTGTTCATGTGTGTTTGTGTGAGTGTGTGTGTGTGTGTGAGTGTTTGTGTGTGTTTGTATGTGTGTGAGTGTTTGTGTGTTTGTATGTGTGTGTGAGTGTGTTTGTTCATGTGTGTTTGTGTGTGTCTGTGTGTGAGAGTGGGTGTGTATGTGTTTGTGTATGTGTGAGTGTGTGTGAGTGTGTGTGTTTGTGTGTGTGTGTGAGTATGTGTTTGTGTATGTGTGAGTGTGTATGTGAGTGTGTGTGTTTGTGTGTGTGTTTGTGTGTGTGAGTGTGTGTGTGTTTGTGTGTTTGTGCATGTGTGTGTGTGTGTTTGTGTGTGAGTGTGTGTGTTTGTGTGTGTGTTTGTGTGTGTGAGTGTGTGTGTGTGTTTGTGTGTTTGTGCATGTGTGTGTGTGTGTGTTTGTGTGTGTGTGAGTGTGTGTGTTTGTGTGTGTGAGTATGTGTGTGTTCTGGAACCAAGAGAACATGAAGTGGACTGTTAAGTAGGAGCTAAACCCTAGTCTTACGTGGAGGGGAAAGGGTTTATTACTCACAGAAATGCTGCAGATTGAGGCTCTGGGAGTTCCCTCTGGCTGAAGGGAGAAGAATAGGGTTGGAGGGAATCAAGACAAGGGCTTATGGGACTTAACAGAAGGAACTAAATTATTTGAAAGTTGTGAAGAGTGACTGTAAAGTCTGTTTGTAAGAAGCAGTGAACCTAAGACTCCTGAACCTTCCAATCTGGTAACCAAGCAAGATGTTTACCAGCTATGTAATTAAAATAATTAAGACAGTGCAGGGATGATGCACAGCGATCATGGAATAAAAGTGCAAGCTCTGGGACTGAGGGCAACAGGAGTTTTGATTTTGATAAAGGTAGTCACTACAATTATTTTGCAAAGCAGTTCAGTAGATACCGTTTCTATTGACAACAAAAATCATGGATGAAGGAAGGGTTTAAGGGCATAAGCATCAAGTAATACTAATACTAGGCATGAACAAAAAGATTAAAAACAGATGCTAAATAAACACAGTGACAAAATTTGCCGGGTGAGCTGTCCGGAGTTAAAGGCGGCTCATGGTGTCTATGGAAGTGGGCCCTTTCATTTTTGGTTGGAACGGATAAAATAGGTTTGTCCTTTCTGAGAGACAACTTGGCAATATAAATCTAATCTTTGAAATGTGCGGTCATTTTGGTTTATAAAATTAATTCTTAGAAGTTTACCTTAATACCCTGACAGATTCATGGGCATGAAAGACAACAGCAATGTTTTAAAACAACCAAGTTTCTCCATGACAAGAAAAGACAGGTCACGGTTAAGGACACTGACTGCTATTCCTGCAGACCAGGGTTCAATTCTCAGCACCTACAGGGCTACAACTGTTGAGTAACTTGAGTCCGAGGGGACCCAGCACTGCGTGTAGCCTCCACAGGTACTGAATATAAATGGGGCACAGATATACATGCAGACAAAACACCCATACATGTAAAAACAGAAGTAAATCAAATCTCACAGGCCATCCTATCAGGGATAATAACTACCTTAATGATCTGAATCATAATCACAAAAATGGATTTGCAGGGAAAGCAATAATAAGACAATTCTATCACACATTTGAATGCCAAAGGGAGAAATACTGACGTAGCTCTCTCTAGTGTTGGAAATATATTCATTTCTGTTTTGAGAAATTTTCTTGTAATGCGTATGCTATCTGCTTTTTCAGAAGAGCAGGAAGCGGGAGTTGCGTGTTTTCTTCATAATGAAGTGTGAAAGCAACAAAGGCCATGGATCTAACAGCTTAGGAGCACCCAGAGAAGATGCACCTGCCTAAGAAACTCCGAGCAAGCTCCAGCTACCAGACTCCTCCTAGCCATTCAAGGAAATGAAACGGACACAGAAAACTCTCTCTACCAGAGACTCAAAAAAAGAAAAGAAGAGAAAGAAAATCCCTGGTAAGAAAAGCACCAGTATTGCTGAAGAAATTACCATATATTTTGCACTTCAATTGCATACATAATATAGACACTTAACCACATTTTCACATCTAATCCCCATGTCATTTCTCCCGCTGAACAGACCATGTCAAATACTGCAATCAGTCAGTTAACATAAAGAAATGCCGTTTTCTGTCATGTAGGGCCATGTCTCAATTGTATTCATCCTCGCTTAGCTCTGTGCTGTTTTCACCTGAAAATCATTAAGAAATATCTATTCTAACTTTGCACACAAAAGTTCAGGGTACACTAAATGGCAAGTCTTTTCTTAATGGTCTAGAAGAAGTGATAACAAATGCCACCTTAGCTTGGTAATGCATTACATTCTGTCATTCTTTTCTCTACACTCTTCAAAAATATTGGGTTGGGGGAAGAACAGACGTTTTCGCTGTTAGTGGCACTACTGTTGTTTCTATGCTTAAAGGTAAGAGGGGATACAACCCGAGAATTTTATTCCCCTACTGCCTTCAAAGTCAACCAACCACACATTTAGATACAGACTTGGTTTTGGTATCATGACAGTATTTTGTCAGCCTCTTCAAATGACACTTTTAAATGAAAAGTATTGATATACTGGAGTTGACCAATGTTATTTTTCTGCTGTCTACATAATATAGCTTCAAAATTATGGTGTTCATAAAGTTCAATGTGCTCATCTTATTGACAAGAAAATTAAGGTAGGGAGTGAAAGCCACGCTTTTCCTATCTAGCCATCATCAGCAGAGTGGAAATGAAACCTTGAGGTCACCTGACCTCTATAACAGCTTTCTCTTTTCATTGTCTCCCAGAAAAAAAAAATGTCAAGCATCTTATACTATTAACAATGTATAGTGTTTCACTATTCATTAATTTTTACCATAATCAGGGGAAGTATCAATTATACTTAGAATTAGTCTCATGCTACAAAGGAGATAATTTACACAAGTAATATTTCAGCCAGGGGGCCCAAGGAATTAGGTTCCAGGGGTACAGCTTTGCCTGTCTGCCATTAACACTGCTGTGGAGCATTGTCCTCTGAGGGTAGCCTGGACCACCAGCAGCTACACCTCCCCAAAGGACCCCTGCAGAAAGTTGGGTCCATTAACTTTCTGTCATAGAGAGTGAAGGACTTATAAGGCCATGCCCCCCACCTCAAGAGTTACACGAAGTTAACCTTGCTAAGTGTGTGTGGGGGGACAGGGGGTGGAATTCATTAGGCCGTGCCCTTTTCTAAGCATATATGGGGAAGTCACAGTTACTGGAGGGGGAGAGATTTTCCTTTTCAGTGGTATAGTTGCTCGTAGCTGCCTATGTTCTAACTAATCCTAGACCCAGACTCCTTTACAATGCTCTCATTGAACTAAACATTCACCAAGCCAGACTTCAGTGGTGGCATCGTTTCTTTGGCCTGTCATTGGTTTCACTATCTGCAGTGAGATGTTTTGTTTTCCATAGTAACTCTCCAATCAAAAAAATAAAAATAAAAATAAACCTCTAAACTGGAGAAAGCTTTGAAACCATAAGATATTTTCCAACAACTTTACAAGAGATTGACAAAACTGCAAGCCGGGCGGGGCTGAGGGAGGGGGGGGGACCCTCCCTGTAGGTAAGTCTCTACAGGAGACATATGTAGATATGTAGGGACACATCTACAGGAAGCATCATCGGCTTTCTACAGGAATAGAACTGAACCGTCGTGAACAATGAGCGCTTACCACTGCCGGGCTTAGCCTGTAATTCGAGAGGGCTCTGATCCACGGGAGCCTTTGTGTCACTGAGGTCGGGAGACTCCCAGCTTATGTAAAAATCCTCAATGTAAGCATTTAGGGCTTCGGAAGCAGAGAAATGTGCCTTTCCTCTATACCGGATGGAGCCATCAGCGTTAAAGGAGATGCTGGCCATGGCCAGAGCTGTAGGGGGACAAGGACGGGTAAACAGATGCTCCGTGACAGACTCTGCTTCCTTAAAATGAGCAGCAATGCCCGCCTGTTCATCTTTCAAAAAGCCTTAAAGACAGAGACAGGCACGCAAGATTTCAGTTGGGTAGGGCGAGGTGACAATGCTCAGGGATGGCTGCTTCTTTCTCTCCATGCAACATTCGTTTTTTTTGTAAGTGACGTCACTCTTCCTCCCTCTCCAGGTGTCCTGGTGAGCTTTTAAGCAAGGCATGTTGATGGAAGGGCTTCATCCTCACAGCTATGGATCAAGCTGCGTTTAGAAACCCATGGTGGGATTCCACATAGAGCCTTATGAGTAGGTCATAGAGATGCCGCTTGCCTATGCCTTTGGTTTTACAGGGTTGGCTGGGTAGTTCTGGAGTCCTGAGACGTTTTAACTTGCTATTTTAAAACAAGGAAAGTCTGGGGAGGGAGAACTGTAAAACTAAAATAAACTTTGTTTAAAAAAATGGAATAAAAGGGAAGTCTTCTGAATCTTATCTTTGCCCCTCCCTGCACTGCTTCACTCCATTGATGGGATAGGGAAAATAATATATAAGACAAGAAATTAATAAGAAGAGCAATGTCCCCAAGATAGTGACGGCAGAGGCCAGGAAGCAGGGAGTGAATGCTGGAAAAGTTTAGAGGAAGCTCTTGCCCCTCCGACGGCGTGAGAGCTGACAGCCACACAGACCTCTTCACCACCGCAGTAAGTTGCTCTCCATCCATCCCTGGCCCCACATGAGAAAATTGTGGCACATGGGGATGGAGCTGTCCAAAGCCATAGGGGAAGCAAGCAATGGCCAAGACTGAACCTTGGACATGGGTCACGAGCTTGACCTTAACCACTACAGTAGGCATGGGCACATGTCCTGTGGCTTCCAAAGGTTTGCCACCGCTGACATGATGGCCATAGTCTCTAAAGCTGGCTGCCTAGCTTCTGTGGGCTTCTAGTTTGCTTACAATGCTAACAGGGTTCACTGATACAGGGAAAGCAGCGTGCCCCTCGTTGGCTAATGATACATATCTACGTGCCAAAAAGCAAATACTCACTGTTTAAGTCTTTAGAGAGTCAGTGGGTGTGCTATGTTTTCAGAATGTTGCTTTTTGTGACATCATAATATACCTGAAATTTGCCTCTGTATAATACAAAGGTTTCCTTTAATACAATGTAGCTATACAGAAATCTTGGAAAATTAGGGGAAAACTTGGATTGACTTTCCTATACACATGTACCTGGGAAGACGTACAGTGGATTCTATGATTCCTGAAATACAGTGTGGTTCCTGGGAATCTAAATTCTAGATCAAGAACTTTTGTTTTGAACAATGTACTTTTGAAAGTATGTAACAAAAGGTAGGGACAATAAGCTAAGCAGGAAAAAGCAGTAAGAGCTCTACCAGGCATTAAATTAAACAAACTTCACATACTCATGTAAGCAAAAGAGCTTTTGGTGTGTGTGTGTGTGTGTGTGTGTGTGTGTGTGTGTATGTGTGTGTGTGTATGTGTGTGTGTGTGTGTGTATGTGTGTGTGTGTATGTGTGTGTGTGTGTGTGTGTGTGTGTGTGTTGTGTTGGGATGAATCCCAGGTCCCTACACATACTAGGCAAGTCACACACCCAACTCATTTATGTTAAAGACCCTACTCCTCATCTGCCTTCTTGATTGGTTAGTAAGAATTAGTGATGGTTACCCAAGAGAGACAATGAGTTTGAATGGATGGAGACTCAGGTTAAACTGGGTTCCACCTTTTCAAGCTCAGTTCCCTCTATCACGTGACATCTTCGTTTCTGCTTAGTGACACACAGCTTGGGAGACGCCGTGCTTGATCCCTGGCTGCTCTGCAGAAGAAAGGCTCCCAGGGCAACAGCTCTAAATGTACTGTTGTCCTTTGCCTGCTCCCACCGCCCTACCAATGCCACTCCCTGCTCTACCAGTGCCACTCCCTGCTCTACCAGTGCCACTCCCTGTTCTACCAGTGCCACTCCCTGCTCTACCAATGCCACTCCCTGCTCTACCAATGCCATTCCCTGCTCTACCAATGCCACTCCCTGCTCTACCAATGCCACTCCCTGCCCTACCAGTGCCACTCCCTGCTCTACCAATGCCACTCCCTGCCCTACCAGTGTCACTCCCTGCCCTACCAGTGCCACTCCCTGCCCTACCAGTGCCACTCCCTGCCCTACCAGTGCCACTCCCTGCCCTACCAGTGCCACTCCCTGCTCTACCAGTGCCACTCCCTGCTCTACCAGTGCCATTCACTGCCCAAGTCAAGGCTTGCCTCTCTCCCAAAGCCCTCAGGCCTGCTCATGATCCAGTCACTGTCTGTTCCTGGAGAAGCCCTCCCAGGCTATATCCAAGAATCAAGGTCAGTTTCATTCAATGCCAGGCCCTGCAGCTTGATAAGTACCCTGAATATCATCCCTGTTAACACGTGGTCTGCAGTAAGTGCTGAGTCCTCCCTTTCCTAGGCTTTCTCTGAGTATTTGTCAGGAGTTAAGCTAGCATGGTCACTGGCTACATGTCCCCCCCCCCCCTCTGTATCCAAAAAACCAAAACCAAAACCAATGCAGTGGCATCTTGCCTTGGCAGTGAACTTGTATTAGTGGCCACACCCTTAGGGCATGGTTTCCTGTGTGGACATGGGTTGCAGAGAGCATTAGACAGGCAGAGACTGCATCTTCTGGAACAGGAAGGCAGAGGTGGTTATTTACCTTTATCTGTGTAAGTTGTTCCCCAATAACACACCAATCTATCATGCATCTTCTGTCTGGTAAAGTCATTTCTACCCCACCTTCAAACACACATAACAAAACAACCAAAACAAAACAAAGAATGGATGGGTATTTTTTCTGGTCCAACCTGTGGCAGTTGCTCTATAAATGTTTGTCTAGTTGAATTTGCCAAAATGTCCCATTTTCACTTGCTAATATGTTTCCAGTGTGATTACTGCAGCCATAGAAGCATTCTGAAAGATTGAATCCTTTGGGTTTCTTAGTAGCTCTTGAGAAATAACAAAAGAACTGAAAACAGTAACACATTCAAGTCAAGGATTCAATCAGGGAATGGCTGAGGACACCTAACAAAAAGTTGATGAAGTCAGAGAGACCCCCATCCGCACTGGTGATATTTTGAGGGGTTCATTTACAGCAAAACTCTGGCACCAAACCATATAATGTGTAGCCGCAGTGCAACTACCAAGCTGCATTAAAAAATAGTATAAAGGAAACTTGGTAATTAAAGATTTATAAAACAATCTAGGAAATCAACATGGAAAGCATATCAGTGGTTCTGAAAATTGAACACTATATATATAAGTGAATTCTGTGATTTTTATTGTATTATACCCACAGCAAAATGCAAATTTTATTGTATTATACTCACAGCAAAATGCAAATGATTGTCCCCTATATAGGTTCACAGAGGGCTGAGCAAAGAGGACAAACTTTCCTCCGGTTTACAAAGCAAGGGGATTATATTTAATAACTATGAAACAAAAAAGAATCAATGCATTCCTAAGTGTAAACTGTGGGCTGTTTGGATATTTCCTCTTGCAATCTCACATTTGAAGTTGGTCTGGATTGATGCTCTTTGATAGTGTTTTTAAAAATGTATTCCATCTATAGAGTCCTCAGGGTATACCATCTATTAGGAGGCAACCTGATTCATGAAAGATACAGAATTCCCCAGTAGAAGGGTCAGGGAAAACCATCAGCTCTCTGCCTCTCTTATCATACAAGACTATGCTGGACTCAGCCAGTTGAGTCCTTCAGGCCTGGCTAGAGAGAAATTCCAGAGATTTACACAAAGTTCAGTCTCTCTTCTGATTCAGCTAAGCAAAGAACTGCTGTTCCCAGTGTGCAAGAAACTACAGTGACACACTGGGAAACCAGACAGTCATCGCTTTGCTCATCAGGAGCCTGGGTCACAGTAGGAAAGATGAAAGAAGCATGTGAGTGACACAGCATGGCCAATGGTGTAGAGAGCTTTCCAGAGTATTCGGAACACAAAGAGAAATTATCATGGTGGTCGGACTGGGGGAAGTTTCATCTTCAGCATTTAAACTAGATCTTGAAAGATTGGTTTCCGGCACGCAGAAATGGAGGAGATAGCCGTGCCAGGATGAAGGAATTAAAGAACAAAACCACAGACATAACTCTGTGGAGGCATATCAGATTTCCTTGAGTCACTGCCTACTGAGAGATGATGCTGGAACAGAATGGTGATTTTTAGAGCTATGTATTTGTTCTGTTTTACAGAAAAGGAAAATGGGGCTGCAGAAAGGCACTGATGAGCTCTAGCAGGACATATCCAATGAGTAATAGAGCAGACTGACTCTGCCCACCACACCTCTGCATCCCATCTCTGCTGTCATTCTCTGATCAAGCAAGTATCCTGGCTTCCTCCTTCCCTAACTTCCTGGTAGGAAACTCCAGACCCAAGTCAGGGTATCTAGCCCACCTGTGCAGCTCTCAAAACTCTGTAACTCATTTTTAAACCATTGACAGAATGACCCTCTTGAAGACTCACTGGAGACATCTGGCCAATGGGATTTCTTACTGGCCCAAAACCATCTTTGTCAGTGTTAGCCAGGTTTTAGTAACTATTTACTATTATCAGAGATAATCAATTAGAGAAGGAAAGAATTATTTTATCTCACAGTTTTTGGATGTTTCAATCCACTGTTTTCAGTTAAGTAGGAAGTTATGCTGGGCAACAGCTGACTGAGCCAGGAAATAAGAAAGGAAGAAGGTCCAATGTCCTACTAGGTACTAGGAGATGCTCCAATGACATAACTTCCTTGCATTAGGCTGTATCTCTAAAGGTCCCGTCATGTCTCAATAGCACTAGGAGCTGTGGTCCAAGCCTTCAATATGAGTCTTTGGTAGATATTCACTACCCATACAGTAGCAACCAGCTATGTTGTTGTATGCTTCATGGAGACAAGAAATGCCAGAGCAGACATGTTAATCTTGTGGTGTTGTCCAAGGAACATAGTCATCAAATAAAGCTTATTACTAAAGAGATGTTATCTTGACTCTGTCAAACGATGGGGAAATTATGAGCTCCCACAAATTAAACCACAAACATGCTGCGCTATGGAGTTTGCATTTTAGTAGCATATTATCAGTGAGAGGTAACTTAAATATTCCCAGAAGAAAGAGCCTAATAGACATATTTCATACATTACCTCTATCACTATGTACTGCATCGAATAACACCTTTGAAAGACTGCTTGTGTAGAATGGTCATGGATATTAGTAGCATGCACATTAGCTCATAGGCTAATCCTAATAATCAGAAATATGGAAGAGAGCTTGGCATGGTAGGGTAATCCACCTCTATAGAGGCAGAGGCAACCTGAAGCTTGAGAGCTTGAGGCCAACTTTGAATGAGTAAATAAATAAACCCTTACAATAGGAAAAGGGCCAGAAAGGTGGCTCAGTGGGTATGGGTACTTGCAGTACAAGTTTGGAAATTTGAGTTTGATGCCTAGAAACTTACACTGGATGGAAGTTGTCCTGCATCGCACATGCCCACATCCATACATGCATGTACAACAAGAATAAATAAACTTTTTAAAAGATTAAAGGGATTGAAGACAATGATTGAAACCCATAAGACATTACAGGTCCATCCAAGGTACTCTTGAGACTTTTATGAATGGCATGGTATGGGACAAACACAGGAGCTAGCCTGTAGGTCAGAGTTTTATGAATGGCATGGTATGGGGCAAACACAGGAGCTAGCCTGTGGGTCAGAGTTTTATGAATGGCTTGGTATGGGGCAAACACAGGAGCTAGCCTGTGGGTCAGAGTTTGGGTTGTGTTGTGGTTCTGATTAACTATTGCAGGTTTTATACAGCAGTCTGTTTAAGGCCGAACCTGCAACCTGTACCCTTGAGAACTGAATTTTCCCTTCAGAATACTCATTTAGTCAATGAATATTTTCAGCAGGCTAGGAGGAAGCCTAGCTCTCTTGCCCTACTAAGTTTAAACCTAACTTGGGAAAGCCGTTCCGTTCATAAACGTTGCCATCTCTAAAGTAGTCTTTGCTAATAACACCCAGCTTCAAGGATTAAAGGGTTAACATGTTAAAATGCTCAGGACAATGCCTACTATGTAAGGGAAGCATTCAATTATGTGTTAATGCCCTCTCTTACCCGGCACCCTGCTAGAACACTTGTACTTCTTCAGTTCTAGGGGATTCTATCCTGCCAAGTTAAAAGCCTAGAATTTTATTCATTGTATCACTAATCTCCTTAAATTCACATTCCAGAGATGAAATGATTATTCCAAAGCAGGATCAATACTTGGTTCATTCCACATCCCAGAAGTTTCTTTAAAGCCCAGAAAGCCTGAGGCTGCAGAAGAAGCATCAGCAAAATGTAAATTATTTTGTAAGTCTTAAGCTTCAAGAGTTATTGTGTTCTCCTGTAGGGATTGCATTTCTCCCTGTGTCATTTAGCATTTTCCTCAACATTCTCAATTTCTCTTTATTTCCAAGTCAGAATGCTCACAATCAGTGTTCTTCTAATGTGGAAACAAGCATTCAGCAAAAATAGCTGCCAGAAGATGTTAAATGATTTCATTCACTTTAATACTCTGTGACTAATTGGGGAAAACAGCAAACAGCACGTTAGGATTATGCGTGTGTGACAGTAACCACTCACTGGCTTTGTGGCAGGCCGTGTTAAATAGGATTCTAAAATATTGGGTAATGAGGAGAGAAAGTTCCTTTGCTTGGTGGAAATCTCTGTGGACATAGTGTAAGGAAGGAGCTGGGGCAGTTTTATCCATTATTTCTAAGTGACACATTATCAGCCATTTCTGAATCTACTTTCTCATTAAGGGAAACTGTTAGTGTCAAGAAGGAACACATAGATTTCCCAAACCCATTTCCTACTGCAAGACACTCGATATTTTAAGAGCTTTCTTAACAAAGGTGGTAGCGACTGGAAATTATTGTGAGGAAAGTTTAAATACAATGGAACAATAAACATCCTGTATCATATACGTCAAGTGTTCCTCACAGTGCTGAAAATTGAACATAGGTTTTTGTGCATAGTGGATAAGTACTCATACATCCCCATTCACTGGCTCTTGTTGATAGAACGCTATGCAGCCTGGGCTGGCCTTGAACTTGTGACCCTTCCTGCTTCTCATTCTGGAGTACAGGCACGCACCACCAGACATGGCTTCATATTCCTAATTTCAGCAATGGAAAGTGTCCATCTGTGGGAAAGGTGGCTGGCTCTTAAGAAGCATCAGATGATACAAAACTGGCCCATCTCTAGGAAAAGTCCTTCAGTGAAAACGTCCAGGGCAAACACAGGGAGGTACTGCAAGCACTCTTCTTCTAGGGAGATTCTAATTCAGGGAGGGACAGGGAAACATGCATGAAAGGTAACAGTAACTGTGGCACAATGCTGGACTGTTAGTAGGCAGAGCTAACAGCAAGTTAAGAAGGGGCTTCCTGTGACTGCCTATCTGTGCTATCACTCTGTGTACCTGCCGCCTCCCCTACATGACCAAGGCTGATTCGTCTGTCATTTTCTTCTTAAAATCTGACAGAATAATCCCCAGCCCCAAAAGTTCCTGTCTGAGATTTTCGTTGGGGCCACTGCAAACCATGAATGTGACAGAATAACCTAGAAGAGAATTAGGGACAGGCCACAGGTATCCACCTCTAACTGTCTGAGCCAGAGAAGGGATGTCAACGGCCTTACTTGAAACACAAGTACGGAAGATGCCCGTTATTCTAGATGAACTCCTCTGCGTACATCCAGGAATCAAGTTCATCAGTCTGTGCTGGCTTTGCCGCTCTTAGTAAAATGCTAAACCCCGGGATTCCGTGCTGTTGAGGTCTTTGGGACTGCAGACTCTCACTTCTTCGTATAATTTTCACTGAACTCTAGATTTAAGAAGAAACTTTAAAACTATTTCTCACAGTTGTTAATTTACAATCAACATAATTACTACTTCATTAGCACTTTATATATATTCATATTTGGGGAAGGCAACAAATAAAACTAAACCTAGGCTCTTTATAAACTCCAGGTGTCCTTAAAAGCCTGATTGCTCACATACTAGCAGAATGTTGGGAAGTGTTGAATTACAACCCCCTCCCAAAAGCATCTCATGGATTGAATACTAATTTGGGAAGTATAAGCAATACATCTGATATCATTTGATTAGAAGATCCTCCACTGAATTGATTTGGTAGAATAAATGTTTCATCCTAAAATTACCATTCCTTCCTTCGGGTTCTCACAGGATTTCTGTCACCGTGAGAAGTTAAAGAAACCAAGGGGTCGGTGACGTCCACTGGCACAGGAAGGCAGTGCTCACGGTAGGGGCAAGAGGGTTCAGCCATGAGCCCCGCCCCAGAGAATGACTGGCCCAAGCTAACAGTGGATATAAATGGGATCCAGCAACCCTGCTTTTGAAGTCTGTGGCTTGAGTATACACAACACTCCAGATGGTCATGCTAAGTTCAGAGCAACACAAACTTGTACGGACATCAGGGGGACAAAGACACATTGTTGGCAACAGAATTCTGAGATGAAGTGTTTGGCATTGGACAGAGAACGGGCGGATGAAATCACTGAGCTGTGCACCAGAGAGATCCGGAGGCTACGGAGCACGTGCAGCCCCAGAAATAGGCAACTGTAAAATCCCTTCACATGTGGACGCCAGTGGATAAATGGCAGTGTTGGGATTAGTCTGCAGCAATACTGGAAGTAATCTACTGCAGTCACATTTCCCCATTCTGACTTGTGTTAATATTTCTTTTATTCTTCTCTCATAGATTACCATCTTGCTCCTGTTAGAATGGCAAAACAAACAAACAAACAAACAAACAAACAAACAAAAAACACCAAAGACAGTGTATGCTGGAGAGAATGTGGAGAAAGGGGAACACTCCTCCACTGCTGGTGGGAGTGCAAACTTACACAGCCACTTTGGAAACCAGTATGGCAGTTCCTCAGGAAAATGGGAACCAGTCTACCACAAGATCCAGTAATTCCTCTCTCAGGCATATACCCAAAAGATGCACATTCATACCACAAGGACATCTATTCAGCTATGTTCATAGCAGCAATGTTTGTAATAGCCAGAACCTGGAAGCAAACTAGATGCCCCTCTACTGAAGAATGGATGGAGAAAATGTGGTACATTTGTACTACTCAGCGAACAAAACAATGGAATCTTGAAATTCAGAGGCAAATGGATGGAACTAGAAGAAACCATCCTGAGTGAGGTAACTCAGCCACAAAAAGACAAACATGATATGTTCTCACTCATATATAGTTTTTAGGCATAGAGCAAAGGATCACCAGCCTATAAGTCACACCGCCAGAGAAGCTAGGAAACAAGGAGGATCCTAAGAGAGATATACAAGGGCCCTCCAGAAGGACAAAGGGACAGGATATCCTGAGCAAATTGGGAGCATGGGGGGAGGAGAGAGGTAGTTAGGAGGAAGAGGAGGGGCGAGGTGGGCATGACAGAGCAGAAACATTGAGTCAGGGGAAGAATAGAAGACAGCAAGAAAGAGAGACCATAATAGGCAGAGCCATTATAGGTTTTAAGGGAAATCTGGCACTAGGGAAATGTCCAGACATCTACAAGGATGACCCCAACTAACAATCTAAGCAACAGTGGAGAGGCAGCCTTAAACGCCCTTTCCTGATAATGAGATTGATGACAACCTTACATGTCATCTTAGAGCTTTCATCTAGTCGCTGGTGGAAGCAAGAGCAGACACAGCTAAACACTGATCTAAACTCCTGGAATCCAGTTGCAGACAGGGAGGAGTGATGAGCAAAGGGGTCAAGACTGGCTTTTTGGAGCCCAGTTCCCTACGGTGAGATGCCCTGTTCTTCCTTGATGCAGAGGGGAGGGCCTTGGTCCCGCCTCAATTTGGTTATGCCAGACTTTGTTGACTCTCCAAGGGAGAATTCACCCTATCTGAGGAGTGGCTGGAGAGTGGGAAGTGGGGAGAACAGTGGGCCTGGAGAACGGGAGGGAGAGGGGGCTGGGGTTGGTATGTAAAATGAATAAAATTCAAATAAGAAAAGGAAGAAAATAAAGACCGGCTTGGATGGACCAGTGAGAGTTTCATGTGAAACTGTTGAGAATATATTGATTTGAAAACTTGATGGAAGCCTACTTAAGAGTTTGATGTGTGGTTTCATGTTGAAGCTCTAGGCTGCAGAGACAGCACCCATGTATTTGTTAAACAAGCAATGGAAGTGTGACCCCATGAGCATTTCTGTTTGCTAGCAAACCTCTTCCTCTAAAATGCTTTCAGAAATGCAATATTTTCCTGACTTTCAAGGTGAGAACTCTCTTCACCTTTTTACCATTCAGCTACCCAGTTTTCATCCCTATGGGAAATCCCTCTCTAGACACCTGGGGGCCTCTCTAATCTCCAACGGGACCAGTGACAACTCTGGCAGTGTTTATTAACCACACACATAATGTTCCTAGGAGTTGGCATTAGTTTGCTTTTGATTTAAGTAAGGAATAATAGGTAGGGTTCACTTTAAGTCTAATGCTAGCACTTCTATAGAGAATTAAGGGCAGATGTGCTTCACTGAAGTGTTCCTGTTGATACAAGTCAGCTCTCTGAGTGGTTATTTCTCAATCAAAGATCCCTATCAATGAGAGTCCTACAAGGAGGAAGATGGCAAGATGTGCCTGTTGTTCTGGGCTGTGATCCTTAGGCAAAGTCAGCCCTAGGCTTTAGGAAGACACACAAGTGTGAGTGAACAGCTTCCATCTTTGGGAGGGAAAGTTGAAACTTGTCAGCCAGATGCAATGTTCTCGACCCTCACAGCTGGATGCAATCAATGTTCTAGACCCTCACAGCCAGATGCAATGACAATTAAGAAAATATAGCAGGGTTGTCCTTTTGTTCAAAGCATGACAATTCAAGCTTTGCTTCAATATTCTGCTCAACCGACACAAACCCTCTTTGATCTTTTACATATTAGGTTATCATCATTGAGGAAAATGGTAAATAGAACACGTTTATGAGAAATAACTGTTACTGGGAATAGGATCCCATGCTCCATGTTTATGTGAGTCTGGGCAGTGGATTTCGACCTACAAAGAACTCTGTCTCACTATATTTTATAGATTTGCTCTATATCTAACATGTGCCAGACTCTCTTGAAAATGAGGATATCATAAAGTGTTCAAGGCAGAATACCTGTGTCCTCACAGTAACAAGAGTGAAACTGCAAAATCAATAGTCAATATTGCATATTCCAGAAACACGAGAGAGACAATAGTTTACATTCCCTAACTCCGAGGTGGTATCTCCTTCCTGGTAACGCTACTGAGAGGAAAGTTTCTCAAGCTTAGCATGATTACACATTGTTGTTTCAGTGGTTAGTAAACAAATACATGTAATGAAGAACATTTACTCAGTCACGTGTCAATGTAAAGAAAAGTACAAAGAACTCAAGATCAACACAAACCATGCCCGTGATGCTCAACACAATGGCACTACTAACTGTGGTCTGGGATGAGGGCTCTCTACAGCTAGGAAGATCTGTGTATGTGTGAGCGAATGTCCCACAAGAAAAGAAGAGCACTAGGCAAATCTGTAGTCTTAGGTTCCCCACCTTTTGGGAATGTTGCCGGAATGATTGCGCCTGTGCATAGAAACAATCAACTTAAAATCTCCCAGAGAGAAGCAGCTCCCGGACTCCTAGTGTTGCTCGCCCTGCGCTAGCAACACCGTCCTAGGATGTTCTTTCCATGCCGTGCTCATTCCCAGGCTTTTGGACTTGCTGCCTGCAGGAACACCCTTCCCTTAGATACCCGGGTGCCTTCCAAGTACGATCACACCACCAGAGTCTAGAGGCTGACCCTGACATGCTTCCCCTTCGCTCTGCAACACCGTCTTTCCTTTCACGTTTCTGCACAACACAGAGAGAGTGCATTGTCTTTAATATCGCTTGCCTTGCTCGTCCATTAGAATTGAACTTGCAAAGATGCAGGCACAGTATCTGGTCTGTCTGCTTCTGTACAACTGTCAGTACAAAGCTTTTCTTCCTTCCTTCCTTCCTTCCTTCCTTCCTTCCTTCCTTCCTTCCTTCCTTCCTTCCTTCCTCACCTTTCTTCTTTCTTTCTTTCTTTCTTTCTTTCTTTCTTTCTTCCTTTTTTCTTCTTTCTTTCCACCTTCCTTCCCTCTCTTCCTCCCTCCCTCCCTCCCTCCCTCCCTCTCTTTCTCCCTGCCTCCTTCCCTCCCTTCCTCCCTCCCTCCCTCTCTCTCTCCCTCCCTCCCTCCCTCCCTCTGTCTCTCCTTCACTTTCTTCCTTTTTGTTTTTTTGAGACAGGGTTTCTCTGTAGCTTTGGAGGCTGTCCTGGAACTCACTCTGTAGACCAGGCTAGTCTTGAACAGAGGTCTGCCTGCCTCTGCCTCCCAACAGAGCTTCATTCCACTCACTGTATCAGGAGCTCAATAAATACATAAAAATGAATAAATGAAGCTGCCTTTGTGTATTCTTTTTTAAAAATTGACTTGGTACTACCTCCTATAAAATATCATATTTAACAGTTACATCTCCACCTGAATATGGCACACGGTGACATATCTTGAGGATGGATCCTATTTGCTCTACCTTAGAAGCTTAGTAAAGAGAACGCATGCACTGGTCTCCATGCAGATCTTAATTTAACATCAAGTACAACTACACCATGATGTTATAGAACAGCATTTTTCCCTTTCAAAGAGGTTCCCCATCCTGGCAGTGCATCTCTTGTTTTTGCAGCACGGATATTTAAAAGATATATTCTTTGAAGCACTCAGTTTTGCACCACATACCCACAAGAGGCTCAATAACTCCTGCTGGATTGTTGTCTTGCAATTCTTCTGTAAGCCTTTTCTAGTGTAAAGGCTTTTAGACCAGGCAACATAATCTTAATGCTTGTAAATTCCACAGATATATCTCAGGCTAACACACAGTTTGTATACACAAAATAAGCAGAGGATTGCTTTTCTATTGAAATGATTCTGTTTGCTGCACCAAGATGGCAATGCAAACAAATCAAGGCTGCTACTTCTCTAGAGAGAAAACTGGAGCTATCTGTTGTCCTCTGTGATTCTCATGGTATTGTCTAAACTGCATGAGATGCAACTGTCTCAGCATAAAGATTCTCTAGGAAACTGTTAACCACGTTTGAAGCTAGGGAATCAATCCAATATTAGTGTTAGAATTTTCATAATCTATACTTAAGTCTTTATTTGGCTATTCAGATAATAAATCTATCTCACAACAATAGCTGAATATTAAATATTACAATCAATAACACAATATAAATGCTTCCCGCTATAACAATGTGTCTTTATATTCAAATGAATGACAACATCCCAATACCAAAAAAACCCCAAAATCTATCAACTTGTTCACATTATGTTACATACACTCCTTCAATGGCATCATTGATTTTAGCTTATAATTGATATGTTAAACTAAGAACTGAGTTCCTATTATTAGCTAAATTATTAATATAGGGTCTATTATTAAGACAACAGATTGTTTATAGTATTTCAACTGTAATGCCTGTTTGCAAAACAGTTTCACATGAGCATTACTCATCAACTGTCACAGCTCACTGCCTTACCGGCTAACACGCTTCCGGTTTCTGAAGTGACATGTAGACACAAAGCTATGTCGCTAGTTTGATTACCCATTCAGTTCCTTAGGTACCTATGTATTTAATAATGATCTGCTATAAATAGGTGTTGGAAATATGAGCTGTGAGCATCAGAGTAGTGGCTATTTAAGTATGGAAAAATGAAATATTTCTGCAGTGCATCTAATAAACTTGCATGTATATATGTACATAATACACACATATGCACACACACAAACACACACAAGAGAACATCCAACATATAAATTCACACACACACCCTTTAAAAAATACAAATGAATATGATATATTATTATAAGCTTCTGAACTCTCTTCCATATAAGCCACATGTTATATGGTAAGCATTTGTAAATATTCAAGTTGGCCCAGATAATTACATCGGCAATTTTTAGGAAAACCACTTCTTAACATAGTGATAGGCAGCAGCATTCCTGGAGACATTAAAAGTACATCCATCTCTACAGCTAATACATGTAGACATTGAATAATGTTTGCGCAAATTACTCCTACGTGGTAATGTGGAAGCAGCATTTTTCGGAGTAGGAAGTGACCTTCCTAAATACACTGAGGAATTCCAGAGACAAACTTTCTGCTGACTACCAAACGCTTAACATTTAAAGTCCTGCCCCAGGTTCATCAAGCAAGTTCAAGCCCCCTCCTACGCTGTGCTACCCTTTACTTCTTATCTGCCTGAGCAGGAATGATGTCAGCCATCCTTGGAAGAATGAAGAAAACCATCCCTTGAAACACTTAGCATCCCATAGTTCAGATGAGGAGCTTAGGTGGATAAGGGGTGGGGTTTATTCCCGTCAATTTGTCAGCTTGGAGAAGTTGCTCCATCTAGCTGGTGAGCATCTGTCTTCTTGTTGCTTTGAGGCTAAGGTCTGTATCTGCAAAGCATCCCTCTTCCTACCTTTGCTACTTTCTCTTGAGACTCCTTCCTTAGTTTCCCACCCAGGTATGCCCGACATCTGTACAGCACAGAAGATACCTCATACAGCCATTCAAATTCAAGGCCTTTCATGGGATCACATTCCTTTGTGGGGAGCAGGAATTCTAGGGCATTTCTGCAAATGACTTTTGGCTCATGTGTGAAGAGGCTTACCTATTGCTCAACCTTCTCTGGGAAGAAGCAAAGAGATGTGAATTTCCCCAGATATTTAGATAGATTATTTCATGTTATGTTTCCTATACTTTGCGATTATTAGGTTTGCTCTTCCTAGAATCTACAAGATAAAAATCTTACAAAATTACCACACTCTGTGTCTGTGTGTGTATGTGCATGTGCACGCGCGCGCGCGCACACACACACACACACACACACACGTGTTGATTGTGTTGTCTTTGTTATTATTTTTTAAATCTAACTTACTTGCTTTTGTGTGAGCTGGTTTGTTTTATATGGAGAAGAGAGAGAAGGCATGGAGTTGGGTAGGTGAGGAGGTAGAGAGGTTGGGAGGGTCTGGGGGAGGGGACACCATGATCAGAATTCATTTGCAAAAACCAACCAAACAACAACAACAACCAAAAAAACTTCTCTTACTGGGACCAGAGACTTAGTCTGAAAGGAAAGGTATTTGGCGCACAAGCCAGGCTACCTAAGTTTGATTCCCTGGAGCCCTCAAATGTAGGAGAGAAGTGACTCTATAAAGCTGTCCTCTGAGCACCACACACATGCTGTGGCAGGTATACCCCTGCATATGACACACACGCACACACACACATGCACACACGCAAGTGCACACGCATATGTGCACACACATGCATGCACACACACATACACACCCACACCCACACGCACACGCACACACAGGTGCATGTGCACATACACATCCCCCCACACACTTGCGCACACATGCAAGTGCACACGCACATGTGCATACACATGCACATGCACATACACCCCCCCACACACAAATATTTTTAAAACTCTATTAAGTACTGAAGAAGGAGCTCATTAAAATTCCCTGTTCTGCCAGAGTAATGGCAAAGTCTAAGCCCCCCCCCCCACTTCATCAAAACAGAGTGGTCAGCCTGAGACTCTCAATCTAACCCTTTGCATTAGCAAACCTCTGTTGATTATTGTCCTGCCCTTATCACACCAAGTGAAGGCTAGGCGCACTGTCTTATGTTTGCCTTTGATTCCCCAGACCGGAACTAACTGTGGATCACACTGAATGAGCTTAGACGGAAGCCCAGGCTCTTAATGCTTTTTCAAAGGGTGTGTCGTCACACTCCCACCAGAACTAGTGAGGGGAACGCTTGTCTGACAGACCAAGTTCTCATTCTAAATGGTGGCATTCCCTATTGTACACCTTCCTCAAGACAACAGGGCAGCCCTTGGAAATTAGAGGAAGGCCCCCAGACTCCACCAAACTCGAAAGATCACCATCACCAATACCACCTCTTCAGTATCAGAATGCATTGATTAAATATCGTTCCAAAGAACTCAGCACAAGGCCAACTATACAAATATTTATACTTGACGAACGTTCAGTGATACATAAATGAAATGCCCAACTTTCCCTGGAAGTCTCCTCACTCAGCTGGGTGTGGGGATCATGCAAAGAACCTCATTAGCCAGGCTCTCCAGGGAGCCATTCATTTCGGAGGTAGATGCCAGGCGAGGGTCATCTTCATCTTTCATAATTTCAGGGGCTAGGTGCGATAGCCGCCCTTTAAATGTTACAAAGTCAAATCATCTCTATTGTGATTTATGGGCAAGAGCTGAATGGGAACAAACTTGAAATGATTGGATAGATTCAAAAGGCAAAGAGCCCTGCACTTTGGAGACGTGTGCTGCGGGGAGGGAGTGGGATTCACGTGTGGGCCTGGCTGCGGTTTACTCCGTTGTAGATGTGTGTGAGAGGACTCTTTCTAGGAGTGGATTTGCCAGGGTTCCACATTATGCACACTTTGCCTTTTACACATCTTGATCCTAAAGCATGTGAGCCCAAATTTATAAACAATACCAGAGAACATTGTCACGAGAGGTGATTCACAAAATTTAATTGTGAATTTTCCATCGTCCCGGTCTTGTGTATATTTGTAATGTCTGGTGTGTGGAATCTACTGGGGCAGGGTCTGCCAATGACTGGTGCGTCTATTTTTTCAAGTTCTGACATGGATGGAGGTAAATTAGTGATGCTTAAACCCTGGCTTCTGTTATATTAGTTAGGGTTACATGGAAAATAGTCCCGTCACCAAATAAAATAGGAACATATTAGGTCAAGGGAAATTAATGAGCTTTATTTCCTATTTAAATTTTAAGCATCTTTGATGTGCTCATAAAATGTTGGATCTCCACAACAAAGTAGACAGTTTCTTACTCATTCCAAGGGAAGTTGACAAGCTTATTTTGGATGGAATAACTAGTAACCTTTGGCAGAATTAGTTTTAGAACGAGCACAGGGTAGGAGATACTGAAGCAGAGCCCAGGAAATCAATACTCTGCCATCTGCATTTCCTGTAGAGATCACTTCCTTGTGTCATGTTATATCCTTATGCCCTTGGCTTTTACAGTGGGGCCGACAGGAAGAAACACTTGAACATCAGCTTTATTATGTTTTTAAAATTTTATTTATTTTATGTGGATTGGTATTTTGCCATGGATGTCGGCTCTCCTGGAACTGGAGTCATAGACAGCTGTGAGCCTCCATGTGGGTATGGGGAACTGAACCCTGGTCCTCTGGAAGAGCAGTCAGTGCTCCTAACCGCTGAGCCCTCTCTCCAGCTCTTATGGTTCTGTGTTGTCATAATTATAGTGCCTCTGGCACACACTGTGGCAGCATTAATAGTCAGCATTCCTTCTAGAATTTATTGCTGGGCAACGATGATGACCCCTCCTGGTTTCTAAATGGGGAGTGAGACCAGGAGCACAAGGAGAAGGTCAGAGACACAGCTCAACAGGTAAAGGTGCTTGCCACCAAGCTCGGCACCCTGAGGGCTATGCCTGGACAGGAGAGAACCCTGGCAAGTTGTCCCCTGACCTGTGTAGTGTAAACACACACACACACACACACACACACACACACACACACACACACACGCACAAAAACATACACACACACATACACACATGCATACACACACGTGCATACACACATGTACAAACACATACACTCGCACACACATGCACACACACACGGGCACACACACACAAACACGCACGTGCACACACACACACAAACATACACACACACACATACACACACATATACACACGTGCATACACACGCACAAATACACACTCGCACACACATGCACACACACGGGCACACACACATGCACAAAAACATACACACACACACAAACGCACAAAAACATACACACACACACATGTATACACACATGGGCACCCACGCACATGCACACACACAAACATACACTCACATGCGCGTGCACACACACAGATTACACTAATAATTAAATTTAATAAACGTTTTTATAAAAACAAACAACATGAAAACACCCTTTCCCGATGCACCCCATCTGCCAGAGAGGTCAAATGCAAACTTGTTTAAGACCACAAGAAACACATTCTGGTCCAGGGAACCTTTTCCCTGAACAAAGTTTTATAATTGGGAGTCTTGGTGTTGTACTCCCTTATCATTAGAACTGGGTTAATAAGCTCCTTCTTAATAAACCTGGCACAATAAGATGAGGTGTGAAGATTTAATTGAGATAAGTAAGACTGAATATTCAATTTGGCAGGCCTGGGAGAAGGCTATTGTTAGTGGCAGAGACAGGACTTTTTTTTTTTTTTACCACTTCTGTCTTTTCTTTGGAATGTTAATGGCACAGGAGGAAAAGATGAATGTTCCCTCTTGTTCTTTCCTCCCCCATTTCTTAATTTGGAAATTCTTTGCTGTTTCAAATTTTGGAGAGATTTTAAAAAACTGAATGTTATCATTTATTTATCCATTTTCAATTGTATTTGTCCAATGTCTTTGATGAAGAAAAACATTTCCATTTCCATAATCTCTCCATTCTGGGTGGTATAAAATCTTCTATTGGCTGTGTTTATACAATTGAAACACTGACTCAAAGTCTTCTTATTTAAGACTTTTGTTTTGTTCTTGTGGCTCGGGCTGATGGTAAAGTCCCTTTGTAGCCCAGGCTGGCCTTGAACTCGTGCCCCTGGCGCTTGCTTCTGCCTCCATTCCTGAAAGCTAAAATTTCAGGTGAGCACTACCATGCTGGGTGTGACCTCCTAGGGAAGCATTTTTATTTAAACCTTTGGCATAAGACCACCTTTGATTTAAACATACTCGGAAGCATACAGACCAGGAGTGGGCAGCTGAAGGGACTCGCAGAAAGGGACCACACCCAGTGTGGGGTCACAGATCATACTAAGATTTAAACTAGGACCTGAATACCTCAAGCCCCCATCTTCCCTCCTCTCCGGAGTCAGTAGCTACCTGGCTGCATCTTCATAAATTAAGTTTGCTGTCTTCGAACCTTTAAAGAAACTAAATCACAGCACTTTTGTGTCTAGCTTCCTTGACTCAATATTATATTTCAGAGTCATCCCTTTTGCTGCATGTGGCAGCCAGGGTTTCTTTTTAATTCTGTATGGTATGTCATCAAGTATCAGGATATGCCTGCTCATTCTGACAAATGCCCACATAAAAACAACAGCAAGACAAAAGACTTGGATCATAACAGCGAACTCGGTGAGCACAGGTCACATGGTCTGGGTTTCTTGGCCAAAATTTCCAAGAATGGCAAGCAGGGTCAGGTTTTTTTGGAGGGCCTCAGGCAGCCCACAGGTAGCAACGTCGGCAGGATGCATGTTTCCCTGCCCATCACAGAACGGATGTTTTCCAGAGGGCTTTGCTGTGGGGGGCATCACCACTGAAGACTCATGAATTTCTGAGATTGGCCTTCCAAATCTGACCATGGAATCTAATGGAGGGCATTCAACTTCCCAATCTGCTCCTTCCTTAAAATCAAACGGAGCCCCCGTCTTCTTTCCCTGCCTGTGCTCCTCTCATTATTTCTGTCTGCAGCTTCTTTGGCTCCATTGTTAATTCTTATTCCCCAGGCCATTTTTCTTATGTTCGCTCTGGGCTGTAATTTCAGCCTTTAGTTTACCAGCTATCTATCTCCCAGAATCTTCTGAACGTCTCTGGATACTATATTCCTTGTAGTTTTAGAACCAACATTGGTCTGGGAAGAAATCCAAACAAATGTTTGTGGTCAGTCTACCTTTGGCTGTGAACTCTTGAGCAGGTTTTAAAATTGGGGAGGTGGGTGATTAAATCAAACAAATAAAATCCATATTAGGATATCAGGAATTAATCACTCTCAGGAACCGCCTTGGTTCTGAGACTTTATAAGGAATCTTCACTGTCTGTGAACAAATATATCCACTAACCATTTAGAAAACAAAGGCACTAAATGAAGTTGACTTTTGGTCTGTACAAGTCACCTGTCACCTTGCTTTGAGGGGGGAGGGAGGGAGGGAGGGAGGAAGAAAAGGAGGGAGGGAGGGAGGGAGAGAGAGAGAGAGAGAGAGAGAGAGAGAGAGAGAGAGAGAGAGAGAGAGAGAGAGAGAGAGAGAGAGAGAGAGAGAGAGAGAGAGAGAGAGAGAGAGAGAAACTCAGTTCAATCAAAAACTCTGTGGGGTCCTAAATATTCCTCAGATTGAATTCAATTGGGAATTTTGTCATGCAGAATTTAACAATAGTTTGTCCTTCAGCCTCAGCTCCCTGGTGTTCCTGGCTTCCTGCCATCAGACAGCTTGAGCAGACTCTGAGAGAAGGAAGGGAAGGAGGAGGACTAGTAACACCCTGCTAGTAAAAACGGAAATCAGCAGGTATAGGGAGGCGCACAGGGTCGGTCATGTGATCCTAGGCAGTGTCCTTCCTCCAGTGGTAAGAAAACCCCAAAGGTTATTTAAAAAAACATTCAGTGTAGCACAGACCTATAATGCTGGCTAGTTGGGAGGCAAGCTTTGGGAACGCTAATTTTTTCCACGAGTAGAACAGGATTGGAAGAAGAAACATAACAGGAGGGAGAATGAGAAAAACCTGTGTTCTCCACACAACCCGACAGGAGTTTGCAACTTTGCGTTTCAGCTAGTTATTCTCATTCTTTCTAACCCCGGCTCTGCCTCTGTCTCTCTGCCTCTCTCTCCCCTCCTCCCTCCCTCCACTTTTTGAGATCAGGCCTCCCGTGGCCCAGTCTTTCCTTGAACTCACTATGTTGCCAAGGTGGGCTTTGAACTCCTCAACTTCCTGTCTCTACCTGAAGACTGCTTGGGTTATAGTCATGTACCATCACACCTGCCTTTAGTTACCATCTCTTCCAAGAACTTCCTGGGTAAGGAAACAGGAAGCATCAGTTTGCCCTAAATAGTGAAGGCTGAAAATCCACATGACAATTAAACATCGCTTTGGACAGTTTATGCTAGCTTATGCTGACATTGACTCCCAGGTGTTGAAGACGTGCCAGTGGACCACAGAACAAGGGAAGTGTGGGAATGGCTAACGCAGCCATGCCCTTATTACACATAGCCTGTGGACCATTTTGCTGATGCTAAGCTATGGTTCAAGCTGTGTCACCAGAAATATGATTCGAGTGGACATGAGTGTGTGCCAATTACCATTTTATAACTAGATCTTCCAAACTCATACCACAATGTCTGAATGTGAACACACCATAAAAGACAGCATGCAAATGTGTGATAACACATGGCTACTTCTCCACAATGTGTCCTTGGGACAGCACATTGCACACTTTTCTATGATGTCTGCATGCAAAAGGCATCCGCCCTGTTCAATCTAAACATCTCACAGACTACTTGGAAGCTCAGCAAGAAATCTGTCTCATACAGACAACTCCATCTCAACATGTGTGTGAGAACAGCAACCCCCTGACCAGGATCCTATTTCAAATTTCTCCTGCTCAAGTGAGGTCTCTCTATTCGTGTGCCTCATGCTCTGGCAAGAGATCAAACACTAACTGAATAACACATCCTGTTTTGTGAAGCATTTCAAAGTGAGTAAACTCTTTTATTGTTGTTGTTGTTAAAGTTTGCAAGATAGAATGACAAACAAGTTAAATAAATTCCCTTTGAAAATCTTGTGTTCAGGTATGTGTGCATAATGTTCCTGCTTGGGGGTGAGAATGCCCATGTGTGTTCATGCCTGAAGGTCTGAGGTGAATGACAGGGGTCTCCCTTGATTACCTGCCGCCTTATTTTTTTGGATAGCTCCTTGAATCTGGAGCTCACTACAGTAGAGTAGGTCAGACTAGCTGGCCAGTAAGCGGTAGTTACCCTTCCCTTTCTCCTTAGTACCGGAGTCACACAAAAGGACTCGGCTTTCTGTGTGGGTGCTGGGGATTAGAACCTGAAGTACTGGGGTCATATAAAAGGACTTGGCTTTCTGTGCGGGTGCTGGGGATCCGAACTCAGGTTCTCAGGCTTTCACGGCAGGCACTTTACCAAAGAAACCATCTTTCATCCTGTAAGCCACTGTTGATAGCCAAGGGTAGAGGCAGAGGAGAAAGGATATACTATCAGGTGAGATTTGAGAGGGGCTGAGAACTTAATGAGGTGGAGAGATTCAGGCAAGCTGTTCAAATGGCAGGGTCTGACAGACAGGCCAGGAAGGGATAGCAGAAGGGACGGTGGGTATGTGCAGACGGGAGAAACGAGATCCAGCAAAGAGGGAGCATTCTCCACCCGGGTGATAATCAGTTCTGAATCTTATCACAGAGTGGAAGAGAGACTATTCGAGGACAATGCTGACGGAGTGGTGAGGGCAGTTGCAGGCAGATGGAGCAGAGCAAAGGGACCTCATGGAAAATTGGAGCCCATCAGAAAAGAAGCAATCCCACAGGGGACAGGGACACTGCTCTCCATGATTGACTAAAAGATGCCACAGTTAAGAAGCGATTAAAAAAAAAGTGTTGTCTTTCACCGAGACAAGAACTTAAATGAATTATTATCTTTGAGGTTAGGCACAGAAAATTAATCTCTCAATAAGAATTTTCAAACATGGGATAAGGGTCTAAGATTCTCAGAGTCTTCAGAGACTCAGAGGTCGCCTGAATAATACTTGAAAAGATAACCAGGCAACGCCTCTGTCCTTGCAGGAGAGAATTAAGAACAAGATTGCCGGCTGTCTGAGGTAGTGGAGTTTCAGGTCTCCCTGGAGACAGGGCCTGGATTAATGTCTGACCTTACCTTTCAAGCACAGCTGTTCCAAGCCCGGGGCAGGTACAGAGCAAAGGTAGGGAAGAAGAGAGCCCATGTGTGGCCGCAACACTTCATCCCTACATTTTGTCAGAGCCAGAGGCTCAGGCCACAGAAAAGAAGGATTTTGAGAAGACAGAGAAAGAGAAAGAAAGCAGAGTGCACAGCAGGGGGCAATCAGACATCAGTCACAGAGAGTTCACTCAGGAGCCCGGTTGGTCTACAGAGCTGCTTGGGACAGGGTCTGAGACTGGTCATTCTATTCCTGATCATGTGTGTGTTTGGGAAATGAGAGGAAGCAAAATGAAACTGAAAATAAAATACCACTAAGGCCAGATTAAATAAAAATAAGTAAAATAAAATAAAAATCCGTGCAAGAAGGCAGAGGTTTTGGACATGGGTTTTGGGCTAAGAGGAATGTAGGGATATGCAATGGATGGCCATAAAAACCAAGAGAAAACTAGAAGGTGACCAGAGCCATACTTCCTGAGGAATGTCAATAAGTATTAATTAGCTGATGTTTACCTTGGTTGAGTAAAACATGAGAGTAAGAAATGCCATAGTTGGCAGGTCACAAAAGTTCAGGACCCTAAACTAAAAACAGTAGCACCCAAGAAGGAAACAGCATCATTGACAGCCACACAACAGAATTGCGTGCATACAAGGCCAGACCATGCCAAGAGAGACTGAAAGCATAATGATGACAAGAAGGCAAGACCATTCTCTTCCCGGAACACATGCAATCCGGAGGCACCGTGCCCCTTACTACAAGAGCAGCACTCCCCAGATAAGTAATCAAGCATATAGATGCCCTGCAAACCCCGTTGTCTCCATTAAGAAAATTCCTTTGTCTTTGTCATAGGTTGCTGGAAAGCTGAGAAAATGTTATTTTGGGATTTGGCTCCAAGACTAGGGATTCAGTAGGCAAGGCTCATTTTTGCAGAGAGAGGGAGATTAAAAAAAAATGGCATGCCTCCTCTAGATTCCAATGTTAGGTGCCAGACAACACAGACAGCTGATCCTTCAATGAGTCAATGTTCCTGTCACAGTACAGTGACAGGCTTCTGGGTCAAAGGTTATTTTATTTGCTGATGGGGGGCATACAAAGGCAACTATACACAGTTATATCAATTGTTTGAAGCCTTAATTAAAAAAAAAAAGGGATTCAAATTCCAAATCTGAGAAGTGCTAAGGTTACTTGAAATATGTACCCCACTAAGACTGTGGGGTCCTGTGTATATGCAGGTGACTCAAAGCTTGATCTGGAAGATATATATTAGTTAAGTACATGTTATAACACAAATGATGGAAAGTTAGTTATTACTCAAATATGATGACTAGAAGTGCTTGATACACCTATAAAATACCACAGTCCAGAGGTAAAACGTCTGTTCTCACACAATGGAGTACTACTCAGTGGGGAAAAAAAAACAAAAAAACAACAAATAATGGAATCTTGAAATTTCACAGGCAAATGGATGGAGTAGAAAAAAACCACCCTGAGGTAACCCAGTCACAAAAAGACAAACATGGCATGTACTCACTCATATATATGGATTTTAGACATAGAGCAAAGGATCACCAGCCTATAATTTACACCGCCAGAGAAGTTAGGAAACAAGGAGGACCCTAAGAGAGACATACATGGTCCCTCACAGAAGGGGAAAAGAACAAAATCTCCTGAGCAAATTGTGAGGGGAGGAAGGGAGAGGGAGTTAGGAGAAAAAGAAAAGGAAAAGAGGAGGGGAGAAGTGGGCATGAGGGAGCAGGAAGATTAAGTTGGGAGAAGAACAGAGGAGAACAATAAAAGAGATACCATAATAGAGGGAGCCATTGTAGGTTTAAGGAGAAATCTAGCACTAGGGAAATGTCCAGAGACCTACAAGGATGACTCCAACTAACAACCTAAGCAACAGTGCAGAGGCCGCCTTAAATGCCCTTCCGTGATAATGAGATTGATGACCACCTTATATGCCATCCTAGACCCCTCACCCAGTCGCTGATGGAAGCAGAAGCAGAGACCCACAGCTAAGCACTGAGCTGGACTCCTGGAGTCCAGTTGTGGAGAGGGAGGAGTGATGAGCAAAGGGGTTAAGACCAGGCTGGAGAAACCCACAGAAATAGCTGACCTGAACAAAGGGAGGCTCATCGACCCCAGACTGATAGCTGGAAAACCATCATAGGACCGACCCAGAATCCCTGAACATGGATCTCAGTTAGGAGGCCTGGGCAGTCTAAGGGACCTCTGACAGTGGAACCAGGAAGTATGCCTAGTGCAGGAATGGACTTCAGGAGCCCATTCCCCATGGAGGGATACTCCCTTAGCCTAGAGAGAGGGCCTAGGTCCTACCCCAAACAACTTGACAGATTTTGATGATCCCTCATGGAAAGTCTCACCCTCCCTGGGGAGTGAATGGGGGATGGGATGGGGGATGCGATGGGGGGACATGGGAGGAAGAGGGAACTGGGATTGATATGTAAAATAAGAAAAACTGTTAAGTAATAAAAACATCAGGTCTGGACAGATTGCAGTTTCTGAAGATGTTTGCTAACTGGCCCATTGACAGCAAAACCATGTAAAGTAGAAGTCAAGCACTAAGAATGTGGTATCTATAAGGACAATTTCCATTTAATTATACGCCTTTCTCCTTAAGAGAATTAAGAAAGCATACAGGCACCATATTGCTTTTTGGTCTGAGTTGGTTAGCCATACATAGTAAGGTAGTTTTAGAGACATAAAACAAAGCTCTCAGCCCCAAGCGGCTAGTTATGTTACATGGGATCTAATAAAGTTCTTGAAGCACTTCCCAAGAACACTCAGGAAAGCCAATGCTCTGCCTCTTTTAATCAGACACACCCAATTTCTAAGTGTAGCCTACATGCAGGGCATTGGACTAAGCATCTGGGAAAGAGAGAAATAAAGATATGCATGTGTGAGGGGGCTGGAGAGATGGTTCAGAGGTTAACAGCACTGATTGCTCTTCCAGAAGCCCCAAGTTCAATTCTCAGCAATTACATGGTGGCTCACAACCATCTGTAGTGAAATCTGGTACCCTCTTCTGGTGTGCAGACATACATGCAGCCAGAATATTGTGTAGATAATAAATAAATAAATCTTTAAAAAAAAAGATATGCATGTGTTCAGGTACTCATTGTGAGTCATTTGGATAGACAGAATGGGTAGAGAAGAAACCTCATTGAAATATACATCCTGTACCCCACAATATCAAAAAAAGGGGGAATTTAAGGTCATAGTTCTATGTGCTTGTTTTTATTATTACAGCCCAGGAAAACACCGTATGGCTAGAGATGGGTTGTGGAATTCACTGAGCCATTTTGGAACAACAGGTAGCATCCTTGAGACTTGAATGTTGACAAGGCCACATGTGATTGACAAGGCAAGGAGTTATATTACTCAGGAGTCTTTTTTGGCAAACATTTGAATATCCAGCCAAACACAGAGAACAGCCTCATTATGGCAAGGTGATAACTAGTAGAGATTTTCATGATAAACTGAATGTTGTACACTAAATGCCAAGTTGAGCATATATAAAGATTTTTCAGGAAATGTGAAGTAGCACCTAGGAAAAAAACAAAAAACAGTATCTGTACATTCCCCTGTGGCCTAGGTATTTAGCAACCATCTTGGAAAACAAATTAAATCTCTTCTCAATGCAGAAGATTAATTCTTCTGTAAGACTCAGAAAACAGGATTTTTTTTTAAAACAAAGGTAAAAACTAAAATTTATTTGGACTCACTTTCTTCCTTGATTGTGGTTCCTATAAGAGAATTTCTGATCCACATGAATAGAAACATTGCTTCAGTATTTTAAGAGCACTAACGTCTCATCACCAAGATAAATAAATGCCCAACTAGAAAAATAACTTTTCAGAATGAGATACCTGTCTTTTAGAATCTTAGCCAAAGTTCTAACATGAAGGAGAGTCTTTTAATTATGACTCACAAACAAGAGTTGTAAGTTTGGATCAACTGGAAAGGATAAAGTCAAAGATAATTTACAACCTTATGCTAACAGCCTAATTTGAAAGGGATGGCCTCCCCCCTTCTGATGATCATTCTGCTATCCACACAATTTTCAAATGCACCCAGTAAGTTAGTATACAGTATTTATTCTCCTCCCTGTTATTGATGCCTGGTCTATTTGTCACTATTTGCTTTGTGCTCATTCTTCTGCCAAATAAAATATTAATTGCATTTTTAGCTGCACTGTTGGTGATCAAAGAACTCTGATATGTCAAGCTAAACTGATAGAAATAGCATCAATTAACATATTTATAGGTTCAGGGCTTCTAGAACATAATTACATCCATTAATTACTTGGCAGTACTCGATTACAGGCTGAAAATGAAAGGCATTTCCAGCCATGTCTTTCTACACAGACCAAAGTTTCTTCTTCAGTAATATGTTTTCTCTAAAGATTTATCCAAGGGGAACAAGACAAGAGAAACTTGTCTTTCTCCACGTATAGAAGGCCAGATGACTAAGAGGAGCCATTCACTAACTTTGAGATAGAATATACACATGGTAGGTAGACCAGATGGTGAAGCAAGGCTGATTTCAAAGAAAAGTGCATTTGAAGTGTGCAGATTCCATTAATATTTTAGAGTTCTAAGAGAAACAATTCAAGCTGATGAATCTTGTTGTTGAGTTATGAAGCCATGATTGCATTTTTACTTTCAAATATCACATAGGACCAATTAATTTTGAATCATCTACATATTTGAAAATGCACTTCTAACACACACAGTAGGGGAGGGAGGAAGAGAAGGTGGGAAGGAGGGAGAGAGAGAGAGAGAGAGAGAGAGAGAGAGAGAGAGAGAGAGAGGTGCAATTAAAACTGTCCTGGGAAAAGGCTCATGGGATTTGAAAAATTAATAAACAATTATTCTGAGGACTGAGCAGCTGTGCAGGTCCCAAAGCTGACAGGTGCAGTTAGCATGTGCACCATAGAAAGGACATTCATGCACACTTGACTCCTCTTGACCAGTTAATCAGCATGCAAAATGACGGTTTCCCGTAATAACTTCAGCCCTAGCCCTGGACACATTTGCTTTTCAGCAAGGAATGAAGTCATTTAAAAAAAAAAAATCACACTAGCTTTTTTGACAATTTTAGCATGAACCCAGGCAGAAACGACCCGCAGGAGGCACAGATCTGGGAGTCTACCTGTACGGAGAGATCTGTACAGATTTCTCTGAGTTCTTTGTTGCCCGACAATAAACTGTAAAAGGCAGTCATATTTGAAAGTAAAAATCCATTCAGCTGTGGTTCTGGGATGCGGAAGCAGGCACACAGTGAACAAGAAGGAAAGCACAGTACCTTTGGTAAGTCGCCTCAGAATCTGACAGCGGCATTTAAACGAGACAGCTATCATTCTTGCTGCCTGCTCTCTGGCAAAGTGTACTCGGGGCTCTGCTCTGGTGGCTGCAGGGGCAGCGGCAAGCAGCAGCATATGAATTCCTTGCGCACATACCAGGAGAAAGGTAGTCCCAGTGGGGAGTGACAAAGCTTAATTCCTCTTGGCTGATGCAGAGGTCCGCTACATGTCATCTGGCAAAGCTGTGTCATTCACTACTACTACCACCGCCGCCGAAGCGATGCCCATCACAGCCTCCTCCCCCCCCCTGCTCCATCACAATGGCTTAGAAAGTAAGGCTGTTTCGATAGCAAAGATAGGAGAGGAGCAGGGGCAGGGCTGGGAGAGGATCCATTCCGTAAATCTAACACTAAGCACTGGGCAATGCGTGCTGTTTCAGGCCAAGGCTGTGCATTCCAGCCAGTGCAGGTCCCCCCACCCCTTGCTTCTCGGCAGCGAGTTAGCAGTCTCATGTAATGGGAAAGCGAGAGATGCTTGCGCTCTTACTTTACAGAGAAATGTGTGTGTCGTATACTATACTCTCCCAGCTGTGGTGTGTCCACAGGGAAGGAAAGAAGCTCGGCAGCTTAAGCCAGGCGATCAGGAGAGCATCCTAGCTTTGCCTGTAGCTGAGAGGCAGACCTCTGATGTGCCTGGAAAGGTCTCTTAGGCGCTTTCCAAACCTCGGAGGGTCAAGGCAGCACTGGTTTATGGAGATGGAATGCAAGAGAGGCTGAGGGAAGGTTTCGCACAAGTGAATTCCAAGCCCATGGAGTTTCAAGCCCTCTCATCAACACTTTGCAAAAAAGAAAAAATAAATGTCTTGGCTGGAGAGTCAAAGCTGATTCTAAAGATACCAGGCATTAAAAAAAAAAAAAGCAGGGCCAAGCGTTTCTATTTTAAATGTACCTTAGTATCCTGTTTCCCAAACAGCCCTCCCCTAAGCCATTCTCCTCAATATGCAAAGCAAGCCGCCTGGCGTCACAGCAGAGATGGGTGAGGATCTGCTCCAGTGAAGAGGAAATTAACAAGCCCTTCACAGCCCATTCACAAAATGACAAGAGGCGGAGCCCACTTCTTCATCTTGCCAGCACTGGCCCACTCATGACACAGTCACCACAAACCGACCTCTGCTGTGGGATTTCCATCACAGTCTAGACATCTCTCCCAAGAGTTATCACCAGTGTGAGGGCGACTCAGCCTGCAGGGTCAGAAACTTCAACAGCAGAAGTCAGTCAGCCACTCGGAAGAAAAAGACATCGTCGGTGTTTAAGCTGCTTCATTAGTATTTTCAGGATATGAAGTGTGTGACTAATTTTATTCTCTACTCTTCCTGTCCCCACCCCCGACTCAAACAAATCTTTTAAGGGCCAGTAAGACAGCTCAGTGAGTGAAGGTGCTTGCTGCATGGTCCTGGCAACCTGAGCTTCATCCTCAGGGTCAACATGGCAGAAAGAAAAAATAAAATAAAATAAAATAAGCAAACAAATCCCACTCCAGAGGGCTGTTTTCCAACCTATACATACTTTAAAAACGTGAAACTCTTCAGAGCTGGATTCTAAAATAACTTCTACTATTTCCAGCCCTGTGATTGCATCTTCTCTTCATTCATGAATCCCATATCATTTGAAGCACTTCCCATTCATCAATAGAGAATGCAAACACTTGCCCTTAGGAGTCCAACAGAAAAAATAACCCATGTATGAAATACAACTGACCATTATGGGCGTCTATATGCGAGGCCTTTGAAAGGAACAGAATTCCCTTATCAAAGATGGTGTACCTAAAGCCACAAAATTCCCTTATCAAAGATGGCCTACCTAAAGCCGCCAGCCATCAATAACCAATGGGAATGACAATATTAAATGGATTGTGGGACTCCTACATTTTAAGAAGCTCAAATACCACAATTTAAAAATGAATGATATTCTTTATCATTTTTGTTCCTTTTAGGCCATCTCTAGAAATATTTTAGCCTCCCTGGTATTTTTGTTGTTGTTGTTCTAAATAGAAATAAACTTAGTTGCCAGAGGCTTGGGTTGTTAGTTAATGCAAGGTGAATATTTATTGCGAGCACCATTTAAGATTGTTCCCCGAATCTAACACTTTCCTAAAATTCAGGCCCTCAGAATATGCAGCTGTCAAATAGTATTAACACAGTCATACTTGGGGGATATTACTACTATGGTCCCTTTGGTTAAGTCTATTCAGATAAATGTCAAAATATTACCGGGATCTCTGGCCATCTGCTACCACGTAGCTTCAAAACTAAATCACTGCCTCTTTAAGGCCAAGATGGGCAAATATTTCCCTTTTTACTAGCACGCCCAGTAATTTTGTCCCTGTGCTCTGGTCCCAAGAATTGTTTTCACAACTATTAAAATATCCCATGTTCCTGACAGGAGAAATAGCTCATCCTGGAGCACCCTGGAAGGCTCCTGAGGGTCTACACTAAGGGCTATCTTTTCTCTTTGGGTTTTCAGAAGCTAATTCTAGCAGCCAGCTCAAGTTCTACACCAGACATAAGGCCCCTGAGAAAACCCTGGCCTGGACATGAGGGAATCTCCTATGTGGGCCCACCTTCTCCTTATGCCCGGCCCCCCCCAGTAGCCAAAGACTTTCCTGGGAACAATTCCCAGGTCAGTGTATCTACCTAAGTTAAACACAGTCCTTTCTGCCTGACATGAACCGGGCTTGGCTATTCAACTCCAACGTCAGCAGACTGCCCCCAAGATGCACTTTTACTCTCTCACAACTTACCGACATGCGGGCCAAAGGTCTCAATGCGGGCCCAAGGCATTCTGGGGAACTCATCCGCGGCCTCTGATCACAGCCCTCTGGACCGAGTGGCCCGCATTTATTGTATACAGGTTTAACACAGCCATGCATCTTTAAGTCTGTCATTACTGCCTGCCATGGAGTCCGGCTCAACCTGACAGGTAGCTGGGATCTCACAACATGCTCCCCCAAAGGCACCAAGGAGTGGCTAAAAAATTATAAAGCATCAAAATGGGATCAAATGTGTATCTGATCTAGTGGCAAAACAGCCGGAGAAGGGCTTAACTGTCAGTTCTGGAGTACCTGCTTCCTTTAAAACAATAACCAAACAGGGCACATGGACAAATAAACCCCGGAGCCTTAATATATACAACAGAGCTTGCTGGATTTGGAGCAGATTAATCCCTTGGAATGATAACTTGTTTCGGGGCATCTATAAATGTCAGCCTTCTTAAGGCATAAAGCAAGGGTATTACATTTACACAGAATTTAACGTGTCATCACGCCAAACGTGGTTGTCTGTTCAGGCTTTTGTTCAGGTTCTCAGGAAGATGACTTAGCTGGTCGCACGTACAGGAGCAAGAAGAACCGAAATCCCTCACCCCTGTCTCCGTAGCACCCTGCAGATGGAGCCTAGAGTTTGCTTATGATAGGCAATTTCTCAAGCCAGGTTCCCCAGCCCTGGGTACTCTTTCTGTTAATAGTTTTCTTACTATTTCCTCTCCTCTGAGAGAAAATGTGAAGACCCTGTAAGTACAGCTACACATGACAGCAGGCAGGGGGCGCCTAGAGACGGCCTCTCTTAGCTCTTAGCCCTTGTGCTGCCCAGCTCTGCCCACGCCCAGGTCACGTGCCTCCAGTCTAATTAATGCCTGTGTGGAAACACTGTGACCACAGCGTCAACCAGATGGTTGTTAAGGGAACACACACTTTGGTGGCAGATCATTGTGGGCCAAGTGTTTACTGCAGCTGTCCCTTCAGACTGGCTGACACCTTTTGTCGTGATATTTGAAGAGGTTTTACCAGCACTGATGTCATAAGATGAGGTGGGGAGTGATAGGTAAAAATCAAAACAGTATCTCCAAGCTTGCTCAAGGACTCCAGTGTTATTGAAGGGACAGACACTTCAGGATGTGGACACAGAGGCTGTATCTGCTTTGTTTGATTCATGTTTCCCATCTGTTTCTTTTTTTCTATGTCAAAATAATTTTTGTGTTCATGGAGTCTTTTGATAAATAATGAGGAAGGGTCTTTGCAAATCTCAAGTTCCTCTCCATATGCATGCACCAGGAAATTTATTTTTTAATTTAAAATTAAATTTAAAAAATGGGATCAACTATAGATAAAACCTCATTCTTTGATATCCTTAGAATCGAGATGATTGAAAAGCTACAATTTGATTACAGTATTCTTTCCTTCCTTTCAAGTGACTTCATAAATCTGATAGGAGATATGATTGATATGCTTCACTTGTGTACTTATTATTTTCTAATCAGCACAGGACATCCTCAACTGGCTTGTCTGTAGTACACTGACTATCTTTCCTTCCCCAGAGCTAATAATGGTTGGCCACAGTGATGCTTCTGAGGAAGTGTTGTTCAGTCAAGTTATGTTTCAAGGTAAAACCCCAGCCAGCCAGCCCTGTGTCATTTGCTCACTGTGTCAAAGGAAGAAGGCGACTACACTGTACACGAGGAGGTCGGACACCCCAGAGTTAGAACTGCAGAATCTTGTCTGCTGACGAGTGTGGTGGGACCAGTTCGACAATGAGACGTGTGCAAATCAGGGGAGGTAATAGAAGAGGGGAGAAGCTGGAAGCAAACCGCTCCGCTGATGGCCCACGTTCAGGGCGACTGTTCATGGAGGCGCAATGTGGAGAAGGGAAGGTAGGAGGCCGGAAGGTGTCGATTGGCTGTCTGCCCTTCTTCCTGCTGTGTGTTTGGGAGGGATCCTGTGAAGGAAGGGCTGGGCTTCATTACACCGCACACGCTGTAGAATTATGATGATACAGTCCGGCGTTTGGTCACAGAACACGCAATCTTCCCTATGGCTCTGGGTGATGACGTGGATTTGTTTCATCAGACAAAGCACGAGGAAGTAGAAGCTAGAACTACGAAGGCTGAGTCCTGCCCTTCTTTCTCCTACCTTGTAAAGGTAGGATTCTCTCGAGTTGTGTCTTAACGTTGTAGGGAATTAACATTGTTTTAATTCATCAGCAATTAACTCTATTCCCGGCTTCTAGAAGTGACGTTTCTACTTTCAAATCTTGCTTATCAGCCCAAATTTGCCTTCCTATTGTGCAACCATCTTTCTTGATTCTTGACTCCATTGTCTGTGAACACCCATGACAGACATCTCAAATGAGACCAAGTCACATGAAGCTTCCTGTTCGTCCTTAGCAGGACACCTGTTTTCCTATATGACACCATCACCAACTTCCTCGACAGGATGACTGGAGTCTATGCAAACCCCTCTGTCCTCGTTAGGGTGATTATTGCTGTGGTGAAACCCCATGAGCAAAGCAACTTGGGGGGAGGAAAGGGTTTATTTCAGCTTCACTTCCAGGTAACAGCATCGCTGGGGGACGTCAGGGCAGGAACCAGGGCAGGATCTTTGCGGTGGGAGCTGATAAAGAGGCCATGGAAGGGAGCTGCTTTCTAGCTTGCTTTCCCTGGCTTGCTCAGCCTGCTTTCTTATAGGACCCTAGGATGATCAGCCTAGGGATGGCCCCGCCCACCACAGACTGGCCCTCCCTCATCAATCGCTAAGAATATGCCCTACGGGCTTGCCTACAGCCCCATCGTGGAAGCATTTTCTCAACTGAGGCCCTCCTTTCCAGTGACTCCATTTGTGTCAAGTTGACAGAAAACTAGCCAGAAACCCCCTGAACACATTCCATTTATGACTGCCAAAATCCTAGGCCAGACCTGTACATTTACTGTATAGCGTATGTTTCTTAAAAAGAAAGGATTACTTTCTTTGTTCAGCAAATGCCTTATTCTGGCCCCCAGCCTACTTGCCCTGAGTGGGAGGGATAACCCTCCTTTCTCAAGGACCAACATGCATTGCGATTTGTATCTTGTAATACTACTCGAAATCCATCCTTTTTGTTCTGTGTGGGCTAAGTTGGAAGACCTCACCTCACTTATTTTTGGTCAACACCCCAGACAGAGTTGTGCTCCATTCTGAGACCAACAACGTGCATCTATCTTACTTGGCAAATAAGCATACTGTTAAGGAATAAGGAAAAGTAAATGAACCTATAGGAAAAAAAGATTTACAGCTATTAAAATAAAATTCCCACAAATACGAAACAATCGTCAAAGCCTAGGCAAAATCTGGGCCCATGCCTTGTATGCAAATCCAGAGTGTGATGGTGGTCTTGTGTCCCAGTGAGGCATGCCTGTTTACACGGCCTAGCCAAAGGAGAGATTCTATGTGCAGGGAAACCAGGCCAGGTCAGGTGGGATCTCTGAAAAATAATTCAGTGCGGCACCTCCTTCAAGTTCTGCTTTAGCACTCAGTCAACAGACTGTCACTCCTGCTTTAATAATTGATTTGTTTACAGCTTTTCTCCACTCCCAACAAGGATTTGTTTTAACGAGGGAAAGATATTTTTTTTTGGGGGGGGTGTTTTGTTCATTGCATATACTAGCTCCTAGCATATAGCTCATGCTCAATAAATTTACATTAAATAAGTTAGTGGGGGCTTCCCTTAGAATGGCCTGTCTTCATAGGCCCTGTTTTTAAAGCTTGCATAGAAAAGACAAAGTTAAAAAATTACTTTAAAAGCCAAAGCAGAACCCTTACGCTTTGAGGAGAAAGTCCCCCCCCCCCCACAACAGCATACTGTGCGTTGCCTGTTTGTGGTGGAAAAGTGGAGAATGATATACCCCCGAGAGTCCCTCATTTATTTCTGGTGCTTCTTAGAAGATGGCTCATAATGACACTGCTGTTTCCCAACTATGAGGAAACGTGCAAGCCAGCTTGTTTTTCAGTCCTTGGGGGCAGCAAGAGCAACCAAGAGAAGGAATGTACAGAACAGATGTTAAAATCAAAACAATTCTCTGTCTTGGCTCTGAGTGAAGGAAGACACAAACACGTCCATCCCCTATGCCAGCTCTGGCTAGAATATTGCACTCATGGCCTGTTGAGGGGCTCATTGAATGGCACAGAGATGCCCTGCCTGCCCTAAGACTTTCTGTAGTTGGTAGCGTGTGAATACACTTAGCCATCCCATCTGCACCATCTCCAAACTGGCCTTCTTGCTGCTTTCGAGCTACTGTAATGCTTTGCTTCTAGGAGTTAAGCTGCCCATGCACTGGGAACACAAGGGAGCCTGCTCATCTCACTCAGACTACATTAATTTTGCCTGTGGATGCAGACGTTTCTGAGTCAAGTCCCCAATATCATCTGTGCGTTGGCCACCACAATGAGCCGCAAGGTACAAGCACAAAGCACATGGATGAGGTGAAATTTTAACTCAGAACACGAAATACAGACTCTAAAATTCTACCTAATAAACTACAGGCCTGCTCTGGCCAAACTGTCATCTAATGCTCAAGAATGGTTTACACTGTGTATCATCCAGCTCCCATCTCCACTTTAAGGAGAAACAGTGCCTTGCTTTACTCTGTGGATCTATTCTGTCCTCATGGTGGAAAGACTGGGTCCCTTCTACCTCTCTACCATCAGGCCTGGCCAAGGAACATAGCAGCCTCCTAGGCACAGGGATATTCAGTCCTACAAGCCAGGGTGATGAGATGCAACTTCAAACTTCTGTTAGAAATCCCCAAAAGAAGGCACTCTGGTGTCACTGGGCATCTTAGTTAGGGTTTCATTGCTGTGAAGAGACACCATGACCATGAAAACTTTTATAAAGGATAACAATTACTTGGGAGATGTCATTCTATAAATATGTTTCTCTTATTGGTTAATGGATAAAGCATTGTTGGCCAGTAGGAAAGCAAGATAGGTGGGACTAGGAGACTAGGAGGAGAGAGGAAGTAGTAAGGAGGAGATCCAAGATGGAGGACCGAGAGAGAAGAATGCCAGCCCCTCTCTCCGGTAAGATAAGACCACGTGGAAGTACTTAGATTAATAGAAATGGGTTAATATTTAAGAAACTAGTAACTGGCCACCAAAATTATATCTAATACAATATCTCTGTGTGTTATTTGGGGCTGGCACAGTAGTGGGCCCAGGCCGGCAGGGGAAAACTACTCATAACAGGCCTGGCTTAAACAGTTCAGAGCTTTAGTCCATTATCATCATGATGGGAAGCATGGTGGCATGCAGGCAGACACGGTGCTGGAAAAGGAGTTCTCAGGGAGCAAAGGAGACTGCATGCCACACTGGGCATAGCTTGAGTATATGAGACCTCAAAGCCTTACTCCGCAGTGACGCATTTCCTCCAAGGCCACATCTCCTAATAGTGACACTCCCTATGGGTCTTCAGGGGCCATTTTCATTGAAACCATCACACTGGGTACAGTAAGCTCTGAGGCTGGAGCTGCCATCTTCTCTCCATTTGGAAAGGAGCTGACTTTGATTCCACTGTGACAGAGGAAACTGGAATCACGACGTGGGTATGAATTGTTATACAAAAAAACATTCATGTGCTAAAGGCATGGTCCCCAGCTGGCCAGCTGGCGTCTGCTGCGGGGTGATTTAATAGTGAAGGTCCCAAATGAACACCCAATGAATGGATTGCTAAGTTGACGGTTCCTACAGCCACGGTAATTTGGAGATGGTAGACACTGGCAGGGGAGCCTTGTGGAGGGGGTAGGTATAAGGGAGAAGAACTGAAGGGTAGACCCTCTCCCCTCAATCTCTCCCTGCTTGCTAGCCAGTGTGTGGTGAGCAACAATGCTCTACTACACTATCCAGTGGGCTCTGTTTCCCATGATGCTCCGCCTAACCACAGTCCCACAGCAATGGAGGCAACCATAGACTGAAATCACTGAAAGTGTCATCCAAAATAAATCTTTATTCCCTTAATCTTTTTTAGAACTGTTTTTATTAAATCCTATTCACTTAAATTGACTATTTATTTATTTATTTATTTACTTACTTATTTTGGTCATAGCAACGGACCAAAAACTAACACAGTATTGTTAACTAACATAGTATGGGTGTGTGTGTGTGTGTGTGTGTGTGTGTGTGTGTGTGTGTGTGTGTGTTAAAGGCCTCGGTGTTAGTGATGTAGGATGCACAGAACCATAAATACGGGAAGGGATATCTTACTCCTGTGCCACGCTCAGAGGCCTACATTTCATCAAGTTGCAAAGGACCCTGTGAACCATTTCTTGTGTTTTCTGAGCTCGTTGCCAGAACTTGAAGGTCACCTCTCCCTCACTTAAAACACTAGAGCCCATATATTTCACTTCGCTTTCCATAAACATAACATGAACTGCTCCTTGGAGATGTTCTGCAAACACTTTCAATCACTGGTCACTGCCCAAGAAAACAAAACTAGATAGATTGCAGCCCTCTTATAATGATGCCTTTCGGAAAGGGTTAGAAAAACAGAGAACTTCATAAAAATGGAAGCGCTGAGGAAATCAGGGAAAAGAGAAAAGCAGTCCAGTAATGGAGACATCCAAAACTGAGATTACCCCTGTCCTCAGACATCATAGCAACCAACTGTGTGAGTCCCCTGAAGCCAGCAGGCACAGGCCATCTCATGTCCTGGCTTATTGTCGGAGTGGGCAGGGCGGCTGAGAATCAGGAGGAGGGCTGGACTCAGGCACCCTGGCTGGGATCTCACCTGATGACCAAATGCAGCCAGACACCTGGACATGGTGTAAGCAAACTTCTTATCATAAAACAGAGAGGCCTCTCAAATGTTTGTAGAGCTATGACAATGCCTAGGTCAACAGTAACCCAAGAATTCAACAGAGGCAGGTAATAGCAGAACCCACAGGTGAAAGGAGGTGAAGAGGGCTAACGTTAAAAAGATGAAAATTTAAAAAGCTGGTGAGATGGGGGACTTGCATTCTGCTAAAAGTTCAGGGAACCTGCTATGTCATGGTGGCTGCTGTTACCCTCACTCCGTTTTTACTGTTATCACCGCGTGGCTTGCACACACGGGTTCCTGAGGGCTGAGCGTGGACGAAGGAAACCCACATTTTCTCATTGAATTCTCTCAATGAAACTTCATGCTGAAGGGCACTCCTTCTAGGTTTGCTAAGGAAAACATGGTGAGCGAGATAAATGTATGTGTTCAAAATGAAAAAGCAAGGAGTTGACTCACTCGCGTGTTGTGGCACGATGAGCAGGATGGGTTAGCACATCCCCAGCTGCCCCTGGCTACCTTGTATACTGATGGCACTTAGCATCCTCCCTGAGTCCTCTTGGGTTTCCACACTTTAACCATCATCCCGTTCATCTCCCAAACCCTGGAACCCACTAGTCTGGAGTTTGACTTTTTAGACTCTGCAGATGAGCAGCTTCATTTTACTTCCTGTAGAAGTTTGAACATTGTGTGTACCACAAAGGCCCAAGTGTCAAAGGCCTGTTCCTCAGGATGACAATATTAAAAGTGGCGGGACTTCTGTAAGGTAGGGCCTTGATGGAGGTACTCAGGGTGTGTGTCCTCAGGTGAGACCGATGGTCTCTTCTCTCTTTCCCATGTCTTATTATTAAAGTGGTTTTGCTCCATCATGCACTCGCTATCCTACCTCCCTGCTTTCCTCTCTTACTTCTTTGAAGCACTTGAGAACAAGACTAGGGTCTTCCGCATGCTAGGCAAGTGCTCGGCCTCTAAGTTGCATCACTTTAACTCATTCCTCTACGGTTGCTACATCCCTGCACCTCGGAACAGTGGCAAAAATAACCAAGTGCAAGAATATCCAAGGCTACTGCAGTGAACCTTTCTGCATGGTAACTTGATTATTCCAGGTTTGTCACCACCACCGTGGAACACTTGGTACAATGTCCTTGAGTCTCATATCCATACTACGAAAGTGGCAGGACTCTCTCTTCCACACCAGATCCTTACCAAGGGACACTTAGGCTGACTCTACATCCCGCCCCTTGTCAATGACCCCGCAACAAACATGGCAAAGACGACTCTATCACACGTGCTTCCCTCTGTCTATGTAGTTAGATGTGGGCTCACTGGAGTGATGGGAGTTTAGAAACTTCTACCCCATTTTGATCAACTGTACCATTTTCAGTTCCCACCCGAAATGCCAAGGGTTTCTCTTTCATCAACATTCCTCTCTGTCTCTGAACTGGCTTTCCAAAGGACATTCATGGGCTTGCTTGATCCGAGGGAGTCCTGGGAGGATGAAGCATGGTGTCCAAGCACAGGCTAATGAAACGAAACAAACAAACAAGCAGAAAAACCAGCCTCTAAGACACTCACAGGAAGAAACACAAAACTGTCAAGTTGCAAACAGTGCAAAGCTGCAAAGTAATGGCCCAATCTTCCTCTGAAATACAATCAAGTGTCTTTTAAGTAGGATAATAGATGCTCTCTTGACATAATTCGCAGCACAGGACAGCTCTGGAGTAAATTTACACCCTGTCCTTTCCCTCTCTGTCTCCTTCGGTGTTGCATTATCAATCTCGCAGCAGGGTTTGGATTTCGGCATTGGCACTCGCAGACAGAACTGGAAATAACTGGCATCCTGCAAATCCCCGCATGTTTCTCTGTCACCATCTCCTTCTCCCACACCAGACACAGATTTCTCGGTACTGCTGGAGATTAAAGTTAATTCTCTGTCATTACTGGTGTAATTTATCACCTTCTGTGTGTTTCTCTTGTGAAAACCTTTAGGAAGCCTTGAGGAAGTTCAGACCCTGAGTGGAGAATTAAGCTCTGGCTTTTCTTCCCCCCAGCAATACTTCTAGGTGCTTCCTAGGATACGACCCTCTTGACTGCTGTGATGACAGCCAGGGTCAGGCTTGTCAGGAGACAAAAGGCAAGGCCGTCCATCACCAATATTTGGAAATCTCATTTAGCAAAGGATTTATGATCTGCTGGGTTCAGAGGAGATTAAAAAAAATAAAACAGAGATTGAATAAAGCAAAGTTGGCTGGAGCACAATGATGAGTCGGGTTTTACAGGAGACCCCAGGCAGATGGCATCCAGTGTGTGACAGTCAAAAGTGTCACACAATCACGACGGTGTGGATGGGGGGTGTTGAATTCTGCTCAGTGCCACAACTAGGGGTCACTTGAAAATCAGCCCACCTCCCAAACACCCGATTTAGACAGGAAAGGAGCAAGCATATAGGGCCGAGGAAAGAGATTCTTACAGGCAACACTCTAGGATATAAGCTAGACACAATGGCAGCCTCATGCCTCAGTTTCCTGAGTGTTTCAGGGAGTCACTGCTAGGATCTTAGGTCAAGATGTAAGCTCAGAAGCTCCCACTTAGAAAGTAACTGACATTGAAAGAGACACAAATGACTGGCACTCACTGAACTGCTAAGACGGCTAAAGAAGTTACCGAGAATATTTACAATAGTCCTCAGTACAGAGAAGATGCTAGAGTGTGACTCATCACCACATGTGTTGCCATGACAACCACAACACCGCTGTAGTAGTAGTATCATTACAGACAGCCAGGTCTTGAACATGACAGGTGAAGCCTGATGTCTTAACTGCTTATCAGACTGGTGGCTTAAGGGACAGTCGTGACCTATAAATGCACTGGTTTCGCCTGAGTGGATTTTACAAAGGACTTGAATTAGCTCCATAGCTCGGAAACACCCTGCACTTCTTTTAAACGACCCATGGGTAGCTCATCTGAGAGAATTACCAGCTCACCTCACCTAGAGTTTTGGAATGGTAATTCTCCGGGAGACCCGGCAGGACCCACTTTTCCAAATGGGACCCAGAGTAGAAGCCTCAGTTCTCCCCCCGTCCTCAGCAAGCGTCCTACACTTACTGTAACTTGTCTGGACTCAAGGGCACACACGCTTCTCTCTTCTTTCCTCAAATTTCTTGTAAGGCCTCATGGGGTGACGCACCCTAGTGATCCATTTGTCCCCTCTCCAAATGCAATTTGATGATATCCACCCACTCCATTTCCTCCCAGAACAACGCCCCCCACAAGCCCTGCTAAAAAACCCACCAGGTGCAATGTGTGCTGCCCACACACTCATGAATAGGAGGCCTTCACTGGGAGGCGGTCAACCCATCCGGGGCTGCACCCTTACAGAGGACTCATGTGCCCTCTTCCAGCAGTTATGGATTGCCAATAGCTCATTAGACGGGGTGGGAGCTTGTGCCCTATTCTCTCTGTTCTGGAGCTTTGTCTGGCTGAGCTTGGGCAGATCTGCGCATGTCCCATGAGCCCATAGTGCAGCTTTCCCACTGTGTCCAGAAAACGGTTTTCCTGTAGCGGGGCACTGCCTCTGACCCTCCTACACTCCTCCCTTCCCCTTTGGTGCATCTGTCAGCCCCACCAGAGATGCTTCCCTTTGCAGTAGGCAGTGGCCAACACAGATGCACAACTGCCCAAACTACGGTGACTAGGAGACTGGGGAGTGCCTGACCCGGAAGGAGATGCCTGTGTTACCAGTACTCTTTCCAAGGCGCAGGGCTCATCATGGAAGAAGGACTGGAAAGAATGTAAGAGTCAAACGCAGTTCTTAAAAATTCTAAACTAACCTGCGGATCTGGCAAATGACAGAGATCTTTCTGATAAAGCTCACACACGTTCATGGCCTTGCGGTGTGCAAAAATCCCACAGGAACGAGATTCACTAAAAACCTTTCTGTTTGTGTTTTTCCAGAAATGGTTTCTCTGTGTAGCTTTAGAGGTTTTCCTGTAACTCGCTCTGTAGCCCAGGCTGGCCTCGAACTCACAGAGATCCCCCTGCCTCTGCCTCCCGAGTGCTGGGATTAAAGGTATGTGCCACCGACCACCCGGCTAGAGTCACTAAAAATCTTACACAAAAATCTTCTTGCTTTAAGGATTGATCATTGACAGGGAAAGTCCCTCTTCAGTGTCCCTTAGCACGCATCCCTGATTGTGGTAGAATATTATTTTCAGGTGTGTGATTTTTGCTTACACTGACTTTGTTTCACTCTGTACAGCTGTGATTCTTTGCCTGTCTAAAATACCCGATGGTCCCAATAAAGAGCTGAATGGTCAATAGGGAGGCAGGAGCAAGGATGGGCTGGCTGGGCAGGCAGAGAGGGTAAATAGAGAACAGAGGAGGAGGAGCAAGGAGAGCAAGAGACGAAGGAGAGGAGGATGCCAGGGGCAGCTACCCAGCCTGCCAGGGAGTAAGAAGGAAAGCAAGATATAAATAAAGAAGTAAGAAAGATAAAGGCCCTGAGGAAAAGGTAGATGGGATAATTTGAGATAAGAAAAGCTGGCTAGAAACAAGCCAAGCTAAGGCACTCGTAACTAAGAATAAGCCTTCCGCAGTGTGTGATTTATTTGGGAGCTGGGTGGCGGCCCCTCAAAGAGACAAGAGAGCCGAAAGAGCAAAACCATAGCACAGCGTCCATTGTCAGGAATGTTCGATGATTCATAAATATGCTACTCAGATGCAGAAAATGAAAGGCTGTGATTAGGAGGATGTTTGAACTGGTGACAAATGTGGGTGATTTGGTGGCCATCAAATTCTCTCAAAACCTAATGCCACTTCCTAGACTCTGTCACCCCTCCCCCACATTTCTCCAGAATGTGAAGGTCTGCTTTAGCCCTGGTGTCACCTTTGTGAGCACTGGAGAAGAGCATCCCTTGTCAAGACATTTTACTGCCATCTGCTGGGAGAGAAATGCCATGCTCCCCGTGTACCTTCATCGTGGTGGACTGGTGAATGGCACCCCTTCGGCTTCCTGCTCTGAGTAACGCTTGACCACCCTGTGAGCCCTGAACTCTGCCAGGGGGATCAACGGAAAGTTTGGAGGGGCTTCATTGTTTTGAAGAAAGGAAGGAAAACTGATCCGCAAATTTCTTTTAGAGTCGGAATAGAACCAGCTCCTGCAAATTAATTATCTCTTCCCCCAAGGAGCTCTCATTCTGCAGTTGTGAAAACCAAGGTTGAATTCAATTCTGACATGATTGTGCTGATGGGCTACAGGGTTGCAATGTAGTAAATGTTCCAAATGGGTGTGATTTTGCCTGTTATGAGTATCTGCTAGAACCAGTTTCCTCCCTGAAAATGAAGATTTTCATGCCACTAGGCAACACCTAGTGGCATGCCTTGTGTTAATTAAAGAGTGGGTGTTTGGTGCCACACAGTCAGCAGCAATATTAACCATTGTTGACTCCGGAGGTGATATTAATTATTCATACCATTTCTGTGACCTCATGTTCTCCCCAAGCCACAGAAAGATTGTTATTCTAGTTTTCTATGAAAAAGTCTTATAATCACCAGTTCCCAGAAGTTTCTGTGCCACAGAGGTAGACCAGATGCCGGATCACACACGCACCCCAGTGAACAGGCACACTGTGGCTGAGGGCGGGGTCAGTTCCAGGCTGAGGTATGGCTTACACTGGTCAAGCCATATTCTACTTTCAGACCTAAACTCAGCCTGATGCCACTCTGGAAGTCTTGTGGATGGCTGTTGATGCTACTGAATTAATAACGTGAAGGGAGCAGCAATCTTAGACTAAGCATGAATAGAATGGCTTTTTACTCCCCCATCCAGATCCCTGTCGTATTGACGTCTCAGTGACATCAGCAGGAGAAGAGAGCAGCTAAGAGAACTGGCTCCTGGACCCCATCTGCTGGGTTGTCTGAATAGAGGAGGGTACTGGGCATGTGCATAGAATCCTGGAGAAGCCTCTGCTGCAAGCACCACACACAGTGCTGACACCGCAAGCAAACTAAGCCTTTTCTATCTAGCATCTGTTTATACAAATTCTGACCAGGTGGCAAACCCTTCCCCTATGCTCTTGAGCAACAGGATGCAGGACAGGGAACACCTGTTCCAAAAATGCACCGATTAGCTGGAAGTTGACAGGTAGATCATGGGCTCAGGGCCACACTCGAGGCATGGTCCTGCTGCCTTGTCATCCATTGGCTCTGCTCCTGATCTTGGCTCTAGACTAATTCCATGGCTAATGGGATTGATCCATGGGCATAAATCTGAAAGCTCTAGCTGGCAAGTGAGAGGTTATTTTACTTAAGGCCACTGCAGTGTGCTGCTGCTATCTAGATGCAAATGCTTTCAAATGGAGCAGGGTACCAGAGGCATAGGCATGGGTGCGATGCTCTTCACCCTCAAGCAGCTCCCGGAAAAAGTGGGCCACTAGGAGGACTGTGCAAGTACTGGTAGTGAATGCATTTTGAGCAGCAATGGAATTTATATATGCAGGGTTGCTTGAAGGAGGTAACAATAAGCCAAGTTGGTGTGTGCTTCTTGGATGAACAGAAGCAAAAATTCATGAGAAACTTAGAGAAATGGAAAAGTGGGCAGTGAGGGAATGTGGGAGGGCATCCTGGATGAGGGGAAACTGCAGGTGGGTCTGGCTGAGGAGGAGTCTGTCTAGGATAGAGGGGTCAGAAGCCCCATGCAGAATAAACAGTATGCAGCATGGGGCACTGGAGATGAAGTCTAAAGGAAAAGGATAGAACTCAGTGAAGAAGGGAAGGAAGAATCAAGTCACCATGTAGCTAATCAATGTGGGAGGACCTGGTGAGATGCCGATTTATCATCCAACAGCCTCAGGGGGACAACACGTCACAGCTGTTTGTCATAGTCAGGAGACCCTCGGGGGTGTCTCAGCCATGGCTGCTCAACCGGACAGATGCATGCAGGCCATCCCATTTAGCTTTCTAACAATAGAAGAACTCTCAGGAGGCTGTCATAGTAAAATGTTTCCTGATCAAGGAGCTGTTAGCTTACTAAAACACCAATCTGACATGATTCAGAACAGTTAAGAAAAGGAAATTCTATGTGCCTTTTGTTCCTTATGGTTATAAAAGTTAGAGGCCATCACAAATGTAAGTTATAAGCGAATACAATCAATCTCAATAAAAAACTAAATCAATTATAGAACGTTAGAACCCAGGAGAGATGCTGGGAAGCTGGCAGCTCAAAAACTGCTCCCTGAATGAAGGTATCACTGAAAAATGTTCTAATTTCAGGGGTTCATAAACTACACCTCCTGGAGGTCGCTCTGTGCTTTGCACAGAAACTTCTGCTCTAAAGGGTCACCTGTTGTGGGTGTGAGTGCAAATGTGATTCTAGTTTACTCAGCATGTATCATGCTCCATGGATACTTGTTAGAGGATGAAGAGGATAATGAAGTGGCTTGAACTTTAATAATCATAAACCGAAGGACTGAAGCTTAAAGACATGTTCATTTTTACTTTATGTGCACAAACATTTAGCCTGCAGGTGTACGTGTGCACACATGCATCTATTGCCTACAGAGATCAGAACAGGCAAGCAGGTCCCTTGGAACTGGAGTTAGAGTCATAAGCTCTCACGTGGGTTCTGGGAACCAAACTTGGTCCTCTCCAAGAGTAGCAAGTATTCTTAACTGTTCAGCCCTAAGTTTTCTTTTCACCTCCCTATATCTTATTTTCCTTGCACCAAAAGAAGCATAAAAATGTCAGTGACCTTTTGCTGACTTACAAGGGGTTTGGAAAAGGATAAATATGTTGGGGTGTGCCAAACTTCTGGAGTTTTTTGGAGAGGAACTGCGGGTTTTAATTTCATGATTATAAGCTATATGTAAATTAGTCACACCTCTAAACAAACACTTGAGATGACATCTTCACTATCTTCAAACAGAAGAAGGGGCAAGTCATGTGCCCATTGGCAAACATCTGTCAATTCACCTGGCCTGGTGCCCACGGGGGCTCAGTGTGGACAAATAGAGAATCCGAGTTTAGTGAGGTTGTGTGATGTGCCCTGGAGGTATGTTTTCCTGCAGGGAACTGGACAGGGGTAGGGATGGCACTGATGCCATCTTCCTCTGACCATTCAAAGCCGGTGACTCTGTATTCGACTCCAGGAGAGAAGATGGGAGAGGAAGTAGGGTGGATATGAAGCCTTTTAAAGTTTGTTATGCTTTTTGTAGGAAGTTCTGATGCTTTTAATACCAAGCTTCTCATGTCACCATTGCAAACATATTGCTCTACTGAGAAAATGCAAATCTAGTCTTCCCCCAACCTCAATAAAGGGAAGAGGAATGAGAACAGAAGCTATTTATTGATTCTCTTAGTACTGATACAGATGTCTAGATTTTCCTGGATTCTAGACATAGAAAAGTCTACAGAACATACAGGTTCCTGTTTGTTATGTCCATACAGTTAAATACAGAAAATAATATCCAAAGCAATGTTTACTGCAATATGTAAAGTGACTAGTCACTGGAGAAAGAAACACATTACTATAGGGGACGATGCAGAGTCATGATATCAGACATGATTTTTTTTTTAATCATTACACTGCCAATGTACCCCAAGGCTTTAGGCATACACTGGGAAGAACACATCAGAAATGTGACAGGAATGAGCAAAACAAACTCTGTAACTTCACATAAATTAGAAGCCAGGCTGTGTCTATGAACAGTAGCATTGTCATTATATGAGGATAGTACCTGATTGTCAAATAATATTTATCAAGCAAGAGAAGCTGCATTTATGCTGAGTCATAGTGCAGTGCAGGGGCCATGCTAATCGTTTCTGTGTGGTTCCAATTTTAGTATACATGTGGCTGAAGAAAGCCGTATTCTTACTTGCATTCAGGACACCAACACTTGGAAGTCCCATTATCTCTCATTCTGTGTGGCTTAATTACTTCTTCCCAGGATGGTTCTTCTTCAGCTGTCTTCACTTTGTCAACTGTGTCACTAAACTGCTAGTCTCCTAAGCCAAAATCTTGAAACATTTCTTCCTTCTCTTGCTTTCATCCTCAGGATCAGAGCATGTCACCATTAGAATTGGGGAAAGAAAATGTAATAGTTTCTTACAAAAAGCAATAATCTAAAGGTGCTGAGGTTACTATGGCTTGGGGTTGGAAGGGATACAATCCATCACGAGAAAAACGGCATGGAAACAGGTGTCTCCACGGTGGCAGGAGAGGACCAGAAAGCAGACATCCTCCCGGTCTGACTCCTGCCTGGCTTTTTCCTTCTCCCCTTTTGATTCAGCCTGGAGCCCCAGCTGAAGGCATGGTTCCACCCAGATTCAAAGCTTATCTTTCCATCTCACTTCATCCTCTTTGGAAAAGCTCTCCCCCCATGCACCCAAAGGCATGCCTCTTTAATACCCTAGGTGTCCAAGTTAACAAGCAAACTTTAATATCACAGGAAAGCTGGGGGAGTTTTGGGGGAGTCCCTTTAACTTCCCAGCCTTGTCCCCCATCCTTCCCTTTGCTCTACTTTGTCCTCTAGGAGCTTAATCTGAATTCAACTTCTGTAGATGCTCAGGACACCCAAGGCAGGCTAGATGAACACATTATCCGTGTAGTCCATTGTTACCATGACAAACTTACTTCTTTGAATTTTTAAGGAACAGTTTCTGGGGTAAGACTGCCTGGGGTGAAATCCAGAACAAGTATTTCTACTGAGTGATCATGGATACAGGCAGGTTTCCATAAGTGGGTAAAATTGTAACACCAGGTATTTCTACTGAGTGATCATGGATACAGGCAGGTTTCCATAAGTGGGTAAAATTGTAACACCTAACTTTTAGTTGATAAGGGCAACTCTGAAGTGGCCCTGCAAATGGTGGCTGTTACGTACTGATTATCCCTTCCGTCTCTGTACTCATCATAGGGCTGTGTTGGGACCACATCACTCTAGACCACCAATAAGTCTAAATGAGCCAACTCTCCTTTATTTGGCAGTCCTTCCCTTGGAATACTGAGCACTGCGTACACAAATATAAGAAACTGCCCTTATGGACTTTCGAAGGAGTTAGAGAGGGGAGACGGGTATGATCAAAATGTGTTATATGAGATTCTCAGAGAATTATTAAAAATGCTATTTTTGAAAAAAGAAACTTTTAATTCTTAAGAATGTAGGTCCAATGTCTCTGATAAACATATAGATAATTACAGGGCAATGATGAAATACTGTTGAGCTAGGGTCATCTGATGTCATTTCTCTCCCCTTTTCCAAAAGTAGGGACAAAAGAGAGAGGTGATAGAAAGGCAAATAGTGTAATAATAATATAATTATATATATATATATGTATTATATAATGCGTAGTGCTGTCATTGCATGCTGGTGATAGACCTGGATAAGATAGACTTGCGCTGTCCATGTCACACACTGTCCTCTACAACTGCAGCCCTCCGTGGGGAGCCTGTGTCACCTGTAGGACACTGGGTGTGCAAGGGGTCAAAAGAGGAGGGGAGGGAGCTGAGCCTTGTGAGATAACCAAGACCTATCCATTCACCTCCCAAGAAAGGGCAAGTCACCAGGTCCTTCTTGCCCAAGGATGTCAGCACAGAGTACTGATGAGAAAGGGAAGCGAATCCATAGTCCAGATGTGGGCAGAGCGCAGAAGCCAGAGAAGGACTCCCCAACGAACTTCAAAGGACAGACAGGAGAAAGCCAGGAAGAGAGAAAAAGGAAGGATGGTGTAGGCAGGGGAGGGATCAAGGCCAATAATGTCATCTGGGACCAAAAGTGCTTTGATGCTGTCAGAAGTTTAAGTTCGATGGGCTCAATGTGGACGTGGCAAGGCACCGATTCTGGGGGTTAGGCAAGAAAGGAGTGCGTGCCCAGGGTTCCTGCAGCCGTATCTTTAGCAATGGGAAACATTGACAGCTTTTAACCGGTGTTTTCAATTGTTCCTGTGGCTAAGAAGGAGGCACCAGAGGAGATAATTGAGGAAGATATTCTAGTACTTCAGATATGGGCAGTGGGAGCTCGAGTCACAATTTTTTACATCAAATGCCAGCAGAAGTAGACAGACTTGAGAGGGATTTTGGAAATCTGACAGCAAACTCAGCAAATGCTTTGTTGCTAACTGGGGTTCCTGCTTCTTTGTGAGCCTCGCTGAAACCCTTTGTTGTACCTAAGGTCTCGCCATGTGCCGGGCACCATGCCATGTGCTGGAACTACATGCTCTCCCCACGAAGCAGGTAGGTTAACTGAGGTTCAGAAGGCATGTGTCTGAGCAGGCCCAGTGAGTAGGTGGCAACAGTCAGAACTCATGCCTAGACAGCCTGACTCCAAAACCCTTGTAACTAAGACGGCCTCTCCTTTCTGCAGGTTCCTATGTGGTCCTGCGCTGTTACGCTGCAATACCATCCATTGCTAACACTGATGCTCTGAGTGCTTCTGTCTTCCCGTGTTCTACTTTCTTTCCCCATCACTCCCTCTCCACGATTGTGTCTCTGGGGCTTTCCTGTCACATATACCCAGAGCCTCACACCTCAATAACATACTTTTGTTTTATTTCTGTCAACAAAAAACACATGGACAACACAAGAAATCCCAACAATCTAAATGGAAAGACAGTACAAGGTTGTTAATGTACATTTGGGTCCCGTAAGCCTTTGAGTCACAAATAAATACACAGGAGCTCATATTAATTGTTTCAGCCAATTGACAGGCAGGATGTAGCCAGGCAGGAAGTATAGGCGGGGCTACCAGACTAGGAGAATTCTGGGAAGAGGAATGCAGGGATGGAGTCACCAGAGAGATATCATGTAGCTGGAAATGAAGAAAGATGTCGGAGCAGTCTCCCGCTAAGCCAGGACCACGTGGAAATACATAAATTAATAGAAACAGGCTAATAATTAAGAAGAGAGCTAGCCAATTAGAAGGCCGAGCCATCAAGTCAAACAGCTTATGATTAATATGAGCCCCCATAAGTTTATTTGTGAATAAATGGCTATGGGAATGGGCAGGACAGAAACCTCTGTCAACAAGTGATGCCCAGCGTGAGGCACAACCCCACGACCCTGAGATTAATGTCTCATGCTCTACAGACTGAGCAGACTGAATGGTTGCAGTTTGGGGCAGGACAGAAACTTCCACTTACAAGGCCTTTCTGGGATCATTTCTCCAATGCTGTTGTAGTATGACACTGGGCAAAAGAGAGCTACAAGCCCAAGGGGTTACATACTCTTTCCATGGCCAACAGAAAACTTCTCAGCTTTACTCCCCTACAGTTCCCCTTTTACCCATAATGCAGTGGTCCAGAATTGATCACATAACTAATTCAAATTGTTTCATAAGTGTTGGCTTGCATCACTGGATGTAGTGGATTTTCCATGTTCATCAAAGTACTAGACACATAGTAGGCATCTAACCGGCTGATTAACTAAGCCTTGGATTAATCCACAGCAGCTGCACTGGCATGGTTCATGTAAACCTTGAATAGAGCCTTTGCACATCACTTTTAGGTGGTTAGTTTTGCAATAATATTTACTTAATTGGTCATCATTCTCCTTCTAGGACCTATAAAAGCAGCTGGAAGAGATGCGGTAATAGAGGCTGACATTCTCATAACAGAGTCACCAAAAGATCTAATGCTTAAGATATTCAAGTCTATTGCGCTGCTCCTGCAACGCAAAGCTGAGGATTCTGTGCGTAAATGATGGGACAGACAACGCAGATCCCTCCGCACGGCCCTAACAAGACTACGTTTTCTGCCACCACCACCTATTCATGTGAGGCTACACTCATGTGAGCCAAATCTTGAAGGCTGGCTTATTCCATTCATAATACTTCATTAAAATGTAACCACCCGACACTTCCAGCTTATTCTTCAGGTGAATGAATCTCCCATCACCTCTCAGGGAAGAGTCAAATGCTTTTTTCACACCACAAGATTATGCTTTCATTTGATAATGCCTGCAGAGTTACATTTTCTTCTCCTGATTTGGCATCTCTTATGTTGACTTCATTTCTTTTGTCCTCCTGGAGAGGTCTCAGTCGTGAATTAAATGCCTAGAGTTCTGCTTTCAGGGCAGTGATTTTTTTTTTTTTAAATATTTATTTATAATGACAGCAAAAGTTCTGTGAAAGAGTTCATATGTGCCTCATGCATTTTACAAGCTGGCATTTCAGAGAAGGTACGTAGCCAGTTACTAGGAAATGGGTCACAACGAAGTGGCCTGTGCAGAGACAGTGCAATAAAGACAAGCTCCATTAACAGCCACCATAGACAAAGCAGAAAGGAGACAGTGCAGATGCACACAGACGGCGCGTTCAAAAGTAAAGGACAGGTTAGGTGGCAGGAATGAGCGACTTCTGCCCTATACAAGCTACCGAATTATTCCGTTTAACAAGTGGACTAGGCGAGGTGATGGGTCTCAGCCGAGTTCAACCGAAAGTAAAGGGAAGTTAAGGAAGAAAAGAGTTCGCAGTAACATTGCGAAAAGCCACTTTGGAAAATCCTATTGACATCCACCATTCCTAAAGATGCACCGTGAGATGCATGATGTATGCTTGAGAATATCTGCTGGGCCGTGTACTGTGTGGGCTGTGAAATATGCCTTTGTAGTGAGATACTCACTTTGTCTGCACCTGTGACACAGACCACGCCCATTGGGGGTGGAGACAGGGGCAGACGTTACCTGCGGGGAACTAAGTCTGAGGAGTCTGTTGCTTGCAGCATGGGGACAGGAGTACATCTGGAGGCATCCTTGGGACCAGGACCTGCTGGTGTTCATCTGTCTATGTTGTAAGTTATGTCTCCCTGAATAAACATCTATTGGGCTTCTTTGTTTCTCCTGACCCTTATTAAACATCAATATGCAGTCTCATTGTAGACACGTCAGAGAGTAGATTGTTTAGTTACATTGTAGCATTATGGCTTCCAAGATGCATTAAGTAACAGTGCTGGAAGAAAGCAGAGAGAGAAGGAAGTGGGTGGGGAGAAATTTGTAGGCATAAGCAAAGATACAGCACCTTGACCAGGGCTGACAAACCGTCAGTGTGAGTGTAAGCAAGTGTAATGGACCATAAGCTTGCTGGCAGGGTATGTCCATGAGTGTATGTGCCCAAGCCTGTGTAAGTATGTGCGTGCGTGCGCGCGTGTGTGTGAGCGTGCGTGCGTGTGTGTGTGTGTGCGTGCGTGCGTGCGTGCGTGTGTGTGTGTGTGTGTGTGTGTGTGTGTGTGTGTACAGAGGGGAGAGGACAACTGATGTAAAAGGAAGAGGTGTGGGTTTGGAAGGCCTTCAATGGAATCTGTACTTCATCCCTAAGGTCACAAGCTTCAGGAAGCCGTTTAGATGGAGAAGTGCATGAGATGCATGTGAAGCCAGAACAGAGGATGAATGGGAAACGAGGGGGGGATCAACCAGGCAATAGCTCCTGTGGCCTGCGATGAGGACCTGAGCAGGGCTGGGTGTGGCCTGCCATGAGGACCTGAGCAGGGTGGGGTGTGGCCTGCCATGAGGACCTGAGCAGGGCTGGGTGTGGCCTGCCATGAGGACCTGAGCAGGGTGGGGTGTGGCCTGCCATGAGGACCTGAGCAGGGCGGGGTGTGGCCTGCGATGAGGACCTGAGCAGGGCGGGGTCGGGGTGAGTAGAAAGGGAGTGGAGGGTGGAGGACTCAGCAGCGGACCAGCAGGACAAAAAACTGGTGGACATGAGAGGAAGGTAGGAGAATCTGGGATGATCGTGTGATGGTTACTCTAGGTGGCTACCTTGATTGGCATAGACCCACCGAGGAGAGATGCCACTGAGCATGTCTGGGAGCAGGGTAATAGACTGGTCTAAGTGTAGAAGGATGTCCCATGCAGAAAGTTGGCAGCATGACTCCTTGACCCAGATTCATCTCTATTTCTTGTCTAGAGTTGATTAATGCACTAAAACCATGGCTAAGATCCCTCTACCTCATGCTCTCTCTACAATGGACTGTAGCCTCAAACTAGGAATCTGAACAAAATGAACTCTACCTTCCTGAAATTGCTTTTGTGAGACATTTTTAAATGAGAAATAATCCTAATGCCACGCTTGGGTGAATGGCGAGTGACGGAGGGAGTCATGACACCAGCACATCAGATAAACCAGAAGGAGTTAAGACAGTGGACCCATTCTCAATACAACGTAACATCTGAGGTGATGATGGACATGCCAATCATTCTGATCCATCAGTACTCACCACACACAAGTATTAAAAGTGTCACGTTGTGCCCCATAAATATGCATACTTAAATATGCCAATTAAAAAGTAAAAACTGTATTCAAATGAAAATAAAAGAATACTGTATATACACACACACACATACAATGACAGGTATAAATTTTACAGAAAACATGTAGTTTGGGTGGTAGTATTTGCATTGGGCATTAAAATGTATCACAAGCACATTATGATGCATTTTAGCCTTGTGAGGCTGGAGGTTATTTATTGATAGGTAAAGGGTTACCATTTGTGGTACTGAAAAGTTTGAGCATACACAGTGTTGATGGTTCTACAATACTGTAAATATACATGGTTAAATAGTTATACAAAGAAAGGAAGGAAGGAAGGAAGGAAGGAAGGAAGGAAGGAAGGAAGGAAAAGACACAAACTATGTGTCAAAGATATAAGACGCATGAGCAAAAAGGGACAGGGCGAAAAAAGGCACCAGTAAATAGAAGAATATAATATGTGACAAAGGAAATGTATACTGATACTGAACACACAGAGATGAAAATCAGCTAAGTTCTCAGCTAAATAAGAAAATCTAGATATGTCACATGGGCATCCAAATAAATTCCATTTTGATAACATTATATGTAAAGAAATAGAACACAAATTTAAAAGATCTAGGAAATGATTTAGGTGAATGCATCATTTTCTGATGGGAAATCTTCGAAGCATAAAAATAGTGACAGGGAAGTAACGAGATTTTTCTTTTTTATACTTAAAAAATCTTAAAGCTAAAAGAGATGAAATATAATTAGAATTATTGAATACTTTAAACAAATATGGGAAAGACCAGCATTCTCCTATAGAGAGTGTTTAGGGATCAATAACAAGGTCAATTAAGATATAAACATATATATGGATAAACCGTGGGAAAGACACCAGCTCAAAGAATCAGCACTAGGCTGGGGAGATGGCTTAGTTGGTAAGGAGCTTGCCCGACAAGCATGAGGAGCTGAGTTCAGTTCCCAGCACCTAAGTCAAATGTCAGGTGTTGTGGCACATGCCTGTTTTCCAGAGCTGGGGAGGCATGGATAGGAAGATCCTAGGCAATTTCTGGCCCATCAGCCTAACGGAATCAACAAGAGACCCTGTCTCAAGAAATAAGAGATGGATTGTGTTTGAGGAAGACAGTAAAAAGCACTGGCTTACACACACGCACGCGCACGTGCACACACACACATACACACACACACACACACACACCTATGAAAACACACGAAGATGTATACACACATATCAAAAACCAATACAAACAATACATAAAATATTCAGCATCAATCCCATCACAGACTGTAGACCACAATAACGAGAAATGGTTTCCTCTATGTAGTGTTCAAGGCTCACGCCCTGACACTCCGCACAATGCATTTGCCCATATACAACTGAGTACCTTGTCCTCACAGAACTCCCCGAGGACTTGCATCAAGAGCCGTGCACACAGTTCTGTCCGACAATACAGCCACCACAAGGGAGGGATCCATGACAAAGAAATTTTCAGAAAGGGACGCCAGAGTTTTGAGTGTCATCACAGCCTACTTACGATGCTGACTGCATTACCAGTTACCTTGTCCCCATCACTGCTCCATATAGCCCCTTCTCCAACGGGCCCAGCCTGTCTCCAAACTCCAGCCACATTGCAGTCCTCGTCACACACTGTCACCTCACCTTACTCTCTCTCAGACAAGGCATTCGATGCTGGTATCATGTGCATTGTCCACATACCTTGCCTAAGTAGTCATCACCTTGACGGTCTCTGTCACGCAGCCATCACTCAAAGAGTCCTAAACACAAAGAATTCATTGAAAAGATGTAGACGCGAGGGAACAAATGACTGCAGAGGAAAATTCTGCAACCTTTCGTTTCTTCTTTTTCCCTTTGTATCCTAAGATCCTGAAAAGATTTTATTGGACATTTTCATACAGGATGATTATAATAAATGCAATTAAAAAGTAGTTTTGTGTTATGCAGTTCAGCTACTGCGTTAAAAATCAATGCTTCAGAGTGTGGAGTGCTTACTCTGTAGGATTTAAAACGAATAAACCACAACCTTAGGACTTGTTTTAACTTTTCGTTTTATTACGGGAAAATAAGCAGGAGCAACTGGCAGCCTGCAAACTGGCTCTTTGTGAATAAGTTAGCCAAGTACGTTCCACTCTGCCTCCAAAGTCAGTATGTTCTTGGAGACTTCCAAAAGCGGGCCTTGGAGCCCCAAAGTCATAATTTCTAAACTGCAGCTGTTGCCATCAAAGTTTTCTAGTTCTCCCTTAAATGGTGAATAGGTAGTAATGAGTAATAATAATGTAATTATTATATAGCATAAACAAACAGCATATAATTGATAATTACTACTACTACTACTACTACAACTACTACTACTACTACTACTACTACTACTACTACTACTACTACTACGTTACTGCTGATTTGCACACTTATTGTGATAGGTTAAAGAATGCCATGTAAAGTATCGGAGCCAGACATCGTGCTTCTGCCTGTAAGCCCAGAACGTGGGAGACTGAGGGAGGAGGACCAACCGTTGCCAGTTTAAGGCTAGTGTAGGCTACACAATGAGTTCCAGACTAGTCTTGATTATAGCATGAGAGGCTGCCTCAAAATGAAAAGGGGGGGGACCCATAGAAAAGCTAAAATCTAACAGATAAAGGCAGGCTGTGATGTCCCCCAACACTAAACTGGAGAACTTTTAAGATTCCAGGCATCCTCCTCGATGCCATCACCAGGCAAACTTTCGCCTCCTTGCTTGCCACATCCAGCAGTTTTCTTGTGCAAAGACTGATCCTTTTCTTAGCGTAGTCTAAGCTACAAGAGCTGTGGGGGTCTTCTGCTGCAACATTGTCCCCTCTGTCTCCTTCTCCATCCTCCTTTCCGAAGATGCTCTTATGTGTAGTCTTTCAGTGGATGAACAGGTCCCATATTTATAAGCCAGCTTTGCTGCCTGCCTTTCCCCGTCTAAATTCTGGAGTAAGAGTGGATGTAATCCCACCTTGTGGTCTGGCATTAAATCCTGCGCCCTCCGTGCACCCATTTCAGCCTGTTTACAGTTTGTCTCCCAAGCTGCAACTCAGAACATGCAAATAAAGTCTCTTCAATTGTACCTCAGTTTGCCTTAAGAAGAAAACCTTGCTTGTTCCCGGTCTTACTTAAAAACAGTAAACAGTATTTCTTTCTTCCTTCCTTCTTTCCTTTCTTCCTTCCTTCCTTCCTTTCTTTCTTTCTTTCTTTCTTTCTTTCTTTCTTTCTTTCTTTCTTTCTTTCTTTCTTTCTTTCTTTCTTTCTTTTTTTAAACAGAAGCATGAAGACTTGCGATTTCTCTGCCTGAGCCAATCGCTGACTGAGACATGGAAGGCTCAGACAACTTCAGGAAATATCTCAGCAGGGCAAATGGGGGAAGAAATGTGGACAGCCTACTCCCTCTGCCTCCTTCCTGCCTGTTCTCACTTACAAAACTGAAACCTAGTAAATGTCCCCATAGTCCAATCATTCCTGAAATCCTTTTGCATGCCCTCTGACACTGTGATACTGTGCATTGAAAATTAAAATTTTTTTTGTAAAAATAATACGATGTTACATTTTTACATTTACAGAATTACCACTGATATCACAAGTCCTTCAGAAATAGTGAACTAATCAGATTAAGACAAATAGAGAAGGCTGACCTGTTGTAATTACTCCCAATCCCGAATGTTAAGTGAGGGTGCAGCTTGCCTGGGGGATATTGCTGGCGAAGTTTAAAATGAAGTAGAATAAAGGTGCACACAACACATTAACAATGGAGCTCACTGTCTAAAGAGCATCTTCAGAGAATCCTCCAAATGCCCTTTGAATATTAAAGGTGAGCTGCATTATACCTGCTCTGCGGCTCCCAGCACAAATGGCATGTTTGGGACACAGCACACACAGTGTTGGCACAGTAAGACACAGAGCCAAGGCAACTCAAAGCTTTTTCACACCAACACTTGATAAACAGACTAATGTGCTACCTAGCCTTTCGCCTCCTTGCTTGCCTCATCTGGCTACCTAGGTGGCAAGTTAAAGGTAATAAAACAACTTAAAGAAACGAAAAGTCTGGATCCTACCTTAAAAGTTGCTGTTTACATTTTTTGATGGCTAAGGGAAGGAATGTAATTTCCCAGCTATTAATTCAAAGCAGGGCTAAGGGTTTATGGTGCTATCAGTTTATTTGTAAGGGAAATTTTGATTCCCAATGCTTATTCCTCTGGGTCAGGCCCTGCTAACTCAAGGCTAATCCAGTATACCCCACTGCTGGTCAAATACATTATTTAGGAAATAAAACCGACTCCTCAAATATGCAAACTTCTGTCTCTTTTATTTCTTGAAAACCTTAGCAGACAATAGCATCCACCATCACTACACTTTGTCAGGCAGAAAAGCAGCCTATGGTTGGGGTAGGTACTACTGCACAAAAGGACACAGGTGAAGAGGGTGTGTATGCTGCATTGGAAATTAAAACAGTATGTCAAGCAGGTGACACAAGATAGAGTTTTACAGGGCATCTCTGCCTAGTGAGGTGTGTGAACTTTTGACCTGGAACCTTGGATGTGCTTTGGACCTTCCCTGATCACCAGGTGTGCTAATAAAACTGCTCTTATGTATCAGTGCAGAAAAACCAGACTAAGGAGGACTAGAGGCAGTGTGTTTGTGTTAGTGGCCACACCCCCTGGGCGTGGCTTCAGGTGCAGCGGAACCGAAAGAGGGAAGTATGAGGCTGGGCACTCTCTCTCTCTCTCTCTCTCTCTCTCTCTCTCTCTCTCTCTCTCTCTCTCTCTCTCTCTCTCTCTCTGTGTGTGTGTGTGTGTGTGTGTGTGTCTGTCTCTCTCTCTCTGTGTGTCTCTGTCTCTGCCTCTCTGTCTCTCTCTCTGTCTCTCTCTCTCCCTCTCTCCCCCTCTTTCTGTCTCTCTCTGTGTGTCTGTGTCTCTCTCTGTGTGTCTCTGTCTCTGTCTCTCTCTGTCTCTCTTTCTCTCTCTCCCTCTCTCTGTCTCTCTCTGTCTCTGTCTCTCCCTCTGTCTCTGTCTCTCTCTGTCTCTGTCTCTCTCTGTCTCTCCCTCTCTCTCTGTCTTTCTCTCTCTCTCTCTCTGTCTCTGTCTCTCTCCCTCTCTCCCTCCCTCCCTCCCTCTCTCTCTGTCTCTCTCTCTGTCTCTCCCTCTCTCTGTCTGTCTCTCTCTCTGTCTCTCTCCTTCTCTCTGTCTGTCTCTCTCTGTCTCTCCCTCTCCCTCTCCCTCCCCCCCCTCTCCTCACGGAGACCATCAGAGAGGCAGGGTTTGCATCCTTTAAGCAGGGACCCCACGTCAGTTACTTACTGTTACCTGCTTAAGTTCATCCCCAGTGAAACACCTATTTATCATTCATCTTGAGTCCGGTGAACTAACTAGCCTTCACGGGGCCTCCCTCCAGCAGGCAGCACCAGGCTCCTGAAGAGCCACAAAGACTTTTCATGTTAAGATTTCGTAATTTTGTAAACATTTGTTGGACAATGATGCCATAGGTTTACAATTACACTTTGATATGATTATAGTTTAGGGTTTTGATAGTTGTACTTCTCTAGAAAATTAAAGGACCTTTGTTTTATGTGTGCCTCTTAAAAACAAACATGTTTCTATTGGGTTGGTATCTCTGGGAGGGCCACTCTTACTTATTTAGGGTTTTTGAAGGGAAAAGAAGGAGGGGGCCTCCAGGAAAGGGGGAGGTATAGGGGATGGAGACTGGAGAAGCGGAGATAAGGGAAAATGGGGTCAGAATGTATCATATGCAAATAATAAAAATAAAACAAAATAAATAAACATGTCTCAAGTTCATTTCTGTTCATATCCGGTTACACACCATATTAAAAGGTAATTAAAACAGGTAGGTGAACACAAGAGTACTGATTATTATATGTTTATGCAACTAAAAAAATTGTGGTCTCTCCACAAAGAGCACATATGGTTAGGTTGACTGAGGTTTACATTATGTACGTACATGTACTTAAAAATTGTATGCTTATTCATTTTGAATCCACAAAATAAAATCTGTATTTGCTTTTGTTTTAAATATCTGTTCGAACTACATTTGGTTGTGGTTGACTCCCTCTACTGGAAAAAATGATATTTTGAAAAATGGAAAACTTACATTTTCTTCTTCAAGATTTTGATACATGAAATAAAGATAACTTTTAAAAATTCTGACACGTTAGTATCACCCAAACCAGAGGGAAAGCAACTTAAAAGGTAATATACCACTGTGAATTGGGATGGATGAAAATAGGCAATACACTTCCTGAATATCATCCAACACTATACAAAAGTAACACTCAAAACAAGGCATTTTGAAACTAATTTGGTACACTTGTCAACTTCCAGAATAAACACAACTTTCAAATAAACAACAAGAACAAGAACAAAAACCCAAACAGTGCAGAATGTGGTCCAAGGAGGAGCCGGCCAGTGACTTGAAAGATTTCTGAAGGATATTTATAAAAATAAAATGCTCATGTACCAGTAATGAATGGCTTAGGATCTCAAATGGCCTTATTAAGATGGTACAATGGCAATGAACCAGCAAAGGTACATGTCTTACCCATAGTTCCTTGCAACCATTTTGATGGCCAAACCTGACCAGAGCTGAAGATGGGACCTGTAGATCCATATCTATCTTACAGGATATGTATACGCATAAACTCCACAGCATTAAGTAATTGTGTGATTATAGGCACAATAATTAGCCATGAAATTCTATGGGGATGTTCCTCGATGTTTCTGAGGGTTGGGGTTTGCATATTATGAATTCACAAGAAATATGAGTCAGGGAGTGTGTGTGTGTGTGTGTGTGTGTGTGTGTGTGTGTGTGTGTGTGTGTTATTTTGTAAAGGCTGAGAGTCCAGGATTCCATTCTGCATTAAGGACTTCAATAAGTGACAACACCATTTTAAAAGAAAGCAAATGTCCGTGTGCAGTTATGTCAAAAGATTGCAGCTCAATACAGTAAGAGACTGAGTTTAGTGAAATGTTAGCTGTATTAGATTTTAGAAAACCTATTTTCCAAGCCCTTACCTGATCATCTGATACAAGTTGTATTGGATCTTCACAGAAATGTGTAAAGTAGAAACATTACTGTCATTTTACACATGAGAAAACAGACTCGGTGTGACTTATGGCTATTGTGAGGCACAACCAGAACTTGGGCTTGACTCTGATCTTCCAGAAGGAACTACACCACTGTCTCAAACACTGTGGGACAGAAGCCGGGTGCCTAACAAGGTCAGAACAACAGGCAGGCGTTGCTGGACAACAGGTGAGATGAAGGTAAACACCGAAAGCACATACAGGTGGCTTCCTGCCTAACAGCTAACTCATAATAATCACATCTGTAGGAATTCAGATTTAGTTCAAAGAAAGGAGGCCTTGCTTAATTTTCAGAGACCACAAGCTTCACATGGGTGGGGGTGCCAATTTGCACTCTTCACCAATACAATCCACATGGCAAAATACACCCAACTATACTATGGAATCATTATTAAAATGCATATGGAATTAATGAATGAGCTGATGGGGAAAATGCAGTGAACCCCATTGTCTTGGCTACTTCTTAATGATTTGCACAGCCCTATATTTTCTCCTCTATGCCTAATGGAGCTCTCTAAGCCAGGACTGCATCATCACTTTATCCTCCAGCTCCTGCTTCCATCAATAGCATAGAACAGATGTAAATGGCAGCGAATGACTGCGGAAATTAATCCTAAGGGTTCTTCGAACGCACCGTAGATTTTACTTCTTGGTCTAGAGACATAAATTGTGAGATCTAGGGCTCAGACAGGGTAGCATCACTACCCAAGAATGGTGGTGATTGTGTTATGTAGTGTACTGACTAATTCTGAACAGCTAGAATGAGATGTGTGTCTAACATTGAGAGAAAGCCCAATAAATCTAACACAAATAGGATACTTCTACGGACACAGTGGTTATAAATGTGTTTCATGTGCACAATTTGAAAACTGTATAAAATCTTTATTTGGGGATAAATTTTATAAAACATGATGGATACAATACCAGGAGTTCCAATACACTCCACATAGAGTCTTCCCTTTTCCTACTGCTCATAAACAAATAGCAGATTTGTCAGAATAATGAATGGATGCAGATGCATTATTAACTAAACTCCATGCTCCTTTTATTTCCTTGGCCTTCACACTTAATCCCCCAGGAGACACACTGCACATCATCATCATGTCTCCAGGCTCTCCCTCCCCTCTGGCCATCTCTTGAGTATGCCTTGATCTCATGATCTTGAGAGTCTTGGACTGGACTCCTCAAGTAGAATTTACCTGATGTTCAGCCATGAATTACTGGGGATTATAAGTTGCTGGAAGGAAGAGCAGAGAGAAAAATGTCATTTCCATCAAACTATACCCAGCATGTAGATGAAACCTTAGCTGCTGAACGGCTGGCTGCAGAGGTATCTGCCACGCTTCTCACTGCAGGGTCCTCCCAAGGAGGTCAGTGTCTGTAACGCTCTCTGAAGGAGTAGAGGTTTATGTTATACCTCTCTACAATGCTTTGTAAAATACTATACCGCCCAACTATGCCATTAGTGAGAAAATAAGCAGTGTGATGAGAAAAATGCACCCTTCCCCTAAAATTAGCTTTGGGAACACTGGAAGGAGGATGAAGATGAGGAGGATGAGGAGGAGAGGAGAGGTGAAGCATCATTGTCTAAGACATTTTCATCAGCTAAATATCATGGTCCTTTTCTCTAAAGACATGTGGATCAGTTACTGCTCTTCTTTATCTCCTAGAAATATGTCTTGTTCTTGAGGTAAGTTAATATTTATTTGTTAATATATTTGAGAGTGGCATTTATAAACTCAATGGATTTATTTCCTACCCATATATTAACCTCATATCAATAAATGACATATGTAGAAAACCCTATGTGCTTTCCCTGAGAATTTACTGCTGCCTGGGCCCCTGAGTTAATGACATTGAATACAAAAAGAAATTCAACCCTTTCCTCTCTGTCAGGCACTCTGCAAGCCCTTATGATTAAGGACAATCTTAACATAAATAATGCACAATCAATAATGTAGCATACCAAATTGCATTTAAAATATTCATGTGGGTGGGTTCTTCTTTGAAAATAAAACTACAAATTGCAATTCAGACTAAGGCTTCTGGAGGTAAAATGGTGCAATATGGGAATGAATCCTGTTATTCCGCTGCCCCCTCTGAAACGAATTTATACAGGGATCTTCCACATCCTATCTACCCATCTGGATTGTCAGTGCAACAATTATTGTAGTTGTATACAGCATGATGTGTCTGAGGATACTAGCTAATATACTGTGCTTGGCTCATATAGGGCCAATTTGTGTTTGTGCAATCTGTTGTGATTTTATAGACGATAACTTCTCCTTCATTCTTCAACTTTCATGAGATAATTTATGAGTGCAGTAAAATGGCTTCTGGTATCGATCTAGAACGCAAGAAACTTGATTTAGAACTGTCTTGCACAGATTCCAGCTTTAAGAAAAAGAATTATCAAGAACAACCGGTTAAACATGAAATGAACAACAAAGCAACGAGGCCACAGGATTTTATGAAGGACATTTTTAAGACCGTCTTAAGAGGGAAATGTCAAACTTGTGAGAATGGATTCAGAGCTGATGAATCTCAGCTGCCATTAGCAGCTATATCTCATAAATATAACATCACATGTCCAAGCACAAATTAAAAATACCTAAGAATTTATGAACATAATTAAATCATCAAGAAAGTTTTCTGAGCATAGAAATCTCACCATAGATCAACAGGAGGTTTTATAGCTAGGAAATTAAATTCTCTTAGGCCTTGTCATATATCAATAAAGCAAAATCCACTCTGATTCTACACATTTAAAACGCCTAAAATGCAGTAAATATAATCCTTATTAATATTCAACTTTTTCTCTTCATAAAACCGTTGAGTGTATACAGATCCAAGCACTGGGAAAATTATATACCAGGCCTTTTCTTCTCTCTCGCAGAGTTAATTCTTTCCTTCTATGATCATATTTACTATGGACCCATCTCTATCGGGGACAAATGTATCACATTATCATGTCATTTGGTGATTTTCATGCCCCCTTCCCTTTCTAGTTGCATTAGACTTCATGTCACTGACATAAGTGATGGATGGGGCAAGGGTAAAGATTTACTTTATTATGTTAAAATTTCCAGCCTAATGTCATCGGCTGTAATTTCTAAGTCCAATAGTTGGTATTCTAACACCCTTTGAGAAATTACATTTGGTTTCTTTCTAAATCTAATCACTACTTCAGTTTGGTCTGATTTGAGCCTAATGAGCCCTTTTTTAAAAAAATCAAACAAAATTAAGATCCAATTCACAATTGAAGGGGTTAATGTTACTCAGATGTAAAATATTTGAAGGGGGAAACACTCCTATTCACACTGTATTTTATTAAAATTGGTAATTTAACTCTGAAGTTCTTAACAGTATTCAAGAGATCAGAACTGGGGCCTACATAAAGCATGATAGATCAGTAAGTAGATCACAAAATCTCATCTTCTCTGTAATTGTCATATCACCTTTTCAAATAAAACCAGCAAAATAAATAAATAAACAAATAAGTAAACAAACAAATAAATAAACACTGCCAGAAATTCTATGCCATTGAGTTGAGTTCTATCTGCTAAACACTGTTAGGACAACTTCTTAAAAAGTTGTATATATTGTGAACACTGTGAACAGCGTGTCCCATCCTTCAGGTGGTCACAATAAAGGTAAGTTACTTTTGATTTCTCCCTCACCATTCACCCACTCGCCCATCGGCCAAATCAGAGTCCAACAGATCACAGCCACTAGAAGTCTCTGGAAATATTGGCATATTTCAATAACTTTAGAATGGGTGTTTGAATTTTATATATGTATTTCTGTCAGTCCATCTGTCTCCCTTCTGGGTAAAACTGTTGGTAGAAATACATCTTTTCATCTTTGTTAGTCTGTGTCACAAGGTTTTGCCTTGGGTAATGCAGACACTATTCCTTATAAATTGAACAAATGAATGCTTATGTGCCTTTCCCTAAGAGTGGCAGAAGAGTATGCAAACATGTAATGAGTTGGCATACAGCCACAGGGAAAAAGGTCTAGTGGGTCTCAACTTGTGGGTTGTGACTCCTTTGGGGGTCAAATGACCCTTTCAAAGGAGTTTCCCCAAGACCATCAAAAGACATAGATACATTGTGATCCATAAAAGTAGCAAAATTATAGTTATGACATAGCAAAATAATTGTATGGTTGGTGGTCACCACAACATGCAGACCTGTATGAAAGGCTTTCAGCATTAGGGGTTGAGAAACACTGATCTACATAAAGATGGATTTCTGCTGCTGCGTCCTTCTGCCTCTTCTCTCTTTTACTTCGTCTTCACCAACTCTGCAGTGGGAAACTTGATAAAGACATTGGGATCTAGAAGCTTAGGGGCATGCAACTACTTGGAAACATTTAAGAGTGTGTTCCCCGAGAGGGACATTCACTAGGCTAGCCAGTCTCTGGGTAGTCCATGGGCTGAGAGGAACAGTGTCTACCCAGTGTATATTTCATCTGGCCATCTACAAGTCATCTCATAGATGGTGTTTTCTAGCGTTATTTATAGCCACTCCGGTGAAGTGAGATTTGCTCCGGTTGATATATGTAGGCTCTCAGTAATTTCCTATGAGAAATGAAAATGCCCTTGTTTTCTAGTGTCAGTTCCTTTGTCTAACACAATGATAAGCCCCTCCCCTTTCTGAGTTAAATAGATCAGTGAAAAACTACTTTGATGTGTAAAAACAAAAGCATCAATAAAAAAGTACTTTTTCTAACATTCATCCCAAGCCTGTGTAAATACACTTAATTTGCATTTTTCTTTGTCCAGTGTCAACAGTTTGAAGATGCAGCTTTTAATCAGGAGGAAAGAAGATGCTCTGAAGTTTTGGTGATTGATTTCCTGACCTGATTACTCTTCATAGTCTCCTTGGAATTGACAGACACCCAGGCCCACTGTAGGTGAGAAGATGGAGGCGCCAGGAGACAGCTCTGGGAATCTGTATGGGGAACATTCATGAAGCTGGGTAACAAGCAAGCAGAATGCCACCTTTTTGGTACTACCATCCTCAGGTGGCTGTGTGACACACTTTTAGGTCTTAGAGGAGCTGAGTAAAATTCCAAAGGCCTCTGCCCCTCCATGATTCTGGAAATGAGACCATGTTCAGGGGCACGGCCATAGGGGAAGAAGACGTTTAGAGAGAAAGGTCTAGATCTGACCTCTTGACACACTTTTGATAGCATCATGCATCCCCTGCCACAAACTCTAAGGATAGGTCTCCCTTCCTCACCCCTTCTATTAGGTAACACACATATCACAGCAGGAATTTGATCAGATTATGAAAATGTGATAGGTATGATCAGATTACAAAACTATGGTTAATATTTACATAATTCTGTTTTTGTGATGAAATGAGGTCTACATTCTCAAAACCCCAGTTCTGAGTAATCTTTCAACGTGTTAATTTATTTTGGGGATTGAAAATAGTCTCTATTACCTGGAAAAGAAAAATCTGGTAAGTTACGGATCATAAATATCCACAGTGAGAAAATACCTGTTCTTATTTCCAGACAATTCTTGGCAGAAAATGATGTGTCTTGGATTTTGTAGGCAGAGGGCAGTATGTACAAGCCAAGTGTACAGGCAAAGGCAAGTGTGCCGATTTCACAGGAAAGACCTCATGTGACACAGCTGTGTGCAGGGTGACTCTCAAGCATCAGACCTTCACGTGACACTCGTTGGGGCCTGGTGTTTTCAGCCACTGTAGAGAAAAAATCACTATGTGGCTCAGGGAAGTGTTTACTGCTTGATTTCAGAAAATGCATGCTTCTGATGTCATCATGGCTTTGGAAGTTGTGAACACACAGATGTGAGGACAAGTGGAGCGCCAGAAAGCTCAGCAGTTAAAAAAGATAACAGGTCTTGCCTTGCTCTGTCATTATGCAAATGCAAGATGTGTGTTGCCAAAGTGATTTATATCAGTGCATTGAGAGAGGCCTGAGAACACAGTCTTCAGTCGATCACTCTAAAGATTACCCATGCCTGAAAACAGAGATGTGCATTCAAAGGTGACCGTGTTAGTCTTTTTTAAAAAATATGTTTATGGTATTATACTGAAATCCAACATACAAACATAAACAAATAAACTTAATTTAGGGGAGCTAAATAAATATCTTTGGGCGGGTGGGAAGAAGCATGTTACTCATCGTCTTTGTTTAGAAGATAATCAATTAGTAGTTTCTGTACAGAAGGTAACAGCTGAATGGTACACCCTGTTTCATTTCCTGCAAAAATATGTTTATAAGGTGCTGATGGGAGCACTGATCAAATCAGTGCTACCCAGGGTCAAACAGTGCAGTTTCCATGGAGATGTCCCTCCGACACCAGACACCAGCAGTTGCCCTGTAATTTTCTTTAAACCGGTAACTAGTTTCCAGATGTAGATTCTTCCCAGTGTTCAGGATGGGTCTAGCTGTCTTCCTGGACTACAGCCACCCAATCAGTTAACACTGAAGGATTCTTTCTACCACTGAAGGCCATTGATGCTGAGTTACCAGGAGCTACTATCACAGGAGAAATATGACATGAGATGAGGAAGCCTCTGATAATGAAATTAAAGAGATTTTATTTTTATGTTTTTCCAATTTGTTTACCTTAAGATTGTACTCAAACTCCACCATTTATAGACAAAGAACACCAAAGTAGTTAATGTTCAAGCTTTTCTTCCTAACAAAAGGATGGTGATAATTAAGAATGAAGTCTCCCAAGCTATTTTTATAAAATTAAATTCCATACTGTGTTCCTCAACAATTGGTGTCTCTAGAAGCTCAGGAAGGAGGTAGATAAACACAGCAAGGCATGATCCCCGCCACAACCTCCCTTGTAAATTCTCACTACGTTCATTGTGTCTATGCAGGAAGATGTGTGTATAAATTTTTGATATTTTCTAATAGAGCACCCTGAAGATCTATGAATCTTCCGGAAAAACTTTCTACCCCTATAACAGAGACAAAGGATGGTGACATAATTTATTGTCCAATTAGGAAAATGTTCAGAATGAAAGGAGTTGCCACTAATACCAATTACTAGAAAAGAAGCATGCTGGGACTCTCTGTGATGGTATTATTGTCTCAGGAATGAGGCATAAAAACAAAACACTTTGAGAGCTAAAGATAATAGAAAGATAGTCATAACACTGATTTCCACACTTGAAGATTACAACACATAAGGATGATGGATACTAGCCTGTGTTTCTCTAGAAGGTTATAACGATAACAAGAGGGAATTGCATTAGAGCAAATTTTTTTCTGCTATGAAAATGAACCTTACGGCAATTAGATACATTCAAAATCACTACTGTGTCATTTGAAAGATTTGGGCTTTCTCCTGCATTCCCACAGACAGATTCTAACTTGTGGCGAATGCAACATGAAGTAGAAGCAAGTGACTTGTTGGAACCAGCTGGCCCCCGTCTCTGGTTCCACGATGTAACTAACAGCGACTTAAAAACACAGAGACACTGGTACAGCTGAGGCTAAAGAAATAGAACTTTTCCAGAGCAGAAACCAAATGCCGGCTAATTTAATGGTTTCTATTTACTATTTATCATAGGTACTACCCCCGAACAACAAAGCTCAACGACTGAGCTTCATATACATTAAACTCCATCAAATAACACATTGCCATAGAGACTTAGTGTCTGAAGATGCTTTGAAAGCTATGAAAATAAAATTAGCATTCAGAAGTAGAGATGTAAGAAGAACAGAAGACCTAGGTAGATTCGACGGACAAAAAAGGATAAAGCATGGAAAGGATCTTGGAGGTCATTCACGTTCAGTCTGCTCATTTCCTAAAAGGGCATGTGTTGAGGCTCGGTAGTCTGTGGGCCCCGCCTCTAATGGGCGGGACGCGTGATCACTATGTCAGGCCTTACCTGGCTGGGCGGAGACTGGGTTACGCCTGCGCAAGCTCCCCTTTTAAAGCAAGCGCGCCAAGCGCACCCCCCTCTTTCCTCTCCCCTCTCTCAATAAACTCCACGTGGGCGCTCAATCTCGTGTTTGTGTTTCTTAGGCCCTAGCAGCTGCATCACAGCAGCTGTATCAAAAGAACAACAGCACGGACCTCCAAATTGAAAGTATCTTCTTTAATAGCTCTCTATAAATTAGGCACAAAGTTGAGATCATAGCTTCTGTATGAGTTTGTGTAGGAAATGCAGAGAAAGCAAAATTATTTCACAAAATTATCAATTCTCACATAGGGAAACCAGTTTGAATTGATTAGAAATGCTGGGTTATTTAATTTTAATTAGATAAATAGGTATAGATACACAGATTCTCTTTTTCTCTCTTTTGTTTTTTGTTTGTTTTTGTTTTTGTCTGTTCTCTCTCTCTCTCTCTCTCTCTCTCTCTCTCTCTCTCTCTCTCTCTGTACAAGTTTGTCTGAGTATGCATGGGTAGGCATGTGAATGGAGGCCCTGTGGTAATCGTTATGATTCTCAAATGACAATTATGAAGAATGAATGTTTTCACAAGGATGTTATGCAGTGATGCAGCATCAGAGCATGTGACTGCACAGGTCAGGTGAGATGGGAGGTGCACTGTCCACGAACAGAGAGCGTCAGTAGGGAGAACAGTGATTCCAGCCCCCACCACAGGCTGGAGAACAAGCACAAGGCATTTCCACTTTGTGCCTGAACGAAAAAGTTTTCTCTTGCCAAAGGTATTTCAGGACATTGAAGCCCTTTCCTAGAAGGAAGTAACAATGACAACAACGGAGAAAAACATTCCCAGAAAACCCTGCATGTCCTGTACTCATTCTTTACTAAACTACTGGGTCCACAAAGGTGAGATATAAGTGAGGAGTTGTATGTACACAAGTGCACACACATACATGCGCGCACACGAGTGTGCACACACCACATATGGACATACACGGTCCCCCCCCCCCAGTTTTCTGAGATACTATAAAACAAAACAATAACATGTTTTCCATGTTAAAACAGCCTCAGATACAATAACAAGTAAAGTAAATACAGAATCAAAAACCAAACTAGGTCCTTACTTGCAGCAATCTAAGAACCTGGGAGCAGCTGGGGTTGAGAGGTTATTCTCTTGCATATGCCCTGAAGGCAGTTTGGAGCTGTCCAAGGTACTGGCCGCTGGGAATGGAAACCATGTCCTCTGGGAAAATACTAGTAAGAACCAGAGACGTCTATATAGGAGAGGAACTATATTCACTTGGGAACAAGTGAATACAATAAACAAGGCATTTGTAAATAACCCATGTCCAAACTCCAGTCTCAAGAAAGAAATGGCCTCAGAAATGAACTTGTATCCCATAGTCCTGCAGATTTGGTTCAAGAAGCAAGGAGCAAAATGCAAGAGAACCAAATGTGACACTCAGCAGGAACAAGTATACCAGCAGTCACCCCAAGACCAAGAGTGACACCAGCAGTCACCCCAAGACCAAGAGTGACACCAGCAGTCACCCCAAGACCAAGAGTGACACCAGCAGTTACATCAATTGCAACTTCAGGAGTTACTTCAATCCCAATTTCAATAATCGCCTCAAGTCCAATGTCAGCAGTTACCTCGAGTTCAGTAACAGCTATTATCTCAACTCCAACATTAGCCGTCACCTAAACTCCAATACCAGGGGTCACCTCAACTTCAACACCAGGGGTCACCTCAAGTTCAATACCAACCATCACCTCTAGTCCCACTTCAGTTACCTCAAGTCCAAACACCAGCAGTCACCTCAGGTTCAATGCCAGTGGTCACTTCATGGTGGAGCCAATGCCAGTCCATCCCAGAATAAGGAGAATACACCACCAAAGGGCCCTGCCAGCATCCTGCTGAGGCCCAAATTTATACCAACAATCTGATGCCCTCATTCCAACTCTGCCTGTACCCTGACCTTAAGGAATCCAAGTATCCCCATGAGGGCTATATGATGATTTATTTTGGTTGTTGCCAGGACACTGCCATATACTGACTCCAATCCATCTCTGGGTGTTAAAAACACCTCTCAGGCTTCCTGTTAAATTATTTTGCCTCCTTACTCCCCGCCCCCAAAAGGAAGCTAGAAACAATGACGACTCATAGCTGACATATTTTTTGGTTTTCCTATATAGTCTGGTTGGCCTGATACTATATACCCCAAGAAGACCTAGAATTCATGGCTATCTTGCTGCTTCCTGCTCTCACAGGCTGGAATGCATCCTTTTAGAACTTAACCTATTATCAACAGCCATCTGTATTGAGCCCAGGGCCTTACCATCCTAACCAGGTAATCGGGCACTAAGGAGCTAAGCAAACTCTACCACTGAACCATATACCCAAGTGTGGCACATAGCCAAGAATGAGCTTGACCACATAGCTAAGGAGGACCCTTGTGCCCCTTGGGATTATGGGTGCATGACACTATGCCTTGGGAATTGAAACTGGGCTTCCTGTGTGTATCTAGGACATTGGCCTCTGAGTGTAAGAGCCATTAGCATTATAATCATAGGAGACTCCAGATTGATGACAGTTATGTTCATTCCTTCCTAGAACCATGGGATGAGTAGGGTCATCTAACCTGACTTTGAACTGTGATTTCAACCACACTAGCCTGTGCTTCCCTGCCAGCTGTTTGTAATTCTGCCCCAGCTGAACCTGGTCTTAGGGTCGAAGGAGTTGCTACAGAATTTAGAGCGTTCCATGCAGAAAGATACAAGGATGTCTTCTTTGGTGTTAAATTGAGACTCTCTGGTATGTCTGTGTGGTGGCTTGATTAGGAATGGCCTCCACTGGCTTATATTTGAATGTTTGGTCATTAGAAAGCGCCACTATTAGGAGGTGTGGCCTTATCAGAGTAGGTGGGGGCTTAAACGGTGTCACTCTGGATGGGTTTTGAGGATTCAAATGCTCAAGACTGGCCCAGTGCCATTCTTTCTTCCTGTTACTCGTCAATCCACATGCAGAACTCTCAGTTACCTCTCCATTACCAGGTCTGTCTGCCATGATTACAATGAGCTAAATCTCTGAAATAGGAGGAAGCTCCAATTAAATCTTTTATAAGAGTTGCCTTAGATTGGCAGTAGTGGGGCACACTTTCTAATCCTAGCACTCAGGAAGGAGAGACGGGTGGGTATAGGTATCTGAATTTTAGATCCACCTGGTCTACAGAATGAGTTACAGGATTCCCAAGACTTCATAGATAAACCTTAATGGAAAATGCAAATAAAATTAATAAAAATAAAAACCCTGATGGGGAATGTTCTTCTATATATATGTTACTCTTATTGGTTGATAAATAAAACACTGCTTGGCTAATAGCCAGTAGAGGCAGGAAGATAGGCAGGGCTAGGAGATAAAAAGGATTCTGGGAAAGGCAGGCAGAGAGGCTGCCAGGAGAGATGTCATGTAGCCCCCAAAGGAGTAACAGGTCTGGGCATTCTCTGGTAAGTCAAGACCATGTGGAAATATGCAGATTTATAAAAATAGGCTAATAATTAAGACAGAGCTGGCCAATAAGAAACCCTAGCCATTGGCCAACATTTTAATAATTAAAAACAAAAACACCCCAAAACAAAAACAAAACGAAATGATAACAAAATAGATTTAGTACCAGAAGCCAGAAACTCATGGGGATGATTTCACATAATCAGCAGCCACCAAATTTGAGAGGAATTTCACAGGCACACAGGGGATGAACAGAACACAATGACTCTGGGTGAAGTATGCACTTCTTTCATATCTGGCCGGCCGATACCAGATCAAGTTGCAAAATGGCAGGAGAAACAATGGGTTAGGAAATAAACACATAACAAACCACACAATGATATTCTGCATAAATCATAGGGAGAGGGACCATGCCTCTCAGCCATAACACCTTAATATCCCTCCAGCCCACAGTAATGGTCTGGGAGTTAGACTGAGTCACTCTTCTATTCGAGAAACTGGAGATTCACACGTGAGACGATGTGAGTAGGTTTCCACGTGGTTCTGGTAAGTCAGAAGTCATTTATGGGAAGTCTCCTCCACCCCCAGAGAAGATTCTGATAGCTCTGAAAGATGCTGACACGTGCCAACACAGATTTTAGCCAAGGGTATCCCTAACACTTCCATGGAAGGGAAACAAACAGGCATGCCAGCAATCCCTTAAAGGGACACAGCATGGGACAGTGTGGTCAAATTAAGGTCAAATTCGAGGCAGGACTCAGAGGTGCTACCTGGGCGGTGATTTGGGGCTACCGTGTAACTGTCCTTTCTCCTGCTATACTGATTTGGAAGCCACACATACTATAGATGGTTATGTTGCAAGGTGGAAGCTGTCTGGGTCATGGTGAGCTTCACGTATCCAGCCTGGATTCATGAACAGCCTGCCCTGGCATCTGGGGTTATGGCCACATTCTTTCTCCCATGTGTCCAGCAGAGAATGGTAGTACCAAATGTCATAAAGTCATTATTTCTATCCACCCCACAGAGTGATAATGTCACATAATGACAGTGTCGAGCCTTCAAGTTACTGTAACTAATGCCCTCAGTAGCTTGAGCTTTATTTACTCATGGAAACTCTTTAAAGAAAATGAAAACTGAGGGAATTGAGAAGGACTATAAGAAAGCTACTCTAGATCTGGTAATGGTGATCTTTAGCTGCAAGGGAGCCAGAAAGTGCACAGAATGGTCAGGAGGCCATGATTAGTACAGGCCTCTCCCTCGGAGAAGGAGGCCACAATTATTAGAAACCATCTAACTTGAATGACTCGGTTAATTCAGATACCTTTGCTTTAGTACAGACCCGCATCATGACTAGTGTTTCTTTTGCAAAGTGAGTCTGAGGGACTTATATTTTATATTTCCAATAATATCATGGAAAGCTTATCACCCATTTATAATCGATCTGACCTCTAATAACCACCAAAGTAAGCTGTCATAAGGCTATAATGTTTTATGTTCACAGAGGCCCTAAAGTCTATTACAATCATATAGAGACATGACACAGGCTATTTTTAGCACAGTTCTGTAAGCATCACTGAGCCTGAGGAATCCGAGGTGGTAAAGCAAACTACTGTCTTCACTTTGCCCATTACGTTGAGGAGCAATTGCAGATATCCTGCAGTGACCTATTTTGCCCTTCGGGGCACTGATCAATAATGCTTGGCATTTAAGACTAGTTGAGTTCATATAACACACACTTTAGTGAAGTCACCAAACCCTTTGTATAATGGCAATGTCAAACAGGAAAATCTTCTATACTGTAGTGTAGTGTGTATGTTTCCGCCAGCCTGCCAGTCTGGGCCCACAGCCGCTCCAGCCCCAAATAACACTCAGAGACTCTGTATTTGATACAATCCTGTTGGCCAATTACCATTATTGTTTATGGGCTAGCTCTGTCTTAATTATTAACCCATTTCTACTTATCTAAGTATTTCCACGTGGTCGTCTTATCCGGGGAGCTGCTCGGCAGGCGTCCTGCTCCTTCCCGGGCTACATCTTGACTCCGCCTTCTACTTCCTCTTCCTCCTCCTAGTCTCCTAGCCCCACCTATCTAGTTTTCTATTGGCCACAGGGCTTTATTAACAGTATGAGAAACATATATACAGAATCACATCTCCCATCACTGTAGTCACCGAGGATTTCTTCTAACAGAGGGCACAAACAAACCTCTTAACATGTGTATACTCCTATACTGGGAGTCAAGAGTAAATGATCAGGTGAGTGTTTGCCGGACTGCAAGCACATGGGTGCAACGGACATCAAAAGGGAATCACGTCCACTCCTGACAAAAGGCAGAAGGAAGCAACGCAACAGCACAAGGACTTCCGGGGCCTGGGCGTAGGATCTGCCCCTCCCTCTGTGCTTGTGCACTGTTACTGGATGGCATTGCTGGAGTAGACACCTGCATTAGCCAGAGTTCTCTAGAGTCACAGACTTGCGGAATGACTCTCTCCCCCCGCCCCCACGAGAATTTACTGGAGTGACTTTCAGGCTGCAGTACAACAAGTGCGAGTTGTGAATGGGAAGCCCGAGAATCTAGTGACTGCTCAGTCCCACGAGCCTGGGCATTTCAGCTGTCTACTGGGATGGTGAAGGAGGCCAAGGTAGGGGCCCTGAAGAACACGCCCTCCCTTCTTTCATTGTCCTTACACAGGCTTCCACAGAAGATGCGTCTCACAGCCTCAACATCTGGAGGCGTGTGTCATCCAATCTCAGGATCACACGTGTGCCCTCCATTTCTGGATTACAGCTCATCCCGGATATAGTCAGGTTGACAACCAATAATAGCCATCACACACCTCATGTCTCTGACACTGTCCGGGGGACTCTGGTCCCAATAGGAGGGCAGAGAAATGAGAACCTAAGGAGCAGCACAGACTTCTGCTCAGTCTCTTCTGCCACGAGCTAATGATGGGACATGGGCTGATTAGCTGCCACTGCAGAGTGATGGGGTGGACCCACAGCCAACCAGCACTAAGACTAAGCAAGGCCAGAACAGCAGCAGGCCCCAGGTAAGCAGAATAAATTGAACTGAACTGGGGTGCTGGGGTTATCAGTTACATTGTGTTAATGGAGCAAAGTGGACAAGAAAGAAACAGGATGCTCTCATTGCATTTACCAGCCACGGGCCACTCTCCATGTTTTAAATATATGGCATCCAGACAAAAAGATGGGAAGGGAACAGGAGCACTGCAGAAATGAGGCTGTGGGAGACAAGCATCTACAGATAAGCTGAAACAGATGAAATGAATTCCTCAGTATGTGTGTAAATGTTGGGGAGCTTGTAATATTCTCAAAGAAGTCGGAGGAATTCTACACAGAGAAGAGGTAAGCTTCCCTAGCAACATGGATGCAATTTTTCTTTTGTCATTCTTTTTTGTTTGCTTCTGTAGTTTCTGTGCTTTCCTTGATGACGCTAAATCTGAACCTCAGAAAAGTCCTGAGTTCAGGAAGGTTGATTAACATTTATAGGTGTTAATATTATTTTGTAGATGAAATCTCAGAGTCTCAGAAAAAAAATGCTACAGCACACATATAGCAGGGGGAGGAGATGCAGGGTGACCTCTCTTGTGTCACTAAAGTAAACAAGAGTGGTTTAGATTCTTTATGTAGTCCTCATTCTACTCTCTCAAAGAGATGGGAAGACGGCTCAGTGGGCACAGCACTTGCCAGAAAAGCAAGTTCAACGCCCCAGTATTACATAAATGCCAGGAGGCATCTCACAGGTTGGGAGTTGAGATAAGGGATGCTCATTGCAAGCTGGCCAGGCAGACTAGCCAAATTTGTGAATCCCGGGTTCAAGTGTGTTACCTTGTCTCAACATATAAGGCAGTTAGTGATCTATATAAGGCAGACAGCAGTCTATGAGACACCCAGCATTAACTTTGGGCCTCACATGCAAGTATATACATAAACACACACACACACACACACACACACACACAAATGAACATGCACACCAAACAAATGTAAATAAAGGAAAATAAAGATTTAAAAAAATTCTCAAGCTACTTTAAATTGTTAGGATTAGGTACTTTCTACACCATGTAAGTTCTCTCTTATGAGAAAGTTTACAGGTGATCAATGCATGGTTAGGACAGTGTCTCACAATATATATATATATATATATATTCTAAAGTTATTATGTGTATAATATATAATCATATGTAATATATATAATTATTGTAGAAGAAATCAAGTATGAAATGAAATTAGTAAAGTTATTAGTAATTCTATTTTAATTCATTTTTAACACACTTGTGTCCCAATAATGATTTTTCTCCTCTATTACACATACAGTATTTCTCACCACCCTATATGACTTTACCACTCTGAATTCTTATTAAAATATCTCATCCATCAACAATGGGTAATAGTGGCTTGTAAAATAGTGAAAATTATTTCACAAATAGCTATGATTGAAAACAAGAGAAGTGTGTAATGCAACTCACTGGAACACTGCAAGAACAGAGGCAATGGTTGGGAAACATATTATTTATCATTTAAGATCAAACTTACAATTTGTTACTAATCTAAAGATCAATGGCAATCTCCTGTACTTACAAAAGTTAGAATTATCTATCCCCAAAGGCTCAAATTTCATGATTATATAGGGATCATGCATCCTTTTAAAAGTGGTCCAGTCACTTGAAATACAAGTGATTAGTCTAGAATGAGTTTATTTTTAACCCAAAGTCTGATGGAATTCTAGTCTACGAATAGGTTGCCAAGAGAGTCATCTACACAGAAGACATTTACCTCAGATGTGGTATTTTCTATGTCAGTTGCATGAAACAAGGTAACAGCTCTGAATTGGAATGCAGGAAACAGACTATTTATTTCAAGTATGTCTATCCATGCATGTGATGGCTAATCTTGGAAGTCAACCGGACCTACCTAAGAAACGTCAGTTGAGATGATGTCTCCATCAGATTGGCATGTGGGCATGCCTGTGGGTCTTTGGTTGATTGTTAATTGATGCAGGGGGGCCAAGCCTACTGTAGGTGGTACCGTCTAGGAAGAAGTGGGCCTGGGCTGTATAAGAAAGCAGCTGGGCAAGTCAAGGAAAACAAGCAAGCACGTGGTGTTCCTCCTTGGTCTCTGCTTCAGTGCCTAGCTCAGTTTCCCTCCATTGACTATAGCCTATAAACCAAACAAACCCTTTCTTCCTGATGTTTGGTCATGGTGCTTACAACTGCGGCAGAAAGCAAGCTTGAGCGTTGCATATGCTAAACAATCTTCTGACCTTCCTGCCTTTGGTCACACTCTTTGTCACTGAGACTTTGTCACTGAGACTGTCTGCATGGGATGTGTAGCCCCTATTGGGAAGAAAAGCCACTGATCAAATATAGAGAGCATTCACATGAGCATTAAAATTAAAGGCATTTTTACCCCTTTTTGAATGCGGTGGTTAGAATAGGAATGTTCCCCACAGACTCACGTGTTTGAATGCTTGACCCATAGAGGGTGGCACTATTAATAGGTGTGGCTTTGTTGGAGGAAGTGTGTCACTGCAGGGTGAGGCTTTGAAGTCTCATACGCTCAAGCTATGCCCAGTGTGGCACTCAATCTCCTTCTGCTGCCTGTGGACCAAGACGCAGGACTCCTACCTTCTTCCCAGCACCGCATCTGCCTGCATGCCACCATGCTCCTCGACATGACCATAACAGACTAAACCTCTGAAACTGTAAACCAGTCCCAATTAAATGTTTTCCTTTATAAGAGTTGCTGCGGTCATGGTGTCTCCTCACAGCAATGTGGTAGCTAAGACAGAAGGTCAGGAAATTGGTAGGAGACCACAGGGAAGAGGTTCTCAAGAAGGAGAGGTAGAGCACAGGTGATATGAAGGGGAGAGGGAAATAATAGATCAGCAAAGATGAAGTGGGATGGGGGACAATGGGGAGACACTTGAAGATGCTTTATGGGTGCCTACTACTGTAGAAGCCTCCTGAAGCACACACATACATATATAAGAAGATATAAATGGAGTTACTTAATAACAGAGGACAACACTGTCTTGCTGCCATGCTCCCTGTCATGATGTTTATGGACTGACTCTCTAAAAGTATAAATGAGCTCCCAATTAAATGCTTTCTCTTATATTAATACCTAGTGCAGATTCTGCAACATACACTAAGAATTGTGGTGTGTCTAACTGCACATACAAAGTTGTCTGCTTTTATAGAAAGCAATGGCTTAATTACAGACTATGAAGCCCTTCAATATTTTCCTACAATCACTCCTTTTCATGAATGTATCAAATTAATAAATATTTGGGTTGTAGTGAGTTAGAATGCTTGATTTTGAAAATTGAAGTTTGAGTTGATGACTTGAATCTCATAAAAAAATCCTTATGTGAATTGGCTTGTGTTTAAAACAGGATCTCCAACAATCTCTAAAATGACCCCAAATACACTTCTGACATTTAGATCCACATCTGTATGAAAAGTGACAGCCTACAACATTGATCCTTGTAAAAATCAGAATATATGTCAACCCCCAAATATTTACAAGGATGTTTCCCTCATTAATATGTACGTCTTATTCATTCATGAGTGATAAAACCATCCTTTACAAAGGAGTTTTTAAAATAAAATTCTTTAGAATTCGTTGGCAGTGTTTGATTTGTATTCCTATTTCTATACCCACACCTACATACCCAGGTTCTTGTATACTCTCAGACAAGTGAAAGCCACAAATGAAAAAGTGTAAGGGGTCTGTACTGCCTTGCCTGCAATAATTTAGTGTAAACACAGTGTAGACACTTGCTGTACTATATCATTTGAAGAATAACCACAAGGCAACTAAGTCTGTATACATCAGTACAGGTGCAGGGGGTTTGCTCCGGAGTATTTTCAGTTCATGTTTGGTTGACTTCCATGGCAAAGAACCCAACCAATAAGAAGGGACCACTTCATTTATGGTGGAAAGATAGTATACTTCTAAGAAAGCCTAAATTTGCTTCTACTTCTTACAGTAACATATGCCATCAGGTGCAGCAAAGACAGCTAATTGCCAAACCAACATCCCTTTCTCCTTCCTGGAGATAGATGTGTGTGAGAGACATGACAGTACACTCAGTTTGTCAACCATCATTTCTCATATATCAAAATTCAGGCCCAGGCTTGTCTATAAATACTTTGTGGTTGAACGTCTACGAAAGGTTCTTCAAACAGGGGGATGATGGCTGGTAAGTGAGTCTTCCCCTTGGCCTTATTCCTTTCAAGGACTTGGAGGTCTGTCTACCACTTAGCTCTGTCAGGGCCCCAGGGAATAACTACATGTTAAAGATGTCAGATAGCAAAAGCATGATGCTTCAGGGTCCCACTGGAGAGCAAGCAACAACTCCTTATGTGGGTCACAAACTCAAGTCTCATCAGAGAGAAAGAGAAAGCATCATGTCATTTGTCAAAGCTACCATCTCTGGTCCTTTTAATCCCATCAGTGTCTAACCTGTCTATCAGGTAAAGAAGGGGCAGGGTGGGAGATGGATATGGCATCCTCGGAAAGGAGAATCCTCTTCCAGTTTTAATCAGCAAGTCTTGCAGGATTGTAACCTCATTGTGTGACCCATGAAAGTTTTATTGTGAGGGAAATCAAAGGAGAAAGAGGAGCTCCTTCATGACATTTCTGAACTAAGTCTGTGGAAAGCCGAAGCATCATGGCTGCAGGGAATCATTCGAAACACAGATGCTTATTGCTTTTGCCAGGAGAGAGGTGGTTTTGTACACATGCTGTAACTACGAGAGGCACAAAGGAAGTGTACAGCCCACACAGCAAAAGCAGCAGGCATCGAAGTTGCTTGCTTTGTAAATCCTGCTATGTCAATGGCGCACAGACTGGGCTCTCAGAGGTCTACCATAATAAAATCCCTATTTTAATTACAGCAGCATACTTAAAATGCTATCATTAAGGTTGTGTCAGCAATTACTTTCTTATAACCTTATTTTCTAGAGAATAATAAAAATGTGTTTGAGACTGATACCTTGAGTTGAAATTTGAAACATGGCTCTCAAACCATGGGCTTTTCTCTGCTTCTGGCAAATTCAGAGTGCCTGCACTGTGCTTCCTCGAAATCACAGAAAGAGAAAATTCTGAATGACCAGACCTCCAAATTGCTTTGCCTCTGATTGTCTGAGATTCAGGTCTGTGAACTGTCAGGAGTGATCACCGCTGTCACGTTTCAGATGAGAAATTTGGTTTCTATGGTAACAATAGCTACCATGATTAGCACTTAAAAATTAAAATCACCTCCTTGAACTGTACTTTAAAAGGAGGAACCAGAAACCACGTGCTAAAGTATCCGTGTGTGAGGAACAAAGTAAGGAAGAGATTTATAGATAGGATGGACTTCATTCAGAGTTCGAGGAAGGTGATTTCTGTGGCTGGATGGGAATAAACCCCTAACTCTTAGAAATGGTAGACACCTTGGGCTAAGAAGATGACATATTTGGTTAAGTATTTGTTGCACAATAATGTGGACCTGGGTTCCATCCCCTGCACTCATGCACAAATCCAGCATGGTGGAATGCACTTTCGGCCCGAGTGCTGTGGGGGCAGAGACAGAAAATGCCTGGAATTGTGGGTCAGGTAGTCTTGCTGAATCCATGCACTCCAGATTCAGTGAGAGGCCCTGTCTCAAAAACACAGAGGAGTTGGATAGAGGTAGACCCTTCGTGCTGACCCCATGCACATACATCAACAGGCAACTCATACTCCCCCTCCAGACCCTCACTGCCATGCACAAACATACAATAAATAGTGGTAAAAAAAAAAGGAAGCAATAAACAGCCACATAGCAGGGGGAGGAGATGCAGGGTGACCTCTCTTGTGTCACTAAAGTAAACAAGAGTGGTTTAGATTCTTTATGTAGTCCTCATTCTACTCTCTCAAAGAGATGGGAAGACGGCTCAGTGGGCACAGCACTTGCCAGAAAAGCAAGTTCAACGCCCCAGTATTACATAAATGCCAGGAGGCATCTCACAGGTTGGGAGTTGAGATAAGGGATGCTCATTGCAAGCTGGCCAGGCAGACTAGCCAAATTTGTGAATCCCGGGTTCAAGTGTGTTACCTTGTCTCAACATATAAGGCAGTTAGTGGTCTATATAAGGCAGACAGCAGTCTATGAGACACCCAGCATTAACCTTGGGCCTCACATGCAAGTATACACATAAACACACACACACACACACAAATGAACATGCACACCAAACAAATGTAAATAAAGGAAAATAAAGATTTAAAAAAATTCTCAAGCTACTTTAAATTGTTAGGATTAGGTACTTTCTACACCATGTAAGTTCTCTCTTATGAGAAAGTTTACAGGTGATCAATGCATGGTTAGGACAGTGTCTCATAATATATATCATTTCAACAACAACAACAACAACAACAACAACAACAACAACAACAACAAAAAGCCTCAGACTCAGACTCAGACTTTTGTTTTTACATGGATGAGCTCACTCGACACTACTGTCAATCTGATAAGGTAGGCAGGCAGTTTGGATGTTTCCTTTCTTGGGGGTGAAGACTAGGGTAAAGCTGTGTTCAGATGTCTTCAGGACAATGCTGGGCAGTAAGCAATGGAGCCTCCTTTCTTCATGCCCGTTCTATTGAAAGGAGCAGGAAGGAGGGGGCTGTGTGGGAATCCTGGGAACTGAGATGCTCACAGTTTACAGACTCGAGTTTACAGAAAGGAGATAAACAGGTTTTCAGAGACACAAACGGAAAGTAAAAATAGCACTTACTATGTAGAAATAAAGGACAGAAAGGGTTTCCTGAAGCACAGGGGGGAAAAACTAAGAAAGAGGAAGGCATTTGTAGAAAAGCAGTTACAGGTAGAAAGTCACTAAAAGTAGTGTGGTGTCAATAATAAACTCTCAGAAGCCTGGTGGCAGCGATGGGTGGCAGGAGGCTGTGCAAGAATAACAAGCCCACACTCCAGACATAAAACCCCACCTTATTGCCTAGACTCTTCCGGAGACTCTTTTATGACAGAAGGAAAAATCTGATCAAACTTGGTAGGAAGATAAAAAGTTTAAGTGGCAGGCAGGAGAAGACAGGAACAAGGAAAGAGAAGGCAGAGAAGTTGAGGGGTAAATTATCAGGAAGGAAGGGTGCAGGGAGGTGTCAGAGGAGCCATCAAAAGCGGTCTTGAGAAAATAGGCCAAACAAAGACGGCAATGAATCATAAGTGGCAGGACTTCCAGACACACAAGTAGCCATCACTAAGACAAGTCTCCCCCATGATCCTGCCTCCCATCCTTTCTAGCAAGACTCTGTCCCACAGGGAAGGTGGTGTTGCCATCAGACCACGGGCTGTCTCCTCACAGGTGGCCAGAGATGACCCTTGGAGTGTCTCAGAGTGTAGCAGGGGAGGGGTGCAGGAGGCAGAGGTGAAGAGGGGAAGGTTAGAGCGCCCAGCAAGACAATTCAGAAGGTAAGCATGCACTCTGAGCATCAGAATTGGTTCTGCTGTGACGCCAAAAGTCCCTGAAAACACTGGCTTGAGACTTTTAGAGATGGTGGGAAAGGGGTTTGCTAAGTAGATAAATTGGTGTCATAAAGACACATCAGCATTTGACAACATCCATTATGGCACTTCCTGGGAAAGAAGGTTTTCAAATGGAATGCAATCAGTGCTTGAGTCTTGTGTCTGTGTGCATGCGCGCATGTGTGCACGCGCATGTGTGTGTGCGCATGTGTGTGTCTGTGTGTGTGTGTGAGAGAGAGAGAGACAGAGACAGACACACACACACACACACACACACACAGAGAGAGAGAGAGAGAGAGAGAGAGAGAGAGAGAGAGAGAGAGAGAGAGAGAGAGAGAGAGAGAGAGAGAGAACACATTGCTAAAATTCACTGGGCTCTGCAGACTGATGACTAATCATAGGGGACTCTCAGGATCAGCTGCAAATCACTGAGTAGCCTGACTTTGGAAGAGCTGGCAGGGACAGGAGTTAGGTATGCATCGGGTGACTTAAATGCAGCATGAGTCTAGCTGAGGTGTAAGAATGCTGCTGTGTCAGTGCCTATACAGCATGAGGTGCTGTTTGCTTGGTTTGCAGTTCACGGTGGTCCTCCCTCCCTCCCTCCTTCCCTCCCTCCCTCCCTCCCTCCCCCCTCCCTCTCTTGCTTCTACAAAGTGACTTCGGCTTTATCTTTCACCTCTTGAGAGTCCCAAGGTACTGTCTCCTTTACACCCTCGCCCCATAAAACCATTCCATTACTTCCCATCTCCCTACTTTCCCAGTAAACCTTTTCTCCTCTTCTTCCTCTCCCCCCACTACAATGGTTGTTAAATAAAGTGGACAATTTTGTCACACACCTTCTGTCTTGAACTTATCTATCCCCTTCCTCTTTTCTTATGCCCGTTCTTTCCACAGATGTATTTAGGAGGAAGGGTGGTTGTGATGGAGGGAGGGAGGGAGGAGGAGAGAGATCATGAGAGAGTATCCTTACGTATGCAGGCTTGTGTGGAGGGCAGAGATCAACATTAGCTATCGCCTTCTATTGCTCTCCAGACGCCTCCCCTTTTTGAGACAGCGTCTCTCACGGACCCCGAGCTAGCTATTTGGCTAACCTGGGTGGCCAGTGAGCTCTGAGATTCAGGGATCTGTGTGTCCCCACTCTTCACCACTCACTCACCTCACACCACCCCCAGCTCCAGAGCTCCAGATTCTGAGTAGTGGAGATCTTAGCTCAGACCGTAATGCGTATGAAGGGACCACTTCATATTGAGCCATTTCCCTTGCCTCTCTTTCCATCAATGTTTAATCATCGCTCACCATGTAACAGTTGCCAAGATGGGTCTTCTGGATCCCACAAGAAACAAGGTGCGCTGATTTTATGGTCTTGGTGTCGAGAAGCCAATTACCAGATTAATGCCTAATGCAGAGAGAGGGCACTTGAGAAGTATGGCTGACATCAACGGACATGAACCAGCTAAAAGTAGTCAAGTTGGCTTGAAGTAACATGAACGCCAGGGAAGGGGTTGCAGGGAAGCTATTGTTGATGTCTAACCTGTCTTGCTGGAAGACCTCAAGGCTGAGCACACCCTAAAGACCGGGGACTGAAGAGAAGTGGAGAGAGTGGCTGAGAGGGGACAGCACAGAGAGCCGGTAAGGTTCCGTGGGACCGCAGTGGGGAAACCTGGGAAGTGATGCTGAATGCTTCAGACTTTCCCCATGCCAGCCCTGTCAGACCACTGACTGACTGACCAAGCAGGCAAGGGAGCTTAAGTCCAGTGTGCGTTCCAGCAAAGAACATTTCTGTGACCTGACACGACAGGGATGCTTACGGAGCAAGCAAGAGACTAGCTAGGAAGCCACAGAAATAACAGGAAGATAGCCATGATGGGAGGTTCCCTACGTGTGTCAGCAGTAAGGCTGGACAGACAGGGTGGGACTAAGGAGCAGCAGGTGTGAGGAGTAAAGAGGACTAACAAGCACACCCTCACCGTTTGCTCCCTGTGCAATAACCTAAAGGCACGGGTATGCCACCCATGTGCCTGGTCGCTTTGCCACTCTGCCTCTACTACTGTTCTGGGAACTTTCCTGCCTGCCCCCCCCCTTACAGCACTGTGAGATGCATCCTACACTCTAATAAGCTCTTCCTTAGGAATTCTGCTTCTTGACCAGGCTTGCCTTACATCTTTGCTAATAGAACCTCATGATTAGAAAATGTGCCCATTTACTCAGTGTCTACAGACACCGTGTCTACGCTTTTCTTTGGTCATAATAAAGCTTTGAGCTAAAGGAATTATATTACTAAGTCAGCAAACAAGTGCAGCATCCACTAAGGTTAGGGAGAGAATAGACGTCCTTGGTAACAGTTGCTCAGTGTGTCAGGTGTGCCGGCTTGTCTAGCCTGATGAGCTAATTTCAATTTCACAGCAATCCCAAGAGAGAGGTCCCCTTATTTATGCCCGTCTTCCACTTGTAGAAACTAAAGCTTAGGACTGCAGGGTGAGTTACACAAGGGTACAGAGTAGCATGCTCCAGCCTGCAGAATGACACCACCATTGACTTGTTTATAGGCTAAGGTAGAACACATCTCACAGGAAAACCCTTTATCTCCCAGAGGAACTGCTGGCTCCAAGCCCCAGGTGACTGTGATGGCATTGTTTGTTGCTTTCCTGTGGTCTCAGTGGCAGCTACACCTGCTAACATGACCATCCGTATCACTTGTCTACTACTGTCTTCATTCTCGCCCTCTGGCAAGGGAGGAAAACACGGATTACTCTCTGTCCCAAATCTCACTTTCAGTATGCAAATCTAGCCTCCCTGTATGTGTTCAACATAGGCTAGAGAAGATGAAGGAACAGTGCTGTGTCAACACCGTTCTGTAGCAAAAGCCAATTTTGTTGAATGAATATCAAAAGCTCAGTTATCAAATCAAGCCTGGATCCATCACTGGCACTGTTTCCCTCACCTAAAAATTCCATAAATGAATCAGGAAACTGAGACTCTCCCCACAACATCCACCCAAGTTTTCCTGGGATGTGATCCAGCCACTGCCAGCTCCAGCGACAGCCTATGTCCCATCACTTCTGTCCAAGCTCTTCTGATAGGCACCTGATGTGGACCCACACATTTCCAGGCTGAAAAGACCAGAAGCCAGGTATCGGTGTCACTATGACATATATGTTGGCTCTCTGATGACAAATATATGTCACCATGTTGCCAAAATCCAGTTCTCGGTTCCTTCTAGAGTTCCCAGCCCCACCTGGATTCTATCATGACTCAACATGAATCTGAGATCACGTCTCAAGTGCTGATTCTGCGGTGTGAGATTAATGGGGTACTCAGCCTGTCTGCGACTACGAAGCGTGGCTGACACGTCTGGCAGTTTTAGCACTGATGTGAGGCCGGGCACTTCAGTGATGGGATGCTATGACAGACTCTGCCCACTCCGGCCTCTTTCCCAGAAGACAGCAGTATTCTCTGGCTCCTGGCCTATGGCCTAGATTAGCTGATATTTGAGCTCCAACGCCAAGAGTGCTTTCAATCCATTTAAAAAGGTCAGAAAAATCTGCTTTGGCTTCTGTCAGCTCAACCCTTTAGAACAATAAAGGGCTCAAACTATGGGAAGGTAAATGGAAGCTGTTTTCGGAATCCAAGGTATGTCTATAAAACCAGTTAATATTTATTGAAATTAATGTGCCGGGAACTTGCTGAATGCCCCAGGCAAGTGCCTCATTTTATCTTCACAACAATCCATGAGTACTTCTTCCCTAACCTAAATGTTACACTTGACAAAATTAAACTGGAGCTGATTGAGTAACTCACCAAGGCCATGGAGCTATGGCCCACAGGAAGGAGAGCCAGCCAAAACTTTGTTTGCTTTGGAATGGTGGGTTCTCATCATCTCTCAGAATCATCAGATAATTCATGATGTGGGCACATATGTGTTGAATGTAAGAGAAGTTAAAAAGGTAATAATAATAATAATAATAATAATAATAATAATAATAATAATAATAAACCTCCAATTCAACCAGATAAGGGCATTCAGTTTTAAGAATTGTTCAAAGTTCTCTCTTTCAAAGAAGATAGCACACCAATTCAACTCATAAGAGCAGGATGGGCACTCAGAGTCAGCGCCTCTCTCTACATGCTTCTTTATGTAGCGTGATTATCAATAGTGGAACAGTGATGGTTTTCTCTTTAAAATTTCTTTAGGGGTAGGAGAGACATCTCAGTGGTTACAGGCACGTGTTGTTCATCCAGAAGACACGCGTTTGGTTCTCAGCACCCAAGCGGGAGGGAGAGCTCACGACCGCCTGTAACTGCAGCTTACGGGGGTGTAGCACCCTCTTCTGGACCCCGTGGAAACGAACACATGAACACAGACGCTCTTGTAGAATATTATTTTCAGGTGTGTGGCTTTAGTGTATGCTGCTGCGTTTAACTCATTGATGCTGTGATTCTTCGCTTGTCTAAAACACCCGGTGGCCTAATAAAGAGCTGAACAGCCAATAGTGAGGCAGGAGCGAGGATGGGCGGGGCTGACAGGCAGAGAGGGTAAATAGGAGAAACCAGGAAGAGGAAGAGCAGCAAGAGGACAAGGAGAGGAGGAGGTCGGGGCCACCCACCCAGCCAGAAGGAAGAAGGAAAGTGAAATATACAGAAGTAAGAGAGGGAAAAGCGAGGGAAAAGGTAGATGGGTTAATTTAAGAAAAGCTGGCTAGAAACAAGCCAAGCTCAAGCCAGGATTCTCTAACTAAGAATAACCCTCCATGTGTGATTTATTTGTGATCTGGGCCACTCAAAGAGAGTCAAAAGAGCAAAAAAGAGCAAAAACCTCCTCTCACCTTCCCTCCCGCCCGCCCTCCCTCTCTCCCTCACACACACACAAAAACAAAAATAAAAAGTAAAAAAAGTTCTTTTTAAAATATAAAAATTTCTGTAGTCACATTTTGAAAATTAAAACATTCAAGTGAATCAAATTCCATAACATAACTAATTCACCCTAATACATAAAAGCTTCCATTTTACCATGAAATTAACCTGGAAGCCAGTAAAATATCCTGTTTGGGGACACGCTAAGACTTGAATTCTGCTTGGTGTCTGCACTTAACACATCTCAATTTGGGACATCCGCCTTCCAACACCTAAGCTGGTGCAGCCGAGTTACCCATTAGGGGTTTGTGAATAGTCTTCACATTCCTAGAACACGGTGACTTCATACATCCAGAAAACAGCTAGCTCTTACCCCATCCTTCTCTTTGCCTGATTCGCCTCTGTTCTGGAATAACCATACTCTCTACCCACCTCTGCTGGATTCATATTAGAGAAAACAAGTTTTTGTCAACCAGTCACTAAACTGAAGAGTGGAATTACACATCCTTTTGCTTTCTCTCTCCTGTTTTGCACTGTCTGTAGGTTATGTTTCTGCAGCTGCATTATTTTCATGTCATTCTGCAGCCTTGATTTATAAGGGCTACCAGTGTTGCCAAGCTTTACTACTAAAACCTCATAAAGGGTTCCCTTCCATGAAAAGCCCGATCCCCGTGAAGTTTACTGTCCAGATCCATTCGCACATTTACTGGAATCGTCTTCATTTCAGCTTTCCCTGCAAAGGAGTTGGTTTTTGTTTCTTTTTCCTTTTAGCAGTGGTAGGGATTGAACTTCTGGTCTCAAATATGGTGGACAATTGCTCTGCCTCTGAGCCACCTTCCCAGACTAATTCGAGCTATTTTATGTTAGAATTTGGATCCAAAATGTCTTGCACAGTCTCATGCTTGAACCCTCCATCCTCAGGTGGGCTGGGGCTAGCTGGGGAGGGTGACTTGGGTAGTCTACAAGGCGACACTTGCTTCTGGTTCTAGCCCTGGGTCCCTGTACCGGTGTCTGTGTCATGTAAGGGACTCCACCCTGTCCTACTGCCAAGGTGTCTCTGACTCCCCACAAAGCTGCATCACACAGATGAATTATCTTCCTTATGAGAGAAGGAAAAGGGAGAGGGGATGGAAAAGGAGGGGGTGTGACAAAAAGAGAAACACAAGACAGAAGGTGAAAGAGGGTGGAAGGGAGAAGGAAAAGCAAGGACCAAGTGTGAGTAAGAAAATGACTTTGGACCTTGGGATCCAGAAGGGACTTGCTATCAAGTTGCCAGAAGTAGCTAAGCTGCCTAGTGCATGCGCCAGCATCTCATCTAGACCTCTAAAATACGATCATAGGAAGCTGGTTAGAAAGCCATAGGAGAACAGTGATAACATTTGCATGTTCGTCTTGAAGAAAGGTTAATTGGAAACGGGCTGATGTGTAGATTTTCACTATTTGGATGAGATGACTCTGTAACCACATCTGGTGCGTCACACTGCACTCATTTTATTCAGAAAACTGCCACGATCGCATTGGAAAGTTGCTCCAAGTGAGACTGAAAGGGAAACATGGAATAATAACATTTGGAGGAAGGGCTGTTATTTCCCTAGACGGTGACATGAAATTGTAAGCAGAGAGAAGAAAAGGGCAAATGAAACATTATGAGGCAATAAAAAGATAAAGAGAAAATGTCAGTCAAGTTTATTATCTATGTTTTAACAAGTAAAAATAGTAATTAACTCGGGGCAGTTAATGACTAGCAAAGAGGTGGAAACACATGCTGAAAAAAGCGCAGTGCATAACTCAATCGACAGAAGAACTGATAGTTTCATAATATCTTCAGGATAAAGAGCTTTCCAATTCATCACAAGGCCACAGTCATTCCTAATTGTGTTTTGTGAATGCACAACTGTAGTGTGATATTCACCCCTGCGCACCTGTCTCACTGACCATGACCATTGAGGGCGGGGACAGGTGCTGATGTGACCTGTGAGAACTAGATCTGGGGGGTCAGGGGCCCCAGGGGTCCACTCTTGCTTTCTGGTCAGAGACAGGAAGCATCCTTGGGACAAGAACCTGCTGCCAGTCATCTGTCTCTGTTATAAGTGATTTCTCCCTAAATAATAATAATAAAAAAATTGGCTTCTGGAAGCCAAATAAGGATGCCCCATCCAAAGCCTGAGGTAAGGATAGCATGCTGTCTGGATGGGAGCCATTCCACAGCTGCAGATCATGCTCTGACTTTCCTGACCTAGTATCCTTCCTAAGTCTTGGCAGAGCACCTATCTGGTACGTAGAAAGTATTGAAGTACGTTAGGAAGTAAGTTTTTTAGGGATTAGCTACAGCTTCAGGTTATTGGGGCATGTAATTCTATCCTGAAATGCTGGGGTAGAAAAGAATGCCAAAACCCATTGGTTAATGACAACTTCCTCCACGACAGAAGGGTTACAATGGGTGGTGGCAGGGTCATCTACTCTCTTCTGGATGGGTGAAGTGACCAAGAATTCTTTATTATTAATCCCAGTCAGATTCAGAATCATGAAAAGAAACTACCAGAAGCCCTGGAATGGCTGGTTCAACAAGATTGAACCAGGAATCTGGAGCCAGGCATTTGAAAAAAGTGGGTTTTTTTGTTTTGTTTTGTTTTTTAAGTGACCATATTTTCCATGGCCAAGTTGAGTAACACACATAGTACATAGGCTTTTCGGGCCTGTAACTTGACCTTTTCCAGAATCCTGTCCTCTGGAGTATCTATGACGTGTGCATCCAAAGTAGGAAATACGAAGAAGAAAGAAATTTATCTGTGTACAGTAAAAGCAGACAAAGCCAATGGTGGCAGAGGCCGTGTGCAGATAAACAGATGAGTCTTCTATTGAAATATTCACCGTTAGTAGACTACTACAGGGCCATTCACTCAGAAATCTGAAAACCTGCACACACGACTCTTTTCTAGTATGTTTTCAGGTGGACAGTGGCACATTCTCATGGACAGTATGTTCCTTACGTGTAAGTCCCAGTGGAGAGTTCTTTACTGGGTTTCTTCAGTGCCTTTCCAGTACTTCCCGAGACACAATTAAAATACAATCTTCATTTCACAGGCATGCCATTTCTGATGTACCTAGCACCCATTCTCCCAAGTGTTGGCAAAGAAAACATGACGGGTAAAATAGAATAAATTAAAAGAAAATAAAAAAGAACACTGTCCAAATCTAACATCATTTTCCCCTTATTCCTCACAAGTACCCTTATCAAAATAATTAATCCTTTATTCCAAAAAGCTATTTGGGGGAATTTCTCTCAAAATCACAAAATATTTGTCTATTTTTTGATCTATAGTATTTTGGGACAGAAGCCCATAAAACTGAAAAACAACAACAAAAAAGCTGAGTGTATCGTCAGGTTCCTATGCTCTGAATCCACTGGCCTGTATCACTACTGCCGATGTATCTGTCCGAGTCTAGATCCCACCACCGTACATTCTGAACCCCATTATTCTGAAAGGGATCCCTCCATTGTAAAGCACTAAAAGTCCTTGTTAATCGGGGTCCCTGGAGGCCTGGACCACCACCATCCATGTCCCCAGTTTTACACTCCATCCAACCCATGGTTACTCCTGGTACCTACAAATGAAATGAATGAAATCCAGCATTTCATGGTCTCTGGCAGTATATTCATTAAGTCACCTTCCTTTGCTGCTAGTACAAATCATCTGATATAATTCAGTTTCAAACATAGCAAACTTACCCAATCATATTATAAACAGTTTCATCAGTATTGCCAACAATTACTAAATGCAGATTATTGTGTGACTGTTAACACATAACAAGCAAGAAATTAATGTGTCAGGTTAAGCATCTGAATAGCCACACTGGTCCTATAAAAAGCAAAAAGGGGAGCATCACATTGCAGGGGCTACTTGACAGAAAAGATCCCTCCATCACATGGGGTATAAATACTTCAAGCAATGGACAAAGCTTCACTGGTCGAGGTGGCAAATCTGTCAATCACCTCTGCATCCTGACTATAACATTTATAGCAAGGTCAGTAAAAAGACTTCCGTCCTACAGAATCAGCATTCAGGAACAATGAGTAAACCTGCATAAAATGAACAAGTGGGTTATAGATAATGCATATGGATACTAACAAAGAGCTCACTGGTTTTACCAAGAATGTGGATAAATCATAGCAGAAGAAAGACACGGTAAAAGAAGTAAAGCTAAATTAGAAATGATATAGACTATTGTACCAGAGATCAAATCCCTTGGAGGTAGCCAACTGCTCTGTGATTGGGTGGGAGAACCACTCCATAGGCATACTTACACATGGTTCTATATAACTGAGTAGGTCATGGGCTGAATAGGGAAACACACTGCTGTCCCCTAAATGGACATGTTGTCAAAATTCCTTATAAACATCAATGTTTATATTTATAAACAGGAAAGTTTCTTTTTAATGGGTGACAATAATTCAGATACTATATCTGGCCTCAGTGCTGGGGATAAGTGACTCTGGAGTTCTTCATCAAAAACAGGCTACTCATGTCACTCTTCAAGCTCTAGTGAATACCATGGAAGAAGAGGAAGAAAGAATGTAAAAGCTAGAGGCAGGAGTGACACCGAAAATTGTGACACAGATATGACAGGGCCATGGCCATGATGGACATACAACAGAAATGGATACCTGTACAAGACTGGAGACTTTCAACACTTCATAATCAATAGAAAAGGTGTCCATAGCCTCCAACCCTTCCTGAAGAGCTGTTGGCTTAATGGTAGCTATAAAAGAGGGTGTTATTTCCTTAAATGGCATACCCATAGGGCCTAGTGGGGAAGAAGGGGTCAAAGGGAAGGGAATGACAGATGGTAACAGGGAATGAATATAATCACACCACAATGTACATTCATATATGTATATAAAACTGTCAAAAGCAGAAATAAAATAAATCATAGAGAACAAATAATAAGGGAACCCAAGCTGATCAATAAATGTAGTCACCCATTCAACATTTATTTTTATAAAAACACTCCAGATATTAAACTGATAGTTCTAGACATAAAAATGAATGAGAAAAATGTTTTTGTTCTTTAGCAGCTTATAATCCAGTGATTAAGGAAAAATACATAAACAAAAGATTTCATTGCATGGTTGGGTGCCAAGTTAAATGATCTGAAGCACTTGACAGAGAAGTGACAGTACCATCAAGAACAAGAGGAAGTAGCTTTTCAGTAATGCAAAAAGGAATCAGACTGCAATGCAGAGGGGAGGGAGGGAGGGAGAAAAGCAGAGAGGAAGGGAGGAGATAGAGAGGGGCACATAAATAATCAAGTACAGTAGGCTGGAAAGGGATGCTGAAGAATAGGATGTGGACAGCCCAGCAAAGGAGAGGTGAGTAGGGCACTCCACACACTGGCAGTATACGGGAGGAGGGAAAGGACATTATCTTCAACTTAGTTCACAAATAAATGTATTTATAACATTTGTCAAAATTAACATTCACGAAGGACCAGCCCAGCCACAAGAAAACAAAACAACCAACCAACCAGCCAACAACAACAACAACAAAAACCCAACTTCCTTGTCAACATTTGCCAGCAATGGCCTCAATCAAAAACAGCATGGATGGAGGGAAAGCAATTCAGAATTCTTGTTGGCTGAAAAAGAAAATAAACTCAGTGGAGATACAAACTTCTGCAAAAAGGCATGAAAGGAGTGGGTATCTGAGGATGGTCTTTGTTGCATTCGTGAAAAGATGGGAGATTTTACCTGTTAAGGCGCCACTGAAACATTTCAAAGGATTGCTAAGTGCATCAGGGAAAGATAGGACACATCTTATGCACCTTTTACCTGCTGTCTTTCTCATACAGAACACAATCTATGAGGTGACAAAAATGCCACACAAGAGGGACAGAGTAGGGGGTGTACCCCACACTCTTGAGAATGACTTGCTTTGTCCCAGCTTCCCTCTGTGAGGAGCTCAGTCACTGCTGAGTCCTTCTGGTTTTTGAGAAGGAAGAAAGGACACACAGAGAGAAAGGGGTGGGGCTGCTAAAATGAAAGTTGGGTCTGGACCAACATTCAGCAGATCACTAACTGAGGCTTTCTTCATTGCCACACTGATATTTTATAGTCTTGATACCCAATGTGTGATGCTGGGGACAGTATAAATGGCATGCATCCCTTGGAAAATTTTCAGACATCTTGGGATGGACCCAAGATCTGTTGAGTTTAATTCTTCAGTTCATCATGATCCCCGTGGAAATCATGAACATGGTAATTTGAGAAGCACTGCTTAGCAGAACCCAGAAAGGATGCTACAGAGAGAGGAAGGAAGTCATCACTGAGGTACTAAGAAAGACATGCTTTCTGCCTCTGCTGTCCTCTAGCTTTCTTCACTGAAATTCTGCAGGTATACCAGATGTCCCTAGATACCTCAGCTGACCTACATTATATATGTGCCTGCTTCACTGTGACTAAGCTCAATGTGGTACTTGGAAAAAAAGGTCTTATTATTTGATAATGTAGTATTTCATGCATTAAAGTATGAAAGGCTGATTGAACTCCCCTGCCCTCGAATGGATATTTGAAAGGAAATTGGTGATCCAAATGAACTTCTGATTAGCATTTTATAGGAAAGAGTCATATTTTACTGGGAAAGTTTCCAAGTATATTTAGTTCCTGACTGCTGCTACCTGCTGCTACCAGAACAACAGAGCAAGATTCTAATACATTCATGGACCGATAGTGTTGTAATCAGGTGATAAATATTTATCTGAATTTAGACAACAATCATGATGAAATGTTATCTTGACTACCTGTCATTATAATACATATTATGCTTAAAATGTACATGGATGAAGTTGAATCCAACTTGGGATCAGAAAAGCTAAAGGAGCAAACAGAAATAAATGATTAAACCGTAAACTCTATACTAAAAAATAGACTTCAAGATGAAATCTACTAAGGATACCGGTGGTTAAAGTAGTAAAGAAAGTAGTGTCCAGGTAGTTCGACTGTTTCTATGTTTAGGAACTGAAAGCCAGAGTTGAAGAGATGGCTCAGCAATTAAGAGGACTTGCTGCTCTAGCAGAGAGCCTGAACTCAGTCAGATTCCAGCCCCATGTCAAGTGCCTCACTTCTGTCTGGAACTCCAGCCCCAGGGCTCTGTCACTCTGTTCCGGGCTCAGTGGGCACCAGCATGCATGTGCACCTACCTAACTACCCCCCCTCACACACACATAATTCAAAAAAATACAGATTTCTAACTTGAATACTAACCATAGCACCTATACCATTTCTGCCTATGTAATCTAAGGGAACAATTATGTACCAGAAAGAATATGTTTTGATAGATAGACATTTCTAAGAACAGAGAAGCTACATCTTCTTCATGGGGCCCCAAAGTTGAATTATCCCCAATGAACATGAAGTAAAAGAAGAATTTCTTCCTATGCACTCTTGTTGGGCAGATACACACACAGGTGAGTTTTAAGAGAAAAAAATAAATAAAAGAATTTCAAAGACAGATTATTTTTTCATCCAAAACTCTCCATTTTGGCTTTGCGTATGGCTCCCCGAACCCCATATAAATGTTCCTTTTCTTTTTTTTTTTTTTAACATATTATGTATTAATTTGTTTGCCATTTTAAATATTAAGGATATATATATATATATATTCTATGAAATACTTGCTTTAAAAAGATAAATGTTCATCCTCATAGGTAATCAGTCCTAAAGACCTCATGCATTAGCCCCCAGTTTTCCACTCACATAAACTGACAGGTGATAATGGAAATAGATAGATAGATAGATAGATAGATAGATAGATAGATAGATAGATAGATGATAGATAGATAGATCAATAGATAGATGATGATAGATAGATTCTACACTCTAAGCAGAGATAGAACTGTGAGTCAGTCTACAGACATTAAGTGAATTATTTAATATATCAATTTTATTAGAGATTGTAAATACTCCATCAGTACATCTGCCATCTCCAAATTTTCCCCTTTTATAGAACTCTTCATATTATCTGAACTTACGTTTTTAAACTGAATATTTTCCTCCCTTATTAAAATGCAAGTTTCTATAGAAACAAAAAGTCTTATTTGTTACCATGTTCATTATTTTTGACATAATGTCTGTCATGGAGAAGGCAGAGGAGAGTGTTAAAAAGACGTTACCTTTTATTGATATACCTGTTTTCCATATGGTTTACACAGTGTAATTTATGAAAAGGAAAACAAAGTTCAGTTCTCAGTGGCTGACACCTTTCTATTCACCCTAGACCATTTGCCTTTCCTCAGTTGTGTCTAAGGCAAAGGCTCATGGAGAACAAAGCGATGAAGTTACTCCTGTTCTGTAAATAAGGCTGTTGCAGGTAATTTATACTTTTTTTTTCTGCTGTGCATTACTGATTCTTGCTAAATGCTGATTTAGTAAAACTGTAATCCTCTTTAGTAACCAGAATCTAGCGGCCAGACTTCCTGTGGAGGTAATTTGGCAGTTTTACTGCCTGGGGATAAAGTGGGGATGACTTCATTTCCCAGCCACCCTTGCAGTAACTGGATGTGAACAGAACTGATGTAAACAAATTTGGTAGTCCCTGTTCTCCCTCTGCCTTCCTGTGGGATAAAGTGCAGCTGTTCTGCTGATGAGGCATTTGGGACAAAGAAAATACCTTGGAGATGGCAAAGCAACAGGACAAAAAGAACCTGGGACCCTGTCATGATGGACTGCTCATATCCACATTGGTACACATGAAATCCATGTACAACTTACTCCATGTAACAAATTTGGAGGCAGACTATTTGCCATGGTCACCCTTTTCTCATGCTTCTCTTCGTGTTTGGCCTAAAAGCCAAGTACCCACAGAAGCATCCCAGAAGCAGCCCCCTCAACTGGAGACAATGTCGAAGCATCCCAGTACTGCCATAATGACAACTATAGACAATGAAGCCCACAGAAACAAATCTGGCATTTGCTGTAGTCTGCCTCCCTACCTCTCATAATCTCCTGACAGGTAGTGATTATACTGAATTCTTTCCTTAGCCAGTACTGCATACTTAGTGTATTCCTCTGACCAAACCACCTAGGCTTGGGGAGAATTCTACAGCATCCTTTGACAGCCTGAAAACTGGCCTTACTAGGAAATATTACATAAGCTAATACTGTCCCTGCAATCTTCCATCATTCTGCAGAGAAGCTCTGGAGAGGTATGGGGGCAGGTACAGCTCCTGTCACAACTCTGGGAGAGGTAGACAGAAGAACCCAGACCCCTGTAAGGCTTCCTACTACTGGAAATATGGGAAGCAGCTTTGAGTATCCATTTCCAGGGTACTTCAGGAGTGACCATTGTTTATGCAAACTACTAGAAACAGCCAAGAACTGAAGAGCTTTAGTCTACATGGAGGAAGCTACTGGTCCTGAAGAAAACTGAACTATGGTGTGACTTCTACAAGGGAAGGCAACCCAACACATTCCACTACTACATGCTTTACTCCTATCAACCTCAAGACAACAGAGCTGATCTGATACTCTGAACTGTGCTCTTAATTAACAACTTTAAATGTACACATTAAATCAGAGCACAATGCCCCAATACTTAAGGACTACAAAGAAACTACACAGTGAAATCCAGTCTAATTGATGAGTCCTAACATCAATGAGTTTCTCATGTGAGCTTCCTAGTGAGCTAGGGGTTAAGTACCCAAACTAAGGGTATCAAAGAGAATTTTAAAATCAATCCTTGACATGTGATTAAGACAGAATAGGCAATGAGCTGTGAATTCATCTCCTAAAGTAACAGGAGGAAGGATTTAAACCAATAAAGACGGAAATATTCTAAGATTGTTATTCTCTTTCATCTTCATATATTTATTATGGCCATCTGCTTCTGGGAAGGCAGAGTAGATTTTAAAAAATGTTTTAAGTTCAAGTGAAAATACGGTCCAATAGAGAAGCTAAGAGAAAATGACATAGTTCATGGAACCTGTCAGAATTCTAACTAGTTGGACTCCTAAGTTAAGGACACCGGAGGAGGGGCTCCCGTTCTTGAGACCCAGTCACTGGACAAGTCTATCATAACAGCTCTGAATACAACAGGGAAGATAGAACAGAACAATAAAAGCTTAGGAAAACCGAGGCCAACAGAGGATGGAATCAGAAAACCCGTTTCCCATCTTCAAGCTTCCACCCCAGGGCCCACCCTCCGGGCAGTGAAGATAAAAGTTCGTTCAGAACTTTTCTTTCAGGAAAAGAGTGGAGCCAAGGGAGTCTTCACTGTATTTTAGTTGCTAACTTGCCTCCAAACCAGCGACTCCTCCCTGGAGGACTTCTTTCTCCACCGCTGTGAGCAACTCCAGGGTGGAATTAGGTCATCTCCTTAGTATCCATGAACAGGTACTGGGCAGACACTGCATGTGTGAGCACTGAATTATATATTCTTATAGATTAACAGTGGCGTCTTCACTGACCCTGATGTCAGACATTCCATGGTTTGTTTAACTAAAATAAATAGGTTTATATATTTTTTTTATCAATTCACCTCATGTATAAACTTGACAGATTTGCATTTTAAGTCTCACACATAGTTGGGAAGGGCAGACTGCACGTGTCACAGGCTTCATGTAACTTTATGATCCACTGATAGGCACTGAGATCTAAAATGGCTCCTATAACACTGTTTGTAATTTCAAACCAAGGCAAAGGCAGAGCCATACTAAGTAATTACCATGGGAAACAAATCACAAAGCTGGGAGGCATCCTGACAGACGAGAAGAGGGAGCACTAAATTCCCATCTTCACCTGCAGACCCTCAATTTAGCCTTTAACAAATCACTAATGAGAATATGTTTGGGGGATGTTTGCCCATATCCAAACCATAACAAAGACCAACATAACAGTTTGTTATGGTTACAGCCGAACATTTAAGCTACAATTGAGGCTAAGGAGCAGAGAGCAGAATAAATGAAATGTATTGGCTGGGTATCAAGCATTTTCATTAAAGACCAACAAAATGCCCAATCTGATAATTCAACTAGTTTAGTTTTCAGGGAGACTTAATGCCCATGCATATTTAATTTTTTTTTTTTTAGCTTGAAGCATAAGATGGCATTTAGTTTTCTAACATAACATATTAAAGCAAATATATTCTGGTATAGGCATGAATAGAACATGTCTTGAAATGTCACATTTTTCAAGGATAATCATGTATCTTGTTTATTTGAGAATTAAAATTAAAAAAAAAAACAAAACATGTTAGAGGGAGAGATGTCTCAGCAATAAAGAACACTTACTACTCTTCCAGAAGACCCATGTTTGGTTCCCAGGATTTATGTTGGGCTCCTCACAATAGCCTGTAACTCCAGCTCTGAGGAACTGATACCCAGGTCCAATCTCTGTGATCACCCACAACATACACAGGGTACGCCCACATAAATAAGAATAAATTCAAAAATCTCATCCTCACTATAATGACTACTCAAAATCGAGTGCATATGTATATAATATATAGCTATACATGCATATGTATGTACTATACGTGCATATGTATAATTTATTATGAAACACAATACTGTAACACAGATATCATTATTTGTCAGTTAGTATGAACTGAATTATCTAGAAATGGTACCTTGGGTTAGAGGTATTGTTCTCCTCTACCTATTTATAAACCATTTCTGTGGTTATTCACCTGTTATCAATTAATTCAATACTCAGTACATTTGTATTTCAATGTTTAAAAAAAATATAAGAAAATATATAATGTGTAAAACTGACCTAGTCTTCAAGGAAAACTATAATCTTACTGAAAAAAGCTTGCTTATAAAAAAACAGTATTACTAAAACCCCACATATCATATTTAAATAAATATAATTTCTATTTCAAAAACAAATTTCATACATGGAAATCAATTAGTATTTATTTTTGATATTAAGACAATGGAAAACTACATCACTAATGCCAGTAGAAACTTTTCAGTGATGTACTTTAAATATTTAATAATGTGACCGTGAGCTAGGCTTCTAGTGTCCTTTCTCCTTGATCCCTCCCTGTGTCATTGCTCGCAAAATGTAACCAACCATTCTTCACCAAACTTTTTCATGGTCTTTCCTTCTGTCCATTTCGTTAGCTGACTCAACTTTTCCATGTAATTTCACTACAGCAAGACAACTACAATTAACTAACCTCTGTTCTCATCTACCTTAGCACTCGACTAAAATACATTTTCCTATCTCACAGTTAGATGTAGCCATGTGTCTGGGGCTGTGAACAAAGAGTGTGGGTTAAAGTGACAGGGTGAGCGATACTTCATGATCTTACCTACCCTACAGGTTGCTTATTCCAAGAATCTAGAAAAAGCATACCAGCATAAATGAATGTGTGTGTGTGTGTGTGTGTGTGTGTGTGTGTGTGTGTGTGTGTGTGTGTGTGTGTGTGTGCATATTAGTCTTTTTTTTTTCTGTTGCTGGGATAGAATCCTGTGATAAAAACGTCTTCAAATAGAAAGGGTTTATTTTGGCTTATAGCTCTAGAGGGATGGTATCCAAGATGGCAGAAAGGCATGGTAACAGTCAGGTGAGACAGAAAATTAGGCAGAAAGTCATGGAGGCAGAAATGGGGAGCTGGCTACTCAAACCTTCAGCCACACATACAGGAAGCAGAGAGAAAGGGCAGGAAGTGGGGTCAGGCTATAAGCTGTCAAAGCCCGCCCCCAGCAATTTCTTTCCTTCAGCCACCTCTGCCTCCTACACGTTCTACAGACTTCCCCAACACTGCCAACAGCCAGGGAGCAAGTTTCAAACATGTAAATCTCTAGGGGGACTTTTTCATTCAAACCACACAGCAGAGAAGCCAGGTAACGGAGTCCCTCCCCTATTGCTAGCCTGATTGGGTTCTTGGTTTTGTGACATGACTGAGAAACAAATCAATCGTGTTCTGTTGAGATTTTGGAGTTTGTTGATGTGACGGTTTGGAAGGAAATGGTCCCTAAAGGGAGTGGCGCTATTGGGGTATGTGGCCTTGTTGGAGTAGGTGTGGCCTTGTAGGCGGAAGTGTGACACTGTGGGGCTTTTTCTCAAGCTTCACTCAGTGTGACGGTTGATTTTCTGCTGCGAGATGTAGCCAGCACCATAACTACCCGCGCAATGCCACACTTCCTGTCAAGATGATAATGAACTACACCTCTGACACTGTAAGCCACCACCCCAGTTAAATGTTTTCTTTGCGAGAGTTGCCATGGTCAAGGTGTCTGTTCACAGCAACAGAAACCCAAACTAAGACAGTTGGCTGTAGCTGCTAGCATCATTTGCCACACTAATAAGTTCACTCATCCCTTGCTTGTAGATCAAAGTTTCCTTTTCTATCAAGTGTTCTCTACCCCTTCAGGCAGAATTAATCACCCTCTTCATTGTGTTCCCAGAGCAGTTATTATGTATATTTATTATTTATAGCTGTTTGAATCATTTCTGAGCTCTCTGATTTACGTGGTTTTCATCTGTGCTTTTAAGTAACAAGCCCTTGAAAATATTTGAATGATTGACAGTACTTGAAAAGTAGTATTGATTGCACAGAAAGCTCAGGCATAGATTTCTCTTTTTAATGGTTAGTATTTGATAAAATAACACATTAAACCTCAGCTTGAATGCAACAATTAACACAGTTTGTTTTAAATTCTCCTTCCTGGTGTTCAGCAATGAGCATCAGCGTCACAACCATGAATGTATCTCCTCTCTGTCTCTCAATAGCCCTCAGTACTTAAGCAACAAACCAGCTGACCAGTAATTAGATATCCCGTGATTCTTTTTTTTTTTTTTTTTTCAAAATAGATTTCTATTTTTCCTTTGGACAAAAGAAAATGAACTGATGAAAGTGTGTGTCTGGTAACTTTTCAATAATAATGTAGCCACAAGTATTTTTTTTTTAATGAGTGTCCTAGTTAGCTTTGACTGTCAACCAGCTCAGCCTAGAGTCATCCACAGGAAAGGGGGTTCTAATGGAGGAATTGCTCAGACTGGAACATGGGCATTCCCATAGGGGATTCTCTGGATTGCTGACTGATGCAGGAGGATCTTCTCCCCCACTGTGGTTGGTACTATTCCCTAGGCAGGTGGTTCTGGGCTTTATGAAGATGCTCTGAGCACAAGGCTGAGCAGCTCAGTGAGCATTTCTCCTTGCTGTCCATTTTGTGTTCACAAGATCCTGCCTGAGTTCCTGCCCGACTTGTCACAGCGTAAAGTGAACTAAACCCTTTCCTCCCAGAGTGGTTTTCGGCCAGACTGTTTTATCACAGCCACAGAAAAGCAACTACAACACGGGATCTGCAAGACAAAGGTAAACATAAAGTTGAGAATGCAGCAGCATCCACGTGTCTCTAATGTCAAAAGTGGAACTAAAACCCCGCTGTCCCGTAGAGTTCGTAAGCATTGTGTGTCTGCATCCATGTGTCTATAATGTCAAAAGTGGAACTAAAACCCCACTGTCCTGTAGAGTTCGTAAGCATGTGTGTCTGCATCCCTCTCAGGCTGCACTGGCGCATGGCTGGGTTTCCTGGGCTCGTAACTGGAAGGGAGCAACCTCATGTGCACACACACATGCATACACAAGGTAAGAGGGGACTAAACCCCTGTTAAAGAGGCACAGAAAGGACAGGGTATCCCTGAGACGTGTTTATACGGCACCTGTTAGCAAGGTGAGACAGGTGTCTCTAAACTATCTATTCAAGGTTGGGGCTTGTATTATCTGTTCATTTTACCTAAATTACTATTCCAAGAAAGTAAAACTAATGAAGAAGGGATTCTTTAGAGTCTCAAACAAAGATCAGGCTCAAAAAACCTCCTTTTTTCTTGTGGAGAAATGGAAAGTATAGCGTAGGAGGTAGAGGGGGAAGGAAGGATAGACATCTCCAGGAATAACTCTACATTCCCGTGTTTGCTGGTGATCTCCTCCATCCCAGCAGCCTGCCTCGTTCTGATGACCGTTCATGTAATAGGCCGCCATACACATCTGGTGAGAAGGCATGATCAAAACTTCATTTCTCTACATGTAAAACAAGGCAACTATTGTGAAGAGGCAAACAAGTCTTAATTGTACACTTTCTAAAATACCATTCTATTTTTCTCCACCCTGGGAAACATTGATCTGATTTTCCAAACAGATTACTGATTCTGTTCAAAGAAATAAAACAGTTGGACAAAAGACTAAGTGGCTCTATCATCCCAACTAGGACTTCAAAGAGAGAAAGAAGAAATGGGCAACATGCAGAGATCTTTGCTAATGTTTGGAAATTTGAAAGTCTATGAAAAAAATGAGCCTATAATATTAGTTGACGATCGATATGAACTCTCAGGCAAGTGAGAGGGCGCAGCAAATAAAAGGCACCGGCTGCCTAGCCAGAGAAGCCAAGCTGCACCTCAGGACCCTCATGTTAGAAGGAGAAAAGCCACTTCTGCAAGTTGTCCTCTGACCGACCACACACACCACACACACACACACACACACACACACACACACTCGCGCACACACAAACTCACACATTTAAAAAATAAAATATTTTAAAGCTTCTTCACTCCATGATCACATTGGGGACAAGTAGCTTAAACTCCTTGTTTTCTCCTTCCAAGGCAAACAAAGCAAAGAATGAAGTCACAAACCTTACAACCATGGCGTGTTTCTACCCAATCAGTGGTATGGTAGTGGCGGGACACTCCCTAACAAAATTTCAGTTATGCATCATTTCTATATCACAGCCCTTGTAGACAGTAAAACAGCAACAAGAGCCTCACTATTAACAGTAATGGTGCTGGTGGTGACAGCGACATCGGGGGTGTCCATGTGATCTCATAGGCAGTTAACTCTCATTGCACTATCTGAGCCAGACACTAGACATTCTTTCACTTAATCCTAATGACAATTAGTGAAATCTCTGTTGCTACCCATCTATCTATTTACATACACATTCATATAACCTGCATACAATATACAGCCCCATCACTAGGTAACCAGAAATGTATTCAAGGCTAATGAAGGACTTGACTGAATCTACTTAGGTTTAAACCTGTGCCTTTGCCCTCAGCCTTCTAATTAGCCAGTCATGCTACAAATCACTTCTACCACAAACAGACAAATAAATATGACTCTTCCTGTGGGCCAGGAACTTTTCTGATTGCTTTGCATGCATCTTTGAGTGACCGCTAAACCCATAAAATAATTCCATAAAGTGAAAAAGACTCATGCATAAAAATTTCTGAGTTTTCCCTAAATATAGCATGAAAACAAAAATTGCCCATATGTTTTATTAAATGAATAAACCCCCAAATCTATGAAATCTATGAAAGTATAATCTGTATTTGCAAAATGAATTTAGTTCGGGAATACAAAGCAAGAAATACTCCTAATATCTGAATGGCATTGTGACATCTATTTGATGTTAAAATAATATACATTATCAGTTTTTCAGAGCCCCCATCCAAGGTTCCAGATGCCAGAAGTATTACCCGCCTGCACTAAACACGCTGGCTGCTTTTCTTTGGCTCTCTTCCTGTTGGAATTGGGCAATTCCTTTGACACCAGATTAGGTCTCCTTCCTTGCTTGAGGGCAGGGGTGTCACACTCCTTACACAGTCAGCGTTACCCACATATCTGAGTTTGACCTGTAAGTTGTTTCAGTTTTTGCACCAAGCCTTCTCAGGGACCTTTTTCCTTTCTACCCCGAGTAGCCTGTGCATCCTTTGGACTTTCATAGGGTAGACAGGATGTAACTTACCAGAAGCACTGAGCTCCCCAGAATTGAATTAGCATTCAGAATGGAATGCCATGGCACACCTCTCCAGGTTCTTCAGATTCGTTCATCTGTGCCCCTCGACACAGATGTGTTAAGATGTCTTAGCTTGATTGTGTTTGTGCTTCACGAGAACAATCAGTCCCTTACGTCCTGCAGCTGGTTCCTTCTCCGTTGACCCCACCTCATACCTCCAACTTGACAACTCTGTGACAGAGACAGCACTTACACCATTCACGTCTTTCCTCAGCCTAAGCAAGATGGCAGGGTATGGTTTCTGAAGCAGGGCGATTTGCCTACTCAAAGATTTTCATGGATTCTCCGTCTCGATCGGCATGTGCATCCTTATCTCTCCTCCATAAGCTCTTTCCTCCATCTTCTTTCTCCAGCCACTGGCTCACCCCATGGCTTAGTAATTCAAAGCTCCAGGTTCCACAGAGATCTCTTCTTTTATTTCTCTCCTCATGGGACTGGCATTCTTATATATATTAGGTTAGACCTGCCACACACTACTTCATACCTTAGCAAAGGCTTCTCTTAGAAGGTGTGACATAGTTATTTCTTCCTTTTATCTGGACTATTACAAATAGCCAGTTTCATTAATAGTGCCTTTAATGTATACAGAGGCCTCAAGAGAGCCATCTCAAGGTCTTGTGGTATGTACTAGCTGCGTTTTGAAGGAATCCCATGGCCACAAATCTAGTCTCATGTAGAAGTTTGGAGTGCTTGGATCAAATCCTGGCTCTGAAGCAGCCTTGCTATGGAATGGCCTTATATGTAACTTACTTACTGCAATTCTTCAACTGTATTACAGGGATAACACTGCCTCCCCTGCAGGGTTGTTAGGAAACATGAAGGGTACACATGTGTCTGGAGCCTAAGCCATTACCTGACACATGCTGAACAAAAGCAGTAAAACTATGAGGATGCAGGGTCCTTTTCCTCCTGCTGATATGTAATAGTTAAGTATGTGCATTATTTAAATGTATGGCCTCGTGATCAACAAGGAGATTCAAGGATTTAGGCATTGGTAAGGACTGGGAGCAGCTTCCTGTTTTGACGATGTTGGGGGCTCAGAGCAGAACCCTCAGCTCTCCTTTGGAAGAGCAGACTGTGAAAGACAAAGGCCTGTGTGGCTGAAGTCCACTGGCAGGCTTCATTTTCCTGATACCCGCTTGCTGTATCTCCTCCTGCTTCCTCAGACTGTTCATTTCACAACCATGAGGCACATCTTGTAATTGTGACTAAATGTCTATTTAAATCCAAAACAAAACAGATGCAAATTTGGTTGAATCCGATTCTGCAAACACCAGTAACACTATGCTCGTCATCCTGGGCTATGGAAGAGAAAGGAAGTCACCTCCTTTCTCCCTCCAGAAACAAACTTATTTGGAGGAGTCAGGCATGAAAACACACAGCTCCAAAGCAGTGAGCCAGATGCCTTAACAGGAGCATAGACAGTACGAGGTGGGTTTCATTGATTGCGTCTGCCGTGGGGACAGGATTTATTAAAACATCTCACAAATTAATAAACAATACTGGTCGATTTCAGTTCATCGCTTCCTGTCTATAATGTGTTCCATACACGAGGTTGTTACCAGAGCCTGTGGAATTGAGGCTGAGGCACTGGTCGCCATACACTTGATCTGTTTGTTAAAGCCATGCCCACACAGTTTGATCTGCTACAACAACATACAAGCAAACATGGTGGGCTTCTTCTTTTCCCTTCTGCTGTGGTTTTAAAATGGCTCAGTTAGATCCTGGGAGTCAGTTCCTGCTGTCCACAGAGAAGGACCTGGGACTCTTGTTTTTGTTTGTCCTCCTTCCATCAGGTACAAACATGACCTTTAGACTATGAATGCCTCTGACTACAGCTTCAGATTCTGGCACTCCTCCAGATTAGCTGGGAAATTCCCTTTTTTGTTTTTCAGGCTTCCTTCAATCAGTTAGTCATTTTCAGGCTTAAATTGATGTTCCATCTAGCCTACCTCTGTGCAAGCTATCTAGTCTTTAGAAAGAAGCTCCATCTGAGAAGTGTTTTCTGTTGTCACATGACAAACAGCCATGACTCTGACCACGGTCGATAGTCCCCCAGGACTCAGCTTGACAAGCAGAGAGAATGAAGAGGAAGAAAACTAGAGGCTTGCCAGCATGACTGTTAAATGTCAGCTATTTGGGAGTTTATCCTCAAATGAGATACTGCTTTTATACTAGAGGACGACCACTGAGAGGCAAAACACACACACACACACACACACACACACACACACACACACACACACACACACACACACGACAGCACAATAAAGCCACAGAGGACAACCCTATCATTACTGTGGCAGGAAATAAAGCACTGATTAATGTCACCAAAGCACATGTCAGGAGGGATAATGATGATGTATACAAGTGAATTTTCCCATCCTGGACAAAGAACTTAAGTACCACCTAAAACTGAGTAATAATTATATACAAATCACCAATGACAATGCTGTCTGCTAAGCATCTATTATGTTCTCACATTTTCAAAGGGTTTGTTTTATATTTTTCTCTGAAATTTTTCTTAAGAGTCTTCCCACTTGGATTTAAGTGACACAAATTATAAAGTAGCGTGGCAAGCTCTTGCATTGCCTAACGAGGCAACCAAGGCCCGGCAAGAACAGAAACAGGATACCAGGCTCCCTCAGCCATTACCCAATGTGCCAAGAGAACGCTGCAGCTGGGAAAAAAAGACACGCCACATGGCTGTCTAAATCCACACTGGCTGGAAACAACACTTGAGAAAACAGGTTCCATTTGTGCTTTTGGCCACAGGGACACTGGGTAGAGTAAGAAATAAAGTAATCATCAGAGCCCAATTGCTGCCCAATAAGACAGATAAATTCTGTTTGAAAAGTAGAAGATAGAAGAAACTGAAATTCCATAGGGTGGCTCTGTGCTGCAGCCATCACATGATTAATTAGTGCTCTAAGTACCACTCTTGAATCAGCCAACGGGGATCTCAAGGTCATTCGAGGAAAACTTAACAAATGACAGACGCACGTAACTAGCAGTTATCACTTTCTTTGTGCTAACTCATTGACCAAAATTTAGCCGCCACTTTTAGGTGATGCTCTTTAGTCTACAGCCAGAAGTTCACCTAGAGTTGAGAGTGCACTGACACGAGATGGTTATGATTGTCCCACCTGTCCTGTTCTAGTCATGGATAAATTCTAGAAGACTGTTATTAAAACCTAGTAAATTTTAGAGCATTTGAAAGAATGAAGAAAGGAGTTAAATTTTTAAATTGGTAATATTTCATAAGCTCAAAAACATGCAAACTTAAAACAAGATTTCAGAGTCATCTAGGACAATGCTCAATTCTTGGATGGATTTTTTTTTTCTATTTCAGCAGTTCTCAAGCTATGGGTTGTGACCATCATAAAACACATTTCTGATGGTCTTAGGAACAGAGACACCACTCAGAAGCAAAGTTACAGTTATGAAATAGCAACAGAATAAATTTATGGTTGGGATTTCCTAAGATCACTGGATGTATGTGCTTTTTGATGGCTGCAAGCCACAGGTTGAGGAAAACTGTCCTAGCTGAGCATCTGCAGCTTTTTATGGATGGAGAACCCTTGATGCCAATCAACTAAAAAGGGATTGGGTTCCTCCTCTATCCTCCAAGATGGTTTTTAGCAATGCTGTTCATATTAAATTGTGAAGAGCAGTGCCGTGGAGTTTTGTGTTGGTTTCGCAGACTCTGCTGTACAGCAGTGGACTGTAAGTGAGTCATCTAACGTTCATTCCCGTGGCCAGTCCCTCTGTGCTTCGGCCTCCCCAGTGTCTCCATCTGGCTTCTCTACGATTGTTTTGTTCAAGTCAGAAAAAAGAAATACTGCACGTGAAACTTACGTTAAGTGGGATGCTCTTGGAGTCCCTTCTGGACATGCTGTAAAAACTCACTATCCTCATTCTATTTTAATGAAAGAAACAGACACTGGTTTGGAAGAGGTGGGAGGAGAAAAATGAAGGCAGCAGGAAGTGGGAGGAGACGCTGAGAAAGAGAAAATGAGTACAAAATGCAGATGGACAGTTCATAGACTTGTCCTTCGGAACTCATAGAGTTATGCCACAGGCTGAGAATTTCTTGTCTAAAATCTGTGTGATGTGAAATATTTTAAAGCCTGAAGTTCTTGGATTCTAGAATAGTTGCAAAGACGTAATGGGTTATCATGGAGATAAGACCCAAATGTAAGCATGGGTTAGGGTTAGGGTTAGGGTTAGGGCTAGGGCTAGGGTTAGGGTTAGGGTTAGGGTTAGGGGTTAGGGTTAGGGTTAGGGTTAGAGTTTAGGGTTAGGGTTAGGGTTAGGGTTAGAGTTTAGGGTTAGGGTTAGGGTTAAGGTTAGGGTTAGAGTTTAGGGTTAGGGTTAGGGTTAGGGTTAAAGTTAGGGTTAGAGTTTAGGGTTAGGGTTAGGGTTAGGGTAGGATTAGAGTTTAGGGTTAGGGTTAGGGTTAGGGTTAGGGTTAGGGTTAGGGTTAGGGTTAGGGTTAGGGTTAGGGTTAGGGTTAGGGTAAGACGGTCTTAGGGTTTCTATTACTGTCAAGAGGCATCATGACCACAGCAGCTCTTATAAGAGAAAAACATTTAATTGGGGTGACTTCCATTTTGATTATCATCTTGGTCCAACATGGGACATGCAGGCTGACATGGTGCTTCAGCAGTAACTGAGTGTCCTACATCTTGACTTGCAGGCAGCAGGAAGTGGTCTGAGCACTGGCTGTGGCTTGAGCGTATCTGAGCCCTCAAAGCCTGCCACCATGGTGACATACTTCCTCCAACAAGGCTACACATTCACTCCAACATAGACACATCTCCTATGAGAAAGAACCACTCCTTTTGAAGTCCATTTGATTTCAAACCACCACATAAACTACAGTTAATTTTTATATAATAATCTTAGTGTGTCTATGTTTTGATATATCTATAAAATCAAGAGAGAGAAGAGAGAGGGAGAGAGAGTGGGGAAATCAGGTATAGAATTTTCTCTTTGTGGCACCAAGTTGGTATTCAAAGAGTATGGAAGTCTGGAATATTTAAATGATGGATGCTCAGCCTGAATTGTCATCCATCTTTTTTTTTCCTGCCCCTCTCATCCTTTAAAATGCTTTCCATTTGGCTCTAGCTTTTACCCTTATACTACAGGCACGCCTCAGAGGAAACACATGCTGCTTGTCCACAGTGAGACATCATAGTAGAATGGCTCTAGGCCCACTTCATACTAAGTGGTGAATGATGACAACTTGAAAAAAGATAATGTCATCAAATGTCCATATACAACAGGGTGATGCCCTCGGTCCTGAATTTCATGCACAAACAAGCAAGTAGCTGAGATATTTGGGGCGAAGATATTTGGGGTGCATAAGAAATGACCAGTCTTTATTTCTAGATTCATCTGGATTTGCCATAAAAGCAGAGCTTGGTTTTATCAATCCATGCACAGTGCCTTTCTTTCTAGACAATGGCTGGTATTCCAGGAATGATCAGCTATTGCACCACGTTTCCTCGGCCTTTTATTAGCACATAGCTTCCCTAAAGCCTTTATCATGATGCTCTTATCTTTGAATACCATGATTATGTGTCCCACCAACTTCGAGTTTCTTGGAAGCAGACACCACATCTTGTTCATTCTTAAGACCTTCTGGGTTGTTGATCAGTTGCCTTTTTCTTTAAGATAGCTCAGTCTGGCCTCTAATTAGTGGTTTTTCCTGTCTCAGCCCCCAGTGACTGGGATTATGAGTGTGAATCCGCACACCTGGACCTAGTACTATCATTATGCATGTGTAGCTACAGGCCCTTGCGCAAGGAGTCAACAATCTCCGCAATGGCTTCGGGAGTCTTACTTTTAGGGAGATAAAGTTAAGACTACAAGGTGGTCTCTGTACCTTGACTTACAGATCATCAGCATGGAGCCAAGAATGGGTAAAGTTTTCATTAAATTATAAATCTGTTAAAGGCTTATTTGTGACTTCCATTTAAGACTGGCCCACCTTGTTCTTCAAATGTCCATCTAGTCACATTCTCACTCAATAAGGGCTGCAGATTACCTACTAAGTATTCCTGTGTGCTCACATGTGTGGAGGATGTATATACACAAGTATGTGAAGGGCAGAGCACAGTCTTGGGTCTCAACTATAGGAATACAGGACCTTACTGGCCTGGAGCTCAACAATTAGGCTACATTAGTTGTTGTCCAAAGAGCCCCAAGTACCTTCCCATTTCCAGCTCCCTAGTGCTTGGATTACTGGATTATTGACACATGTGTTTTTTTGTAACAATCAGCAATATTTTATTTTTACTTTTTAATTTTAAGAGTTCCATAGCAATTACTAATTCAAGCATATTAAAATTTCAGTCTCATTAAAATATCCAATCTCTCTCTCTCTCTCTCTCTCTCTCTCTCTCTCTCTCTCTCTCTCTCTCTCCTTAAAGTTTAAGTCTTTCAGCTGTGGGCTCCTTTAAAAATCAAAGTTAAGTATTTTCTTCAAGATGGAAGAACCAGATGCCTAGACTTTTTTTTAACCTTTTTATTCTTTTAACATTTTTAGTCCTCTACACAGCCTTTTAAATACTTTTTGTCCACTAAAATTAGCTTTAATTTCACATTATTTCTCTAAAATTACCTCACATATATATATATATATATATATATATATATATATATAGAGAGAGAGAGAGAGAGAGAGAGAGAAGTATATAGAGAAACACTTCAAGTTACAAGATGCCAATCACCTCAGAGATAAGGAGGGGGGGGACTTTTTATAAGTGTCTAAGAATCAGAGTCTAAAGGGAAAAAAAAGACAAAATACTTTCATTATTTACAGCCTCTCTGCTGAGATGTTTAAAGAGTTATTTCAACAGAGAAGTCTGGAGCAGGATTAAAGACACTGGAGTGTTCTGCTACATCTAATTAGACAGCAAAAGCTGGAGACTGCCTTCCATCACCACCACTGCCTTCGCAGCGAGCAGTAAAAACAGCTTTAATCATTATAACTGACCTTTGACAGGATTCATATGCTACCAGGCCTGATGTTTCACTGTCGGCTGGAAAAAAAACACAACTAACTCCTGAGGAAATGCATACTCACTGGAGCAAAAGACAGGCAAGTACGTTCCACACCAGCCGATTGAGATGGGTGGCCCCACCTCTCAGCTTACACCCCCCTAGCTTTGTCCACTGGACACATAGCACACGTTTGGGTGCCAGAGTGAGGTGATGCTTACCACAAGATAACAGCTCCCATTTTCTCCTTTCTGAGCAACGTTGAGGTGCCTAGTTAAACTACCACAGCCTGCACCCGAGGAAGAGGGGAGGCTTAAGGACCAAAGGCATCCTGCCACCCTGCCACCCTGCAAGTCTATAAAAGGTAGGATCAATTCTCTTCAGCAGTGAGTCATAACCTCTACGTCCTTGAAGAGGAATTTTGAGAAATGCCAGAGTCACAGAACTACACAGCCAATGACACTGATTAAATGCTCTGCTTGCTATATGTTTTATTGAAGGTGGAGTTGGGGCAGCAGGTTAATATTGCTGTGACCAGGGGAACAGCACGGGGAAGGAAGGTTTGGCATCTTCCCTTAGGAAATACTACTTGCAAATTTTGCACTTTCTGATAAACTTCACCGAAGTCGATATTTTATGTAATCGTAGTTTAGCAGACACCCCCTGCCCCAGATTACCTTAAAAAAATACTACTGTCAACTGCTCGGGTTTTTACCTACAAATGCATGCTCACACGTAGCCAGCCACATGCAGCTGCAGAAACTACAGATCTTAAAGGCCAGAACTTGTTACCCTGTCAGTGGCTTCCATGGCAATAAGGACTAGAAATGTGCATTCAAAGGATGCTTATCTAAGGGAATCAAAGAAGCTAACGGTAGAAAAAAGTATGTGTCCCTCTTCTGATATTCCCAGCAACTTAAAGTTCTTTTCAATACTCAAGTTAGTATATGAAAACACACTCTGGAAAACAAGCCTGTAGGCTAGAATGCTTATATTTAACATTTAATGATACAAGGCTATGTCACTGCTACCGCATGGGAAAGAATGCTATCAGGCTCTGTGCTCTGGCTTCCATGTTTGTGCACACTTGCATGCATGCGTATCTGCATGCATGCACACACGCACAGCACACACACACACACACACACACACACACACACACACACACACACACACACACACTAATGTTTTGTTTAATTTTTAAAATTGGTATCCTTGCCTGTAGGAAAGACAGTGGTTCCCAAATTTTGCTGCACATTGGGAAATACTTGGAAACCTTTTAAAACTTACTATATTGAGCTCACATCCCAAGTCTACCATTTCAGAATCTCTAAGTAGCTGACCTAGATTTCAAACGTCCCCGGGTAACCACAGTGTGTTGTCACTTTTGAAAAGCCAATGGTGTGAAATGCTACAACTGCACGGAGGCCCGAGGCTCACCCAGAGTCCTCCTTGAAGGGCAGTTTGCTGGGCCGCAGCCCGTTTCTGACTCAGTCGGTTTGGACTGCTGTTCCTAACAAGTTCCTGGGCCATGTTGAGAATGTAGAGGCACCAACATAGGATTAGGCTTGCGTCCAGAAACGTTTTTTCTTTTGCCATCCTGAAGATGTCTTCCTCAGATCGCTGGCATCAAGGGCCCCAGCTGGGCTCAGTGAAGATTCTTAGTCTCGCCTTCAGAAGTACCAGGTCAGAGTTAGGACAGACGAGGGCATCCCGATGCTAGCCCCTGCACCCCATGGTCCTGTTCTTAAAAGCAGGAGTGCCACAGCTTTGCCTTTTTCCCTTGTGCTTCCGATAGTTCTCCACTCTGCTAACAAAAATGGTTCAGGCATATATAAAAAAAGAAAGAAAGAAAGAAAGAAAGAAAGAAAGAAAGAAAGAAAGAAAGAAAGAAGGAAGGAAGAAAGGAAAAAAGGAAGGAAGAAAGGGAGAAAGGGAGAAAGAAAAGAAGAAAGAAAGAAAGGAAAAAAGGAAGAAAGGAAGAAAGAAAAAAGAAAGAAAGAAGGAAGGAAGGAAGGAAGGAAGGAAGGAAGGAAGGAAGGAAGGAAAAGAAGAAAGAAAAAACCTCTACCAGAGAAGTGAGGACTACATTCCCTGCAGAGATGGCTCTTTGGAACATTATTCTGTGGGCCAGAGGTCAAGGTCACAGGTGGTGTTTTCAGATAACAGTTGATGAGTTAATTCAGTTGGGAAGAGTCTGCAGTGTGCCGATCACACACCCCTCATTATCTGCAAATATGTCTCCCTTTCTAGAAAGTTTACTGTAGTACACAGTAGGTGCTTTATATAAAATATGATTACATGCATTTGGGGCTGTTCTAGATCCCATTTCTGGGACTTCAAAAAAAATAAAAGAGAATGCTTCCTTTCAGGGTTTTCCTTGTGCTTTGGTTTTAACAAATGGGAAGTTAGTGCTAAAATATTTAATTTGTTTATAATTTTAAAATGACTTTGGTAACTGCCTTGACGGATGGTTTGGAGCTATTCAAATACAAAATCGTACCCCAATTGTGCCACGCACCAGGCTGGAGCGTTGGGAGAAACGATGTGGTCACACTGTGACTCTATTTCTTCTCTTGCAAAGTTGGGATAATGATGTGTCCCAGCTCATGGGAATAAACTCACACAGACAAACACTCGGCTCAGTGCCTACAACATAGCAAGTCTTCTATAATGTGAGCTTTTGTCTCATTGTTAGTGGACATTCAGCCAATGCTAAAGAATATAGTAGAGGGTACACATGTAGCCAAGGAGTCATTGAGAAAGGGAGCCCTGGGGTTCTATCACTCTTCAAAGTCTGGAGTCTAAAATGTAAGTCTGGCTACAACGTGTTGTTCAGTGTGAGAGTGAGCTAGAAATATTGGCTGCCACTGCTTCAGCTCTATTAAACTTCCCTGGTTTCTTTCCTTCCTTCCTTCTTTTTCTTTACAGGTATGTGCCATCATTCTCAGCTTAAGGTTGTTGGACATTTACATGAATAGTGCCAGAAGAGAACATCAAAGGCCCTGGGGATGGAGATAGAGACACTTGCCAGCCTGGATGTGGATGCTGGGAAATGAACTCAGGTCCTCTGTTTGAACATCCAGTGCTCTTAACTACAAGGCCATCTCTCCAGTCCATCCCTCTTTCATATTTCCACATAAAGCAAGCCATGCTCACTACATCACAGCACTAGTATGGGCTGCAATCTACAGTAGATGCCTCCATGTCAACTTCATTTACTTTTAGTCAAATCCAAAGTAAAAACTTAGCTGTTGGCTTAAATGCTGGTGCTTATTTTTCAGAGACACACCAAAGACACAAATCTGTAGTCCATGTCATTATTTGGAGTCCTAATGTTCCAAGTAAGACATAATTAATGCTATATGACGAAAATCCACTTCTAATGATGCCACCTTTCTTCCCATTATTGGATTTTTCCTACACAGTACTCAAATTTAATATAACAATGAAATGCATCATTAAGTTTTAGCTATATTTAAATGTATAGCTTGAGCATAAGCATCCAAGATCCTGCACACACACATAGAGACATCACCTGTTAGATAAGAAATACATACTAATATCAAGGCCTTGCATATATCATAAGACACATTCATTGCTTATTACTACAGATCTATGATATATATGTGAAGGTTAAGCTAAGTTTGGGGTTCAGTTTGGTTCAAGGAGACTTAAAGGCATTTTATTTGGCACAAATTCTAGTGGGAAGTGTCAAAGACCAATAATCTCCTAGGACCATTCAAATCTGTTGCATTATATAACTGGCCTAGCTTTTTAAATAGTTAAAGGTTTAAAGGGTTAATTTAGAGGCTAAATCCTGCCATAATATATGGAAGAGGCTTCAAGTTACTAGGACCTGCATATATAAAGCCCTCATAAAAGGGTTGAAAACACTCACCACATTGGTTGGTTGAGAACTACAGATGATATGACAATGACAGTGGTGATAACTAGCCAGCTGAGACTGGTTAAGAACTCATGTTAGAAACAGTGCAGACAGTGTACCTGGTTGTCACACTCTCCAACAGTACCATTAGAGCCTTGTCCCACCCACTTTATAGCTAAGAGAGCTGAAGCTGGGTGAGGTTCGTTGATGCCAGAGCTAAAATGTCAACCTAACTCAGTGAGGACAAGAGCTGCAGCCTGACATGCTAACCTAGTCTGACTTTCCAAAAAGCACAACCAGGTAGAGAACTCCTTGGTAGGGTTTAAATAAAAATATATGAAAACAGAAACAAACAAACAAAAAACAATCTACACACAGTTAAGACTACTAAACTATAGCCCTAAAGGAAAGTAGCAAGAAGAGCTAAAACCTCACACAAGTCAGATCCTTTGGAATATTGCTGAAAACATTATCAAGGGTATTAGGCTGATGGAGTCTAAGATAGAATGTCAATCTTGGAGGCATGAAGCTTTAGCCTCAGCCCGGGGTTAATGGAAATATGCAATAAAGGATGAGGAACTACCAAGGACCAATGTGTGCCAAGTAGAAAGCCTCCTGCTCCCATGAAGGCTTTGTCTAAAAGGATCAAAGGCATCATCATGTCAGAGGGATGCCTGATGTTGAGTTCCCTAGTGTTTATCACCCTCTGTTTATTACAGAGCACAGGGAGACTGGAGATAGAAAAACACTACTTCTGACAAAGAATAGGACATGCAGGAGAGAAAGAGCTGTTTTCATTCTAGCCTCTTGAAACCACGGGGGCGAGAGTTAAGTCTGTACACAAGTGAGTTGCCATAGTTCAGGCCATTAGAGTTGGAGAGACAAGGGAAGACAGGAGAGCCTACTTGAACATGGTGCAGGGAAGCAGGATTTCCAAAGGAAGTCAGAGTGCTGGTGTGCTATGAATTAAGAGGAGAAGCAATGGGTGATGACAGAAAGCACTCAGGGATGACATGTGGTTAACCTCATGTCAGGGGATGCCTCAAGCTAAGGTCATTTACACTAAAAAACCAAAGAAGACATCAAATCACTCGTTTCATTTTGGGGATTTCTTTTCTTTTTAATTAAAAAACTTTATTTTTCATTTTACATACCAACCCTAGTTCCCCCTCCCTCCCCTTCTCCCATCTCCCATCTCCCACCCTTTACATCCCCCATCCACTCTTCAGAGGGGGTCAGACCTTCCTTAGGGAGTCAACAAAGTCTGGCATACCAAGTTGAGGCAGGACCCAACCCTTCCCCCTGTATCAAGGCTGAGCAAGGCATCCCACCATAGGGAGTGGGCTCTGCAAAGGCCAGTTCATATATCTGGAATAGACCCTGGTGTCACTGGCAGGACCCTCTCCAACAGATCAAGCCACACAACTGTCACCCACATTAAGAGGGTCTAGTTCTGTCCCATGCAGGTTCCCCAGCTGTCAGTCCATAGTCCATAAGCTCCCTCTAGCTCAGGTCAGCTGTCTCTGTGGTTTTCACCACAGTGGTCTTGACTCCCCTCTTGCTCATAGGATCCCTCTGCCCTCTCTTCTACGGACTTCAGGAACTCAACCCAGTGCTTGGCTGTGGATCACTGCATTGGTTACTGGATGTAGGTTCTATGATGACAATTAGGGTAGCCATTAATCAGACAAAATGGGAAGGACCATTCTGACAGTCTCTCCACTATTAGCAGAAGTAATCCTTGTGGATTCCTGATGATGAATTCACTCATAAGTGGATATTAGATAAAAGAGCAAGAGATAACCAGGCTACAATCCACAACCCTAGAGGAGCTATGTATAATGGGGGACCGTAAGAGGGACACACAAGGAAGGCACCAGGAAGGGAAAATAGTTAAGATCTCCTGGGTAAACTGGGAAGGGGGCAGAAGGGAGGGGATGGGAACACGAGAGATGAAGAAGACCAAGTTGGGGAGAGGATGGAGGAGAAGAGCGATGAAAGGGAGTTAGGAAGGGACCCAGTGCTGGATAAATTTGGGGGATTTCAAATGCTCTAACGAGATGTGTGCATCTGAAACAAACCCCAAAACCCGAAGCCCTCTTTTGTATTCATTTTTGCTGCCAGGAACACGTAAGAGGAGAAAGATATTCGTGAAACCTTGCAGTGCTGTTTTAAATATGATCAGGATTCAGCCACAACTGACACACATCAGAAAACAAAACACAAAAATGTTATATAAGAATTACTGTAGTTAATCTCTGCACAGTCATGGAAAATTGAATGGTGTCTAGAGATAGGAGCAAATGAATGTTTAGAAAAAGCTTTAAGAAGTAGGGAACAGTAAATTTGATAACAAATGCAGTGAAATGTGGTCATGTAACAGACAAAGGGCAGAAATGTATGATTAACGGGTGGCACTAAGTCACCATTTACTACTTGTGAAACCAGGAAGTATATTCCTTGATTGTTTCTCACCAGCCACATAAATGGAAGCCACATTCACCCACCCATTCTATCTCCAAGGATGGAGGGAGGCTACACCCTTTTAACATTTTTTCTTTTAATTCATGAACATGATATGAACTCTCTTAAGGCTGTCAACTCATCCTCTATGTAAAGATAGGCAATAAAACCAGCTCAGTGTGAAGGTGATACAATGTGAAGCTGGGGCTGTGGTGGCTCACGCCTTTAATCCCAGCACTTGGGAGGCAGAGGTAGGTGGATCTCTGTGAGTCAAGGCCAACCTGGTCTACAAGAACGAGTTCCAGGACAGCCAGAGCTACACAGAGAAACCCTGTCTCAAAAAAACAAAACAAAACAAAACAAAAACAAAAACAAAAACAAAAAAACCAAACAAAAAAACCAAAAAACAAACAAACAAAAAATCAAAACAACGAAACGAAACAAAAAGCACAGAGCAGAGTACTCCACTTCCGTGAATAATGAACAAAATCAAAATCCAAAAGAATGACATGGGATGGGGATGACACACTTTTAGTAACGAAAAACATTTTTTCTTGCACAGAAGTGTGGCTCAGTGTGGCCCAAACCTTCTAATATTTGAGGGAAGAAAATCCCCAGGGATTTCCCTTCCCAACAAACTAAACCAACAGTACAAAGATGAAGATGGCAACAGGGAACACAGCCCGCAGATTGCAGCAAGAGGATCATCCTACCAGGAGAACTGAAAGCCCATTCCCATGAGTGACGCCTCCGTGCCTTAACCATGGCACACTTAACGAACCTCAGGGCTGCTTGCAATGGTCACGGCCAGAAGCGACATTTTCAGCGGGAGAAAAGGAAAGTGATCAAAGTTCCCAAGCAGGTAATTCACAGATACGCTTTAAAACACAGGCCATGGGAACCTTGGTCCCCCTTTCTCTTGTGCCATGGGAACCTTGGTGCCCGTGTCTCTTGTAGGCACCCCACCGCCAGCCTGTGTTCCTCACTTCACAGGAGTTGCTTACTCTCTCAAAACATGACTTGGAAAGATGGAGGGAAATTAGCACATTGATTTCCCAGCACTCTGAAGGCCAAAAGCAGCACACACACGGTCATGTTTCAGATGATGGAATGTGAAATTAAATTAAGGGATGCATCTGTGCTCAGCCCCTAATTGCCAGCCTAGTGAAAGGTTTTTAAGGAGCAGAGAGAGGGGGGAGAGAGAATGAGCAGAGGAGGAAGCAAGGTGGGTGCAGCCTGAGCTCCAGTTTGCAGACAAACTAGATAGGGTCACTGAAGAAACTCAAATCTCCATTAAGCAAATCAGTCAGCGGTTGGCATCTTTAGTAACACTGACACTCTGGACACATTTCCGTCATCTACAAATCTGAAGTATTTTAACTTGGGAGGCTAGGGGGATTTCTTTCTTTTTAAATCATCACTTTGTCAAATACCAGTTCCTGGGCTTAAACATATTTCTAATTCTCCTGATATGCTCTCTGATGGGTTGGTCCTAGGGTGTAGTTTGTTTTCAAATGACAGATCACTAAGTGAAAACATCCGGTTCATTTGTGCCACAAGTCTTCGGCCAGCCATCCACAATCAAGTCTGTAACTGCAGATTGTGCTCTCCCTTGACAGAAATGTAAAATGTACATGTGTGTGATAACTATTTATAAACTTACATAATTTACCCCTTCTGGTACAAAATGGAAAACGGAACAACTATGACTTGTTTTTCTCCAGTTTTGTTCTGTACAAAACTGATGATAAATAACGATAGGTGTTACCAGAAAAAAATACTTCTCTGTGGATGAATCAATTTGAGAAGCACTAGAGTCAGGCATTTCCTTTGCTTTGGGGCTTTTCAAAGCCCTCCATATGCTAACGCATGCTGAAGAGAGATACTGGATAGTGTTTCCAAAATGGACTGCTGGTCATCCTCTCTGGGGACCCCGCTGTGCTGGGAAACGCTGTGCATCCTCCTGACCCAGCACACACTCATCTGTCCAAACCCATCCTCAAATCACATTTTCGATGTCCTCAAATCTGAGCGACGGTGTAATGTTGGCCTAATGACCTCAGAAGCCAGATGCCCAAGGCTACAAACTAATAACTGCTGTTCTGTTGCGAGATAATCAACCAGTCAGAAACAGCAGACAGAGGCAGATTAACATACAGGAGCCTGGTTTAACTGCAGGTACGGTCGCCTACATAGGATTCCAGTTCAGTATTACAAGGGTTTTGCATATTTGAAGACGCAATTCCTTTGGAGATTAGATATAAGTTGAACAATGGGCTCTTTGCATCCTATATGTTTCAGATGGAATGCCTAATTGTTCCCAGCTGGCAGTCAAATTGTGTAATCCCATAAATCAGAGTTTCCATGATGGTTATGGCTGTTGCTTTAATTATTAAACTAATAGCACAAATATAAGATTACATAGATAATTCAAACACAGTTGAAAGATTTACTTGTTAGCTGGCTGGTGGTATAATAATTTCTTGTTGTATGCTGAAGGGAGTTCTAATTACCAGGGAACTTAGGTAACTTAAGCTTCAATAGGAACTTAGCCAGGCTCTTGACACCTTGCTCTACTGTGAGCAGCAGGGCATGTACACCAGACGCAAAGACATTTGCAGGAAGACTTGGTAGAGGTCACCTTGCTGTATGATTGAGAGTGGAGGCTGCTCAAACCCTGCTACCATCGGAGAACCCTTTGGCAACAACAACAAAATAGTGTTCACAGAAAGCAATGCTCACATACCCAGGATGAAATGCAAATTTGTACTAGCTCTTGAGTGGGGTAACTGTGCAAAATCTAGAAAAATAAAAACAGCCCTAGGTTTGTCGAGCTACTCAGTGGGTAAGGAACTTGGACACAAGTATGGGGACCTGAATTCGGACCCCCAGGCTCACACATGGCACATGGAGCTGGACTCGGTAGCATGTGTCTGTAATCCCAGCATGCCACGGTGAGATGAAAGGTAAAGACGGGAGAGTCCCAGAAAGGTTGTAGGTCAGTTAGCCTGGAATACACATCACATCGGTGGACCACAGTGACTCTGCCTCCAAGGAGGAAGAGGGTGAGGACTGATAAATGGTGTTGTCCTCTGACACTCACACTTATTCTGTCACATGCTCACTGGCACTCACACTAACACAAACACTCGAGCACACACATACATTACAAACAAGTAGGCATTCCTTCCTTCACGATTCTGTAACTTAGACTGCGTGTTATACACGAATGAGCGCATATGTGCAAAACACATACAGATGCAAAAATACATTATGCCACATTGTTTATAATAAAAGCAGTCCTGAGGGAACTACTTCGAAAATGAACAGCAAATTTTGAAGAATTATATCCAAAATAAATAAATAAATAAATAAATAAATAAATAAATAAATAAAGATAAAGTCTTCATAATTTTACATTGGGTTGCACACTGAAATTGTAAAATTTATAATATGCCTTCTTTGGTTACCTAATGTGTATTGTTTGTGGTTGAAACCATGTACATATACCACATGCATGCAGTAGCCTGCAGAAGTTAGATGAGGCATCAAATCCCATGAATCTGGAGTTACAAATGGTTGGAAGCCATAACATGTGTTCTGGAAATCCAATCTGGCTCCTCCACAAAAGGTAAGTGCTCTTAACCACTGAGCCATCTCTCCAGGCTCCAAGATACGCCAATTTAATGAAAGTCATTATTAAAATTATGTTCCCCTATTCCTTCTAATTTTTTTAAATGTGGCCACAATTAAATACCAAATCATACATGTGGGTTTAACTCACTGTTAATATTATATTTCTGTTGTACATTGCTGCGATGTCTCCAAGAAGAATGTCAGTCATATGTGTTTCTATACAATGCAACACACAAACACACACACACACACACACCACACACAGACACACCACACACACACACACACACAGACACACACACAGACACACACACACACACACACACACACACACACACACACACACACACACAACAATAGTAACAGTTTTTTAGATGGCACAGAGATCTAACATAAAGATTACTTTGCTTTTACTTAACTCCTCTGAGGTGTGCTTTACTTTGCTGGTGAGGTGGGGTTGTGATGCCTACTGAGGTTCCTGCACAAAAGTGCAACAGATGCTCTCCAGCACAGAACAGATGTTCTGGAGTCTGCTTGCAAGGAAACCATCCTTAATGCTAGTATGAAGCCCAGAGCTGCTGCCCAGCAATGGGTGAGGCAGTATTTACTGTGCGTGTGCACACTGTGTTACGTGTGTGAAAGAAAGAGAAAAGTGAAGGCACACAATAGAGACGCACATGTTGAGAGAACAAATAAAGGGTTTATTTTCAAGTCAGAGTTGTGGGTACACCAATCTGTGCCATCATATTCTATATGTAAATGGATTTTTAAAAACTATTTGTTTTATTCTATGTGTCTGGGTTGTCTGTGCTCCAAACGAATGTCTAGTACCTTAGGAGGCCAGAGGACATTGTGTCTGCTGGAACTCGAGTTCCAGACGGTTGTTCACCTGTGTGCCATTTGGGTGCTGTGCTTGGAACCGAACCCGGGTCCTCTAGAAGAGAGCAGCAGGCACCATCTCTCTAGATCCACAGGCAGTTGTTGATAAAGTCTGGGTGCAGTTGCTCAGCAGTGAAGATTTTCATAGGGACAGGGAGGAAACCATTGACCTCGCAAGCTGAGGCACTTGTCCCAAAACTGTCTAGACTGGACAGGTACAGAAGGCAGGAGGCAGAGCCTGATCTCATTACTTCCAACCAGAGAGATGGAGAGGAAGCCAGGATGAGTGCCAGCCTAGGGGAGATTAAGAACCGCTGCCCACACGATGTAGGAAGAAGCATCCTTGCCAAACAGACAACTCCTCAGAGTGACTGGGGAGGAAAACAGAAAAGCCCTTCCATCCACCAAGATGCTGTGTTTCCCCCTGAAGAAAACGTCTTTGTTAGCATGTAACTTCAAGGTAACAGTGAAAACCCGATGTAAGCCACCAAGGTCAGTCTGTCTTTCCTATTCCAGGTCCGTGTGCAAGTCTTCAAATTAAACTAGACTCTGCTATGTGCGAAACCACCCAGGCGTCAGGGGGATACTGAGAATCCAGTGAAAATAAAAACCTAGTGTAATGTAGCATAGCATTTATTTCAGTGGCTGGATTTATTTCAATGGTTTTAGAAATGATTTCAGTTCGATGGTCAAGGAAACATGAAGAGGTCACTTAAATTTTTCAGCTATACTTTGCTGCACTTTCTGAAGGAATCTCTATGTTGTAGCATATGTGACTCGGTGATTATAAGAAGGCCCCCAGGCATATTCCTCATGTGTGGTCCAGACTCACTACTCAAAGAATGTTAGCAGAAGGACGGCTTTTAGTAAACTGAGATTCACAAGAGAAAGTAGCTTAGAGATCACCGTGAGAGTTACACAGCCAGGGGACTTGTACTGATCTGAAGGTGAGGTTTAAATGGGTCCACAAGACCCAAGATAAATGCTAAACAGGTATTTATTATGGAAGCACTTACACAAATAATAGTAAATAACCGCAGTCTTCCTGCTCCAGAAGATGTAGTCTCCACCCTTCTGATACTCTCTCCACAACCCAAGAGAGTGAGCCTGCCCCTCCTCTGCCATATAAAGGGGTCACGCCTGTACAGCTGAAGCCACACCCCTAGGATGTGGCCACCACAGCAAGTTCACTGGCAAAGCAAGATGCCACTATACTGGCCCTTCACTCTCCATTCACTTATCTCTTCATTCAACATCTCCGAGTGCAAAACATTAAGATTCTTTGAGTGATACTGTTGTCTTGGGGGAGGGGGTCTTCATAAAGAAACAAATAATATCCCATCATGATAAGCACAGAAGTGGAAATAAAACAGACTTGTGTGATAGAGAGTGACCGAGAATGCATTCTAGAGAACATAACACTTAAAATCCCCACTAAGCAGTGGTAGGCTTGACCTACTCAGGGGCTGTCACGTAAATTTGCCAAGAAACAGGGAGGTCACTGTGGGAGGGCTCACTGGGCAGAGTGGGCAGGGGACCAGACAGAGGGAGTCAGGGAATCCTGAAGTGCAGAATGCCCAAGGTCCAGGAAGCAACGGGCTTTGCTCTGGTTGCAACAGCAGGGCTCTCCATTTGTGAAGAGGCATTTGTAGGTGCTGTGATGGCAGCATGGCTTCTCATCTCCCCTGCTCACTACCTAGAAAAAGACAGGGAAGGATGGCCAAAGTCTGTGGACTATATTTGACCAGTCTAAGAGACACCTCAGAAACTTCACACCACAAGCAGATAAGCTCAAATCACTAAAAACTAAGAAGATAATTTAGGAGAAAGCAATGAGACACAGAGATGTGCCTGACAGGGTCTGAGGACAGGCCATGATGCTCCCAAGATCCAGCAGCATTTCACAGGACAGCACTGAAGGGAGGCAGGCAACTGAACCCACACAGTCCCAGTCCTGGACAGGACCCCACAACACTAGCCGGCGAGAACTCTTGAGTGTTGACCAGCAAAAGGTCCTTATCGAGACAAGATCTCACACCAAGGAGAAACTTCTGGTGTGGAGTCAACCTTAGCAGGAAGGGAAGAGTGATGGAGGCAGAAGGGATCCAGGAAACAGGGTTCTCACTGTACAAGGGTGTGCCCCACAGCGTCTCCCATTCTGTGCCCTCTTCACTCCTGCCATCGAGTGATGAAGCTTGTGTCCTCAGCCCAGAATCTTCCAAAGTCCTGTGATTTGACTACCTGTGTGTGATAAAAGTGACGCTGAGTTTCCAGGTTAGATCAGCGTCTCCTGTTTATACCTGGCTTTCTTGGACTTCCCGCTCTTGGAGCACAGCAACTACTTTTTGAGAAATCCCAACATGGGGAAGAAGGCACATGAATAGATTTATCTGATGGTCAAGTGATGTCTAAGATGTAATCCTGGACTTCAGTGAGAGCTGACCTGCTTGCTACCTCTGGTGAACTCCAGCTGAAGGTCTACCTCCACAGAATCCAACCATGATACAATTATTCACCAGTGGTATCTATGGGAGTCCATTACCCAGCAATAAAAACAGATTTTTTATGGCATTAAATATTCGATCTCTAGCAAAATTTATAAACTATATGTATTTTTTAAAAACCATCTTTTATTTTGATGAATTATGAAACAAAGTCAATGTCAGTGCCCTTTCAAAAGAGCAGTTTAACTATTTGTGTGGCACAATCAATTATCCCTTGCTTTGGATGGCATCTTTTGCTATGTCAGGGGACATCTGGGCTCCTGTACCACATCTCCCACAGGGGAAGCAGCCAGATTTGTTTATCTCTCTACTCTTATTCTTTCTATCCAAATATTCAGTTGCAACTTGTAGGAATAAGAAAAGAAGGAAGAACACATGATTTATCATCCAAAGTAGAATACGTTTTAAAAGCAGCCTGGTCGAGACACAGTTTACACTGTGTTTGGGTGGTTTTATTTTCTTACCACAATAATAAGAGTACAGAAACAGCAACACAATCTAATTTTAGAACATTTTAACCCTATCTAACCCAGAACAATTTGAAAATTAAAGGGCACCAGTAACAAAAGGCATAAATCTAGCCAACCCTGAGCAAATCAGAGTGAGCCATCACTGGAGGTACAAGTACTCGTGGGTTACCTGTGTGACATAATCGGCATAGGATTCTGCTTGAAGATATGGTTTTAACAGGTAATAAGAATTCAAATGCTCATTGAAGCCTTCTAGGGTTAAAGGAGAGATATGAAAACGAGCAAGGCTAATTTGGGTAACTGTTTGGCCTCCTCTGTTAGAGTTAAACATAGACAGACATCCACTGGGGACAGCCATGCCATTCATAAGTTCATATTTAACAGAAACAAGCACTCACTACATAATATCATTTATATAGATTTCAAAATCATGCAAAAGTAATCTCATTTCACATCAGAGACCGGTTGGTGGTTTTCCACCCGTGAAAGTTAGGCGCTGATATGAGCATTTGGGGAATTTTGAGATGTTGCTGAAGTCCTGATCCTTGGCGTGGATGCGGACTGTAGAGGTAGGTCCGTGTCTAATAGACTACATGCTTTTCTGTCTGAGAATTGGATTAAGTTTGCAATTGCTAGAAGGATACTAAGTATCTGAACCAAGGGGGTGGGGTTGCAAACTCATGAACAGGGAAGCAATTAAGAGCAGTTCACAAGGTAGCAAGTAGGTGTTAATTTTCTCCTTGACACCTTTCCCTGGAACAAGCTGCAGAGAAATTCCTAGAAAGACAGAGGGAAGGTCTCCCTCACAAAAAGGAATGTTTAAGTAAAGACTGAAGTAATTACCCGCCACTTACAACTGATAAAAGCTTTTGTTACAGTTTGTGTAGGTAAATTTTTCTGCTGAGCCAAACTCCACTGCAGAGATCACACAGTATCATCTGACGAATTTATCTCATTCCGGCCAAGGAATTAAGTTATAGGAAACTGATATTGTTAGTATTTCAGCTGGTGTCAGAAGTCAGCCATCTTGACTTACAAGCTACAGTGCTTGATCACAATAGCAGTTACTCTTCCTGCTTACCAAGAAGCACTCTCCCAGATGTGGACATCCTTATCGATGGCATCTGATGTGCACAAGGGACCACAGGTCTCAGCGTCATGACACTGCACAAAGGTGGAAACTGGAGATGCTCAGAAAAGTTAACATACTTTGACAAGGTTAAAAATCAATTAAGTAGAGGTGCCAGCATTCCAATTAGTGCTTACTCTAGAGTCTAAGATTTAAAACCAAGGATACCACACCTCCTTTGACTCAAAGCTAGAGAGCTAGTGAACACACAAATGTTATTTCTTGATTATCAAAATACCATGAAAAGAAAAAGAATGAGTTATACATTTCTAGGTTACAATCCGGTTGGTCTCACTATTTTTATCAGAGGAAAAGTCACACATTAGGTCAAGGCTATCTTGTGTGGGCTGCAGCCTCCTCTTGGCATCACCTGTCAGTGAGTGGCCAGGCATGGAAGTCTGGAAGGGACACAGTGCCCAGAGAGATGTCCTTGCAGAGGGTTCCTCTTTTAGTGATGGACTTCTATCTCCTAGGCAACCTACAATAACAGGGTTAAGGCTTCATGGCCAACACATCAATTTCACAATTTTCTTCCTAAGTATGCATGAATATTTAAGAGCAGGTCTTGCAAATGGAGTCTAAATAACCACTTGTGCCCTGAAGTACTGAAAAAAACTATTTTTTTCTTCAATACAAACATAATAAAAATACACTCCGATAAGAAATATTCTATTTGGCAAAGTGCAGCCAATTTTAGGGCTGGATTTTACTCATACTCCTTCTGAATATCTAAGCCTAAGAACTGAGACATTCAGGGTGTTTATGTACATTTGTAAGGCATCACAGAGTATGATTCCATTAGATTTATTCATAATATATGAATATCAAAGTCAGTAGAACAGTGGGACAACAATGACATTTATTTCCCAAAGTCCTGATATATGAACAAGACTAGTGTAATAGAAGAGAAAATGATAAGAAGTCCCCAGTCTAAGTCACCATTTCTCCAAGTTTATTTAGTGTTTGTGTGTGTGTGTATGTTGGGTGGAGTGCGAGTGTGTAGTTGTGTGTGTGTGTGTGTGTTGTGTGGGTGTGTGTGTGTGTGTGTGTGTGTGTGTGTGTGTGTGTGTGCAGGCCAATGGTTAACTTCTGGCATTATTTTGCAGGCATTAACCAGCGTGTCTTCTGAGACAAGGTCTCTCACTGGGAATTGGGTCTCAAAGATTGGGCTAGGCAAGCCCGGCAACCCTGCCCCCTCCTCTTCCTCAGTCCCCAGTGTTGTGATCTCAAATGCAGACCACCTAGTTTTTCATGTTAATGCTAGAGATAAAGCTCAGGTTCTTATTCTAGAGTGGCAGGTGCTTTGCTGACCAAAGTATCCCCAAGGCTTGTCTCGTTAATTTTTAAGCAAATAGACAATATTTAATATGAAAAGTGAGTTGGGCATAGATAATCATTTTGTGTAACTGTACTCCAAAGAAGATAACTATAAGGCTTACTTCCATTTTTATTGCAACCACCACAAATTTATAAAAGCCCACTAACCTAAAAAGACAGATGCCTGTGAGTTTATACTCTTGTGAAGTAACACTGATCGTGTGGTATGTGCAATGCATTGACATGCATTGTCTCATGTTACAGCCTCACCGTTTCCCGGAGACATTCATCGTCTCCATGTCACAGGATGGGCACTATTATGCTTCTCCTTTTAGAGATGATGCCACCATGAGTCAGAGATGAAGTCACACAGCTAGAAGGGGCTGAGAGAGCATCTGCAGTAAAGTTCATTCTCCTCCAGTGCCCATGAGCACAATGACACCACACTACAAGGGCTCACCTTTACTACACTCAGCACATAATAAGCATCTAAGCTGCTGTGCTATCCTCCTCCAGCTTCAGCAACAGTCAGGGGAAAGACATCACTGCTTCCAGGGATAAAGTAAAGACACTTCCTACTTGGGTGTAATTTAGGTAGCATATAGTAGCACACCTCAAGCTCTCTGTAATTACCCTCGGTTCTTCCATTCAGGTTATTGGTACCTCTGCTATGCATGGTAGAGCTGGCTTGTGCATGTCACCCTGAAGCAAAGAGCATGCTAACAGAGTAGAAGAGACTACCTAGGACACAACCGGACTGTCCCTACCTTCCAAATTCTGGCTATCACACTTGAAGGCTGGCTTTTCTTTGCTTTATTAACTACTACTACTACTACTACTACTACTACTACTACTACTACTACTACTTTTAATTGTGTACTAGGAATTGAAGCAAGAGTTTTGTATAAAACAAGGCAAATGTTCTGAGACTGAGCTATATCTCCAGTTCTATAGATTGATTTTTCTACTAATTTTATAACTCTAGTAATATGTGCTGGCCATTTAATGCCCTAAGTAAGCAGAGGTGTCAATCTCCAAATAATGAGCTAGACTGCGCAGAAGAAAGAAGAAGGCAGAAGAAGGTTGGGGTGTAGTTAAAGAAAGATGGTCGATTGTGGTGGTGGGGTCTCTCCTCAGCTCATGCCACCATATCCTGTGGGTGGAGAGGTGGGTGAGCCAGCCCTGAAGTTGTGAATATGGCGGAGCTGTCCCCATCACTCATCTGTCCTGTGGTAGCATGGGCAGGGGGAGAGATGACACCCATCCCCTTGTGTACTCATGGGTGCCTGAGGCAGGTGGGAGAGCTGGCCCTGTCTGTCATCAGCTGCAGCACTCAGGAGAATGACTCCTACATCATGCCCGGGCAACACAACATGAAGGTGTCGATTTGGGAAAACTGGCCCTTGGTTATAGCTGCAAGGGGTGAGCTAGCCAGGGCAATGCAGGAAATTTCACCATGGTGCCGAGAACAGGGATAGCTGCTGGGCTGAAAAACCGTGCAGGTGCCCGAGCCCATAACCAGGGGGATGAGGTGTCCACCCCATCATCCACCCCATCAGTAATCTCCATGAAGGGACTAGTTCTGCAGACCAAAAGCTGCAGGACCTGCACAACACAGGGCAACAGCGAGATAAACAAGAGGAGTCCCAGTGAGGGCCCAGCACTGACAGTGTAGCGGAAGTCAGAGGCCTCAAACCAGACCAACGACTCTTTGCAATGGTATAACCTACTGTGTAACACTCCAGCTTCCATAATGAGATTGATTTTTCTTCTTTAATTGTCTCCTTTTTTCCCTTAAATTTTATTTTAGTGTGTTTGTGTGGAGAGAGAAAGAGAGAGAGGGGGAGGGAGGAAGGGAGGGAGAGAGAGAGAGAGAGAGAGAGAGGTGTTGCAAGATCAGAGGGCAAATATGAAGTGATGGCGAAATGAATGGGATGGAGATGCATGACCTGAAAGACACACAAAATAAATACACAGAAATTTAGAAAGAAAGAAAGGAATGGAGGAAGGAAGAAAAGAGAAAGGAATGATGGGGAAAAAGAGAGAGAGGGAGAGAGAGGAGGGAGGAAAGAAGGAAGAGAGAGAAAGGAAGGAAGGAAGGAAGGAAGGAAGGAAGAAAGAAAGAAGAAGGAAAGAGAAAAGCTGTAGTTGTAGGATTACTTCTACCAAACAAGGCTGCATATAATCCAGGATAAAGTACTTTTGCATTTGTAAATTAACAAAATTGAGTAACACTGAACCAGCCCCAAATGACCTCATGTTCATCCCCAAAACCCATAGTTCAGAGAGTCCTAAGTTAGTAAGGAACACCAGACCCTCCACTGAGCCTCAGTAACTCAGGCTACTAGATAGTCAGGTATCATCTGTGAGTGTTTAAAATGGTTTTTAAAAGATTCATTCTCTCTTTCTTTCTTTTATGTGTATGTGTGTTCCTGTGCGAGGTTGTATGTACCACTGCATCCGCGTATCTCCGGAGACCAGAAGAGGACCAGAGGAACATGTAGGATTCTCCTAGAACTGAAAGGACAGGCAGTGTGAGGGGGTTCTAGAAAGCCTGGTCCACTGTGTGAGAAAGCCTGCACCCTCTGAGTCATCCACGCAGCTCCATCTTCAGTGCCCTGAGAGAAGAACCGTGGTTCAGTGACTGTCACTAGCACACGAACCGTAGAGTAGAAAACTGCACCTAGGCCTGACAAACGATTTGTGGTTTTGGAGTTGATCTCACACAACTTAATTTCATCACAAAGCAATTCAAAAATCCTATTTTCTCTCTGAGAAAGCTAGAACTGGCCCCAAGGCCTAATCCTTTAGATACTTAATATGAGGGGGCCATAATAAGCCATCAACAAGCATGATCCCATAAAACTGTAGCTACAGCTTATTAGGTTTAATTTTACACACCAGTGATCTTGGACACCTAGTATTTGACCCCTAAAGGCCTCAGCTGATCCCAATTACTATCTGTTTATCTGTTTGAGCATGTGCGTGCGACGCACTGCACACACACACACACACACACACACACACACACACACACCTGCATTTTTTCTACAAGCCAACCCATTAATTAGGTTTTGTTTTCATGATGAAACTCCACACAGATAACTGACTTTAGTCGGTCATAAGGATGTATTTATACTAATATTGGCCACACTAAAATGTGTGGAAGGCATTTTTTTTGTTCCTAAGATACACATGAATTACAAAATTATAGTTGACCCTTTGTTACTGATTCTAAACAGTCATTATATATGTCAGCTTTTATTAAGGAGTATGGGTGCCTTCTGGTTCTCCTAACAAAATAATACACATCATCATTTCCATCTTTAGGTCCATCACTAGGTCTAAACTCTATGGGAAAAAAAAATCTAAGTTCTAAGACAACAACATTAAGAAGTAAGAGTATTGGATTGATGAAAAGTGATTACATCATGCATGCCACCCTCATGAATCGACTTAGTGTCTTTGTAAGAGAGACCCCCAGAGAGCTAGCTGCCTGGACTTTTCTTCCAGCAAGCTGTCCACATGAGCCCATAGATGTCACCTTTTAGAAATAGAACTTTGTCAGAGCCGAAGTAAGCTGAGACCTTGATCTCAGACATTTAGCCTCCACAACAGTGAGACATAATCTCTGTTCTCTACAAGATGCCCAGTCAATGGGATTTTGTCATTACAGCTTACAGGGATTGAAAGGATCAAAAAAACGTGGTGGACTGTGTGACTTAGACTCCATAGGGCCATAAAGCAGACACAGGTGCAAATAGTTCATGTGATTTCATTATTTGCTCTGGCCACCTTCTCCCAGACTCAGAGAAAAGTGACCCAGATGTCCTAAGTTGGGTCATTGCTACTGTTCACCCTCCTAGACACAGGAATCATTATGAAGCTCAGAGGACAGAATTCATTCCAATCTAGGTAGAAACCAGAGCTGGGTACCAGAGGGAGACAGAGTAGAATTATGTGGAACCTAATATTTTTGTTTCAAAATTTCTTTTCATATAATACATTTTGGTCATGTTCTTTCCTCTTCCCCAAGCGTTTCCAGCTCCTCCACACAACCCTACCTACCCAAACGTATGCTCTTTCTCTCTCTGAAAAGGAAGATGATGCCTCCCAGGAGGGATCAACAAAATCTGTCAAGTCATTTAGAGTAGGGAATAGGCCCTTCCTCCTGCCTCTATGTTAAGGGAATATCCCTCCACCCTCCCTGTGAAGCAGGGGGTGGGATGGGAGGGTGGTAAGGGGCATGGGAGGGAAGGAGGGAGGGAGGGAGGAAGAGAGGGAGCGATGGAGAGGGAACTGGGATTGATATGTAAAATAAGAATATATATATATATATATATATGAAAAGCAAAGCAAACAAAACATACTAAGAAAAATAAACAAACAAACAACAACAAAACACAATTAAGAGCCCACATAAAAAAAAAACAACAAGAACAACAAAACCACCGAGTCCATTTTGCCTTAACAGGCACGGAGCTGCCTGGAAGTGTAGTTGATAAACCCAGTGTCACTGCATTGGAGAAAAATGACTCTCCCTTTCCCAACAGGCGTTAGATGCAAACAGCTTCATGGTGAACGCTGGGGCTTTGTGATTGCTTCCCCTTTTCAGTGCTAGGATTTTGTCTGGGTTGAGTCTGTGCAGGTCTGGGCAGGCTGTCCCAGTCTCAGTGAGCTCATGTGTGCATCAGTCCTGTTGCAGATATGGTTTTGTGGCAGCCATCTACCACTTGTGACTCTTCCTTATAGTCTTCCCTCCTCTGATGGGAGATGTCATTCTGTAAATGTGTTTCTCGTATTGGTTAAAGAATAAAGCACTGTTGGCCAATAGGAAAGCAAGATAGGCGGGACTAGGAGACAAGGAGGATTCTGGATGTAGTAGAGAGTCAACATGTAGAGCCTTGAGAAAGAAGAACGCCAGCCACTCTCTTCGGTAAGATGAGACCATATGGAAATACTTAGATTAATAGAAATGGGTTAATAATTAAGGCATAGTTAGCCAATAAGAAACTAGTAACAGGCCAACAGAATGATATCTATTACAGCGTCTCCGTGTGTTATTGGGGGCTGGCTCAGCATACTCATAACACTCCTCCTCTTCCACATTCTCTGAGCCTTGAGGGGAGGAGTTTGATAAAGAAATCCCAGAGGACAACTGTAGCATGTATGTTTCCGCCAGCCCGCCAGTCTGGGCCCAAAGCCGCACCAACCCCAAGTAACACTCAGAGACTCTGTATTTGATACAATCCTGTTGGCCAGTTACCATTATTGTTTATGGGCTAGCTCTGTCTTAATTATTAACCCATTTCTACTTATCTAAGTATTTCCACGTGGTTGTCTTATCCCGGAGCAGCGGCAGGCGTCCTGCTTCTTCCCTGGGCTACATCTCGACCCCTCCTACTTCCTCTCTCCTAGCCCCGCCTATCTTGTTATCTCATTGGCCACAGTGCTTTATTAACCAGTATGAGAAACATATACAGAATCACATCTCCCATCAGACAACTAACAGGATGCAACTAACCTCAAGTAGATTTAACAGTAAAATACTCAGGCTTGGACTCTTTGGTGTGTTTCCTAGGATGACTTCCTGTTTATTTTTGAGACTTTCAGATGCAATTCTAACATACTGAAACTCACAACATAATTCTATTAGGTGTGGAACATACACTGTTGAAGTTGTGGGAGTCAGATTCTTTGGGAACCGTAGTCCTCATCCTGGGTTGTCTTGCCCAGTCTTAATACAAGGGAAGATGCTGAGTCCCACTGCAACTTGATATGGTATATTATGTTGATATCCGTGTGTGCTGGTTAAAAACAAAAATGGCCCCCAAAGGGAGTGTCACTATTAGGAGATGTGGCCTTGTGGGAGAAAGTGTGTCACCGTGGGAACAAGATTTGAGGTCTCTTTTTCTCAAGCTTCCCTCAGTGTGACAGTCAGTTGACTTCCTGTTGCCTGCATGCTGTAGCCCTCTCAGCTCCAATGCCACATCTGCCTGCACGATGCTGTGCTGCCCTTCACGTTGTCAATGGACTGAACCTCTAAAGCTGTAAGCAAACCACTCTCAATTAAATGTTTTCTTTATGAGTTGCCATGGTGATAGTGTCTCCTCGCAGCAAGTGTAAACCCTAACTAAGACACCATGGGAGGCCTGCCATTTTCTGAATAGAAACAGCAGGAGTGGATGGCAGGTGCAGAGGTGGAAGGAGGGTGACACTCAGGATGCAAAGTAAATAAGTAATATATAAAAAAAAAGATTTGTAAAGAGGGAGACAGAAGGCTGAAATTCCACTCCATTTTGACCAACCTATTTTACAAACATGGTCCTCACGATAAAAGAGAACAATCAGTTGGTTGCAAGTGGCTTGAAATCCATGCTCTGGAATTTGAAATCCGTAACCTAAGCTCTCACCATATCCATTATACTTTTTAAAACCTGCAACCAGAATGGTGCATGAAAATGAACCTCTTGCACATCCATCTGAATTTACTCTTTGCAAGAGATTTGTGGCAGTTATTTTCTGAAAAAGTGAGGTAAGATTGCAAGGACATGGCAATTCTAAGTGTTTTGGTCAGTTAATAACTTTTGTAACAGCAAAGACCATACTCTGTGAAAAGAGGATTTTCCTCGGCTATTAACTTTAAACAGTGTTTAAATCCACTATTTAGAATCAATTAAATGCTCTCATTACATCTACTGCCCCCTCTACTGCTTCCTCTGATATCCTTGGTGAATCATTTAATTAACATCTTGTGATCCCTGAAAACACTTATTTTTTATATTTTCAATATGTCACTGTACTTTAACTCAATATTCCAGTCCAAATAGTAGATCTCTTAATAAAAATGTGCAAGTCAGAATTATTAACTTCCCTTTAGGGCAAAGATATCAACAGTAAGCTGCTGTGGACAAAACAATCAATTACTATTGAGTTCCAGGCACCAGGCTAATATTTCTAGTCCTTGAGACTCAAGTTGCCCATTTTGCTCTTAACAAACAAGGTCAAAGTCATGGATTGAAATACTGTGACTGTAACAGCATACTTTACATCTCAGAAAAAAAATTTGCCTGGAGGCATTGAAAACTGCTAAGTATCTTTCCAGTAGGCCTAAATATTAATAGACACATCAAAGTCGAAGATAAATATATCCCTTGGAATCAAGCTCTCGTCTAGTTGTCTACACTTTGGTGTAACATAAAATAAAATTAAGAGATTTATTAACCTCTAACTCTGGGCTAGCCTAGGTACAGAGGGAATACAAAGTGCAAAGTAGATAAAGTAGACAAAATAAAATAGAAAAATATAGAGAATATAAGGATGAGGAATGAATTTGCAGGTCCTAATGTGTCCAAATTTTAATCAGGCAGTTCCTTCCCTTCCAAAAGATGGAGGGAACATGTTTAGATTGTAGATAAAGTTGTCCATACAGTTTGGGGAAAACTAAAATTTGAGATGACAGAGCATCAGAAATACAGAACTTGAGCTCAGAATTTGAGTTTGTGATATCCAAACTGAAGTGAAACAAAATAGATTTGCCTAGATGCATTTCTAAAGTGAGAATCCAAATGAACCTGACTTTCAGGACAGTGAAAAAGTCAATGTGAGAGGAGAGTCAGTGAGGGTGATCAGAGAAAAAGCACCAAGCCCGTGCGCCACAGATGCAAGAAGGAAAGACTGAAGTTCCAAGTGATGCGTCAAAGGAAGTCCTAAATATCGCTCAATGTAGAATGAGGGCACACCAGCAACCATTGCTGGAAGACTTTCAATGGAATGGCAGGTATGGGACACGGAGAGTCTTAAGCCATCATTTGCTCATTTGACTCTTCCTGGGAACCACGTTTGAGTGTTGGAGATTAGGAAGTAATAGCCATGCATTTGAAATAGGAAGAACACAAGATGGGAGAAAGTAGGAAATTTGAATGAAGAGAACCCAGAGATGTATTTGCAGTTGAGAATGTGGGGAACTACAGGAGGAGAAGAGAGCTGCATTTTGGGGAAGGGGAAGACTGACAGTAGAGATAAAGACAATAGACTGATGACTGGGATCGAGAGTCCAGCAAAGGGTAGAATGCAGAAGTTTGTAATGTAGCCAACCACCATAGTTAATCAGTCTTTTCTTTCCCTTTTCTTTTTCTTTCCAACAATGTCAACAGCACGGATGCAGGTATGAAGACCACAGACCGTCAGCTGGAGCTAAGAGTGAACGCTGGCAAATCGGAGAGGCTGAAGTTTCAAGGGAGACAGCTAGTCGTGGGACCTAATGAGATCAGGGGAACAGATGTCCAAAGAAAGAATTCAAAGCCATTCTGACATATGTAGCGGGTGGGGGAGGTTGGAAGGAATTGGTCAGTTTAACATACAAGATCACTGGCTACAAATGTGTGGGAAAATAGGATATGTGGAGAAGAAAAATAAATTAAGATTTTAGTGTCTTAACAAACAGATTTTCCAAAGACACACACAATGATAAATAGTTTAAGTCATTCCAAATAATTTCTAAAGTTAGCTCTTATGTCTGAAAGTAAGAGATCACCACCATATTAATAAGATATGGCAAGTTTTTATAACTTGGGAAACATTTAACCTTAAGAAGGAAAGGTATAAAAACCAGTAGCCCTCAAATGTAGAAGATTACATCGCTGAGACAAATGCAACACTCTACGTAGGACATTGGTGCAAAGACAAGATCAGCCTGCATGGTGCAAATGATGTGCACAGACACAAGCAGTCCCTTGTCACTGCTGTTAAGATTCAGAATTGTATTCACTAAAAATGTGTATGCCTCCTGCGACTAATTTCATTCTATTTGAGAAATATGTTCCATCGGCAAATTTGATGTGTGGGTGTTTATTCTGCATGAGGGTGGGAAGATAATAATGTAGCTTAGTAACAGGAAATATGAATGAAGAAAACTAGCTTCTACCTGGCATTTCCATTCTCATGAATTGTAGGATTTGTGACTCCTAAGAGAACTCTTCCCAAGACAGACTTGTGTCACAGTCTCATTTTTATTCATACAGATGCACGTATCTTACAGTATTTAACTTTTATTGAGTGTTTGGTGTCACTGATGCAAAGTGCATTCATGGGAGGTGACTCCCCGGCTCTTGGCTCTGTGTTGCTGGGGCACTATACAAAAAGCTTATTCAAGGTTTCCACCCTAGGACTGAACATATTGATGCTAAGCCCCAATCTCCACCATTCCTAGTTTCTAACTGAAGGTTAGACGACAACAGAAGTCAAATAAAAATAGGATAGGTGTGATCCTATACAAAGCATAACTTAGCTTCAAGTAACTGAAGGGGCCAGGCTGAGTAGAAAGGATGACCTTGTCACAAAATGATGAGGAAGGACAGTGAGAAATTGCATGGCTACTTTTTCTGCTTTCAGACACTTGGAATGATTTCTGAGATGATTTAAAGCCCCATCCATAGATGGTGGTTTGAGGCTGCAAGCATGAAGGGACCCTTGCACAGTGCCAGAAAGGCAGTGGGCACCGAGATTAGGAGCTGTGATGAAATAGCAGAAGGCAGGAGCCACTTAATATCAGAATAAGGCAGGTGGCAGATCCCTCTCCTCTACTCAAAGCACTGTTCCCTAAACCTTTCTAGTCATTGTGGTCATGTGAACAGTGACCGTATCGAGTGGTGACAGTTTCTGTGTGGGACAGTGAGCACATGCATTCAACTCTACAGCTCTGCAGGCAGGAAACGTCCACAGATGGCCGAGGTACTGTCCTTGGTGCTTAAGTTTGAAGTGGACAGTGTCACAAGAAAGGTAGGTATAGGTGTGTGTGTGTATGTGTGTGTGTGTGTGTGTGTGTGTGTGTGTGTGTGTGTGTGGGTGTGTGTGTGTGTGTGTGTGTGCTTGCATACACACACATTTACAAGACAATGCAGCAGGTGCAACACACTCACACAGACATACAGAAGTCCAAATTCCACCCCTTGGGAGAGGGGGCAGAGAGCTTCACCTACCGGTGGCCTCTGGAGCCTTGAGGAGGACATGGAGGAGGATGCGGTTGCAAATGCTCCAGGTTATAGACTTCTCCACTTACCCTCAACTCTATTCCTAGCTCACTATGCAATCCTGAGTTGTATTTTTTCTTGAAGTCTTAATAACATAATTGCTGAGCAATTACTGTGTCATTGGGATTAAATCACAAGGCTGGGCTAGAAGGTACAATACTTCTTCCTTATGACATTACTTCCATGCATGTTGCCTGCAAAATGGTCCTAAGAACACCATTACCTCCAACACTTTGGGCCTTTCCATTATAAGGGTGGTATTTACTTCCGTAAGTTGGATATAGGTAGATAAAACCAGCTACAAACAATAGTTCTCTGGTGCTCGAATTCCTCCTTTCTACCTCATAGTTGAAGGCTATACAAATTCAAACAGAGGAAATTACCATCAACTGCTAAGCACCCAGACATGTCACCCAAACTCTGGGCAGCTCTACCCCTAAAATGATCACAATTATAGGCAGGGTGAAAAAAAAATGAGCCTACTTTCAAAGCCTCATGTTCACAGCCATTTTTAAAAAAGACACCAGCTAAGTTAACTTATGTGCATGCAGATCCATTTAGCCAAAAGTAGAATCATGTATACAGAACATTTCACCGAAGCTATTTGTCCACCTGAGTCCATCTTTAAGGGTCACCAACATGTCCCTGTTGGCCTCACATTCTATACTGGCAGTGAGTGACATGAGCCAATCTTGATGCTGCACAGAGCTCATCTGACACAGGTCTGGTTTTATCTCAAAAGTGGGGCCTCCAAAATCAAGCCCTACTTTCTACACTTGAAAATTTATGAGGTGCGTAGCAATGCCAGCAGAAATACACAACAAAAGCACAAGGCCAGCAGCATCTGCTTGCACAAAACATTGCCCAGGGCACTGAAGTTGGGGCATAAATTTTGTTTGTTGCTTAGACACACATCTCATTAAAAAAGTTTAGATGATCAACAGAAAACAAAAAACAAACAAACAAAAAAGAAATGTTTCATGTTGGGTATGTTTTAAAATAGGAAAGATGAATCATATTTAACAAACATGTAGCAACTGATGGGAAAATAATTAATATCCCAGTAAACAACAGATTTCTCTACTTATACCTATTACTAGAGATAAAATCAGCAGGAATTGTGCATTGGGTCCAATTTCCCATTAGGCACAGAGGATGGTGACAGGGTGGGCTATAAACATGCAGCTTTTACAACTTGGAATGCCCGTCACACATAAACCTTAAGCTTTTCTATAGTGTAATGAATTTTAAAGACTGTGGAGGAGTTTGATATATGTGTTTAGTATAAAACAAACAACAAAATAATCACACACAGTACTCTCTGCTTCTGTGGCGAGGGCAGTTTTTCCCTAAGCATTGTGCTTACTGATATAAATTTAAATCTAAATTTTATGACATCATTGTCAGGGCCCAGTCAACCATTGTCTCATTTCTGAAAAGCCCATCTCTGCCCTGAGATACATAACTTTGCAAAGCTGGACAAGCAGAAGGCTTCTACATGTGAGCGACGACTTCAAAACCACTTTTGCTGCAAAAGCAAAGCTTCGCCTCATAATTTGTATCCCTATTGGCCACTCCAGTATTCCTAGTAGTGAACTAGTTTAGAGGCTTGTATGATCAGGCCTGACTTTGAATTTATATTTTCCCCATTCCTACACTACTATGCCTAGGAAGAAATGCATTCTGAATTTCCAACCACTGGCTTTACAAATAAACATTAAGAAGCCAACCCATTCAGAAGATGAAGAGAAGGAGAAAAAGAAATACGCATTTCTTGTACTATTTAAAAACATGACTTAAGAATATATTCGTCCTGAACTTCATAATAGTATAGAATCAGTTCAAAGAATTTCTACCACATACATCTGCATAGATTTAGTATTTAAAATTAACCTAATTTTTTTGTCCTACATCTGTAGAACCAGTAGGTGACATTCAGTTTAATCAACAGATTCAAATAGCTGGGTTGCTGGGTTATATAGGTGAAGGCTTGAGGGGGTCTTTTTGACTTTGAGATTACATAACAATTGCGATAGCAGAGTAGAATTCTATCACTTCTATTACAGATTCAAAATTAGCAGGGCGATGGAGACCCCGCCCACACCCCAGCTTCAGTGTGAGTGTTATCTGGCAAGGGCTGTGTGGGGTATTTATGTGATTCCTTCTAAGTAGAATTCTACTCTTAAAGGGAAGTGGGGACAGGGAATGGTACATAGCTGATAGGCTTGGTCATCTTTTATTAATAAACATAAAAGAAAATAAAAGAAAGGAACTGAAAGTTAAAAACAAAACAAAAAACGAAAACCCAGCATGCCACATGGGATGTGGGCCCAATACAAGCAATCTTTGGAGTTTGTATAGTTCAGACCAAAATAGGCCTTCAGGAGTTACTCACCTCCATATGCCATATGTTACTTCAGTGATGGAAGGATGCAGGCAGAGAGGAGACATGGAATCTGAGTGCATTACACTCACTACAGTCTATGGTTATTTGGGTCAGGATAAAGATTTTGAACTTGCAGTGTTTCATCAGACCATGCTAGTGACCAGCCATGTAACTTAGCACCTGTTTAGAAGAGGCGTTGGTTTTAGTGGTGTTCCTCCCTTGCCTGGAGTCGCATGTGATCACATTGGAAAGTTTCAACAAAAGCTGTCTTTTCTCCTTAAGACTAGGACGCTAGGGAAGGATTTTCTACACCAGAAAACAGACCCTAACTAACTGAAGTCCAGTCTTAGCCTTAATTCTATTATTTTCAGAGAAACTTCTATCTTAACTGCCCCACAGATGTAGTCTCTGATTAAACAATTGTATTTGCGAATCACAGGACAGATGGAAAGTGATGCAGGACACAGGTTTATGAATCACTGATAATAAAAAATCACCTATAAATAAAACATATCGACTTGACTTCTAATTTTAGATTAGCAGTTAAGATGATTTGGAATTAAAAGTAATAAATAATTTATTATGGAAAGTATCTAATTCACATACAGAAAAAGCTTAGATCTTAAGTATTACCAGAAAGCCAAACTGTATATGCAGGGTAGCAGACAGGCGGATGAGATCCAGGAACAGAACCCACATCTCCTCCCAGTCTTGTGATGCTCAGAAAGTCAGTCAGGCCTACACAGATCACTTAACTCCTGGGAGTTTCAGTTACTTAACATCTAAGAAATATACAGGTCAGCCAACACAGGTGCTAAAGTACCTTCAAGCTTAATATTCCTCTACATTGTTTTTCATGCAGGGAAAAAAATACAGCTTTCGATAATAAAGCTGGTGGTACAAAACATCTAAAAAAAAAAAAAAAAAAGAGGGGGGGGCTATGCCAGCCAATAAGTTTTCAGCAAAACAACTGCACTCCTGATTCCTGATAAAAAGCAATTCTTTCAAAAGAAAACTGAAGAGGGTAGGAGTAAACCCCTTCATAACCAAGCCTGGCTCTTTATACTCGTCCTTTCTTTGAACCCTCCTGGGACTTCTTGAGTCAAACTAAGTACAGCTAAGGCTTGACTCGTCTAGGATCTCACATCCAAGACCTGTCAGCTTGATGATCGCTGTTTCTGCTACAGAAAACAAATAGCTTCTGTGTGTCGGCACCGAGGAAGTAAAGATGGCTAAGCCTCCCTTGCCCCTTCCCATTTCCACCCCCACACTTCTCCTCATTATTTCCCCAAAGGCCAAAGAGACCAAACACAATGCATGTCAGCTTCAGCACACGTTACCATAGGGGTTAACCACCTTTGCACAGTATATGTCAAATGTTTCATCCTATCCATCTGGCACATTTCTTAAGAGACAGAACAGTAACCAGGAGAAAGAGAAGTGTTGCATGGATTTACAAAATAGATAGCTAAGTGAAAATTCAGCACCTACATCACTGCCTAAAAATGCCCTCACTGTTAACACCCACTACCAAACGTGCTTTATGCCCTAAGAAGAATTAAATGCAATGATATCAATTAAATAAAATACATGAAATATTCTCAAGATAAGGTCTGAATTAAATTGGAGCCTAAATGCATGCACTGCTTAATAAAATAACAGCTGTAATAGTTTTATGCACGTGCACAGGCACACAGACACAGAAACACACACACACACACACACACACACACACACACACACCACCTGAGAATTGCAGTTCAGCATAAGCAAACAACAACAAATGAAAATAATTTGCTAATACAGATGACCTCTCTTTGAAAGATCTACCCAGTGGTTCTTCTCTTTATCCAGGTTCACTTAAATGACCTCAGGAGGAAAGGAAAGGAAAATGGTCATACTACCAGGTACAGCTTTCCCACACAGCTTTGCTCCAGCAGAGGTTGCCTTAAGATGAGAGCCCAGGAGAGTCGTTACCATGGAGGAACCCCAAGTCCAATGCAGTACCATGATGCACCTGCAAAGAGCCAGGGCTGTAGCTGGTAAGAGACACACAGGTGTCTCCCTTTTGATGATTCAGCAAATAGATTGTGGCAACTTAGGACTTCTATCAAGCTAAGAACAGCCCAAAGACAATGAATGGATAATACTCTTAAATATTATCCAGTGTGAAATTTAAAAAAAGTGTAACAACAGGATCAGACATTTGAATTTGTATGGCAGACAAATGGCCGTTAGGAAGAAAGGAAGAGGAAGAAAGAAAGAAAAAAGAAAGAAAGAAAGAAAGACACCTCACAATAACCCTATCTTTAGTAGGGGGTGGGCAGTGAGAATAATTAAAATGAATTTTAGGGTCTAATTCTAGGGGGTTGTTACATTTAGATTTATGACAGTTTTTAAATCCACTCAGCTTTTTGTTCAGGGAAAACACTAGATGAATAATCTATGCAAGAATTTCAAGAGAAAATGGTGTTCTTTGGCAGGTGCAGTTAAACAGAAGATCTCTAAGATTTAGCAGTATATTGAGAACTCAGCTGGATTATCAGATCTCTCCTAAGTCCCTTAATAGTCAGTGATAAATCATGATCTTAAATAAAAGGCATGTCCTTTCTGACAGTTCCCAATCAAAATGAACTCACTAGCTAATTAGACAATTCCTTCAAGACGGTCAAGAGGATTATTTGATTTAAGTAGCAGATAAACCCCTTTCTGTATTCTTTACCTAAAGTCACTATGGTATCAATCAGTTCCTCCACAGGCCGGACGGAGCAGAGAGCCCAGGTGCTGGAGACAGGACTGGACAACACTGCAAGATGCTGGACCCGCCTGCCCCCTTCCTGACTACCATTTCCCCCCAAGAACTGATATAAATTTAAAACATAAATTATATTTTGTACTTATAAACACCATTAGAAATGAAGACACTTTGTGTCACATTTTATGAACTAAAACCGAAAGTTTTGAGTGATTTGCCTAAGGCTTCTGTCTTATTTGCTTAAACTCCAACTCTAGAATCATAAAAGAAATGGTAAGTGGGAAAGGCAGGTTTTAATAAAATATTTACTTCTGCCTCTTGCACACAGTTGCATGTGTTGGTTCTAAATAATATGAAAACGTTTTCCTTAATTTAAAAAAAAAATCAGTCTATCATAGTTAAAACTCACGTCTGACGGGACTGCAGAGAAATCCCCCATTTCTGGAACAATCTTTATTCCACATCTTAAGTCAGTCTTTAGCCTTGAATACAATAACTGAGGAGCATGTAAGATAAAGGAAGAGATGATGAAACTCTCATTTAGAACCCAGAAAGGAAGAAACATCACTTAGAATGAAATCAAGTATTAGGAAGCCCTTGAAACTATACAAGAGAAGAAAGAACTGGGGGGGGCATAGTTTCTGGGAAGCCCTTATTAGCTCTATCTTTCATTAGCATATGATCTATTTCTTATAACATGAACTGATAGGCAATCTTCATAGCAGGGTTAAGTTTTACAAAAGGAAAGAAAGACACTAGAGAACAAGAATGATGTTAAAAAAAAAAAAAACAATCAATGGTATCATTAAATAAGACATGAGTATCATCAATAAATCCTACCATGCTCTCAGCCTTAACATAAATGGAATTTCTCCCCATGTGATATGATACATGGGGTATAGACTTTTAAGTTATACCAAAGATGAATTAAAGCAGATACACAGCAGATGTAATTGAATTCAATTGTATTACCCATTTGAGAAGATTGGCTCTAAAAGTCAGCCGTGTACACTTTTCTGTAGCAGTTAAATACAAGTGAAATCTCTGCCCAATTCAGGGAGGCCCAGAAACTGGAACCAAAGATGCCCCACGAGGTCACCGTGTTATGTGACATGCCTTCTGCAAAAGCTGGGGCTCTTTAATATTTAATGGAATGCCAAACCCCAGATGCCAGTTCACTGTGACACATTCCATTTAAGATGGGGACCCAACAGCCAGCTAAGTCTACAAGTTTTCAGCAGCTTTGAATAAAGAAAGGATGTTTCTAGGAAAAAGGAATCACTGGATGTTATTTTTATTTTTGACGTGGAAAGGCTGGACTCGGGCTGGTTAGTGTCATATCCTTAGAAAAACCTTGGTGGCTCTGATAAGGCAGGATTTTCTGAGGTTAACCATTATCACCTGTATTATATCATCTTTTTAGTCTATTGGGACGTACTTGCCCTGCTGACATGGTTGTTTTTTTTTTTTTCCAGCAAATTTATTTTAAAAACAAAACCCCTCAGCAAAACAAGTAAAATGTAGGCATTTGAAAGATTTCTTTTTTGAGTCAATTTGTACACACATTCATTGCAACAGAAATCAGGGAGGGTGTGAATTACACTGGGTGTGTATCGATTGCAGCAAATGTGGTCAAGGAATAGCAGTCCTAGCAATGTTCTTTAAGCTCCCACCCTAGTTTCTACATTTCAGAATTACTCCTCATGCAAGCTGGCAGCATTTTTTTTTTCAATGTGCGCCACAAATCTTAGTTCAATTTGAGAATATATCAAGGAAGCTAAATTTAGGAAACATAGACTGTCACTACATTAGAATAGATTATTCATGGAAAAGCATTATAACATGGAAACATCTCTCAAACTCTGTAAAAATATTATAGCAATATTGTTCAGGCAAACACCAAGGAATTATAATTGGCATTATTGTGTTATTGCCACCACATGAATTTTCAACTCTCAGCTTTCATCAATCACAGCAGGGTTTTTGTCATGTAGAAATAATCCCCATGGCTTTCAGTGCCACAGAAATTGGGATCTAAATTATTTATTAGCCAATGCTTAAAAGGTATAAATGGAATACATTCATGGTTAGACTTCAAAAGGCCAGAAGGAAAATAAAATGGGCTTCAGGTACAAGTTCATTAAGACCCTTGCTCAAGAAGATAAGAAATTTTTTTTTTGATTTTTAAGATATAGATCACACATAGCTGTCATCTCCCTCCCCTTCATTTGGGCACACAAACCCAGTGATCTTGGCAGAAAGATGCTTTCTCTTCTCACCCCGAGGCAGTTCTGGATTTTAAATCTACTGGAACCCATCGAAGCCTCACCAGGAACCCAGAGCACTGGCGGGTAAAAGAAAAATTTTAGTTCTCTTTTATTTTAAAGTCAATTTACAAATGTCTCTGTGTTTTGTTTTTAATTCTACAGGTATTGCTGCTGCTAGCTGACAGTAAATGAGTTTCCCAAACTTAATAACAATATTATGAACATGCATCAGAGAAAGGCATTTCAACTTTCTTGTACAAACAGCATGTTTCAACACAGGTAACTGTCCAGAAGTCGGGATTGTTGCATTAATCATAAGCATCCACTCCAACATAAACAACTACTTTCAAACAAGCCAACCTTTTCTATCTTGAAAGGAGAAAAATATACAGACACACACATAAAATTATTGAGAGTAACAAGGACAACAACAGAACATATTCTAACTACCTAAGATAGAATGGCTCCTTCAAATACAAGAATCAATCAATTCCGTCTACAGTATTAACCTCCATACAGACCCAGGCTGGTAACAGTGTCCAGATCGAGTGTGGTGGCTATACTCACAACAAACCAAGCACGATGTGGCTAGCACTCCACACAACACCATCTGGTAAATCTTATACATCCAAGAGTAAAGAAGCATGCACGGCTTGGTTTACTATCAGCCCCCAGCATGTGAGAAGGACCAGGAGAGGAGGGTGGAGGGGAGGAGGGTGGAGGGGAGCGCTTACTTCGAAAATGCTCAGAAGCATAGTAATACACATCCTCATAGCCCTCCTGGTAATCCTCTTCCGGGCGGTACTTTTTCCCCTTTCTTCTTCTAGATCTCCGAATCTGCTTGACGAATCCCAGGAAGCGGTCCATGACTGGCTCCCAGAGCAGCGCTGCGCAGCCAGCAGCAGAGCGGACAGCCCAGCTGCTCAGCAAGTCGGTGGAGCATGAATGACCCTCAGGAAGACCAGGACCAGGACACATTACCCTCCAGCCTTGCTCCCCGCGCCCATCGGGGCCAAGAGTTCAGCCGCAGCAGGAAAAAACATAACAGCGATATGAGAGTACCCTGGTGAGACTTCTCATTTAGCCCGAGAAACTGTCAGATCTGCTTTTTTTTTTTTTTTTTTTTTTTCTTAAAGGATGGGTGGGGCAGAGAAAGAAAGTGAGATAACAAGAGTAAGATAATAATAATTAAAAACAAACAGCGGAGCTGTGAGCTTCAGCTTGCTTCCATACCAAACAAAAGTTGAAGATATTCATTCAGCTGAAGCAAGAGGCGTCCCGGCACTAAAATGTCACTACCCAACCCCTCCATCACCAGGGCGGGTGGGGAAGCTCACTACTCAGTCACTGGACTGAACCAAAGCTGGGGACGACCCAGCTTTCCCCACCAGCTAATCCTACCCATGTCTATTAGCATCCCTTTGCTGGGGCACAGCCGGCAGGAGGGAAATTTCCTAGAAAGCTACAGTTTGGGCAAAGAGGAGGCTGTTTAACTCTTTGGGCCCTTGGCAAGGCACACTAGTGATCTGCGAAGTGGTTTCATCCATATGCACAGCCCTCTTGCTGACTGAGAGAGCTGTGTGTGTTAATTGGAGCAGCAGGGAGAAGGTTCAGCAGCTGCTTTCAAAGGACGCCTTTACCCCACTGGGCATTAATGTATTCCAATCGCTGTTTGATCTAAATATTAAAGTGCGCTTCTCAGAGAAGCCTCCGCTTAGTAACCACGCCTGCCCCACAATCAGCAAATAAAGGAAGCTGTGTGGTTTTCAGGGAAGGGGAATGCAAATAATCCAACTTTGAGCCCAGGAAAAGTCAAGTAGGACTCGGGCTGAACTGTCACATGGCTTAATAAAACAAGTGATGGCAGGGGCCAGGGAACCTGGATTCTTAAAGGAGAAACGTTTTTAAGTGTCTATGCCTTGCTTATGCTTCTCTCCAAAAGACACCAACAACTTTAAAACAACAACAAAAAGCCGAAAACCTGACTATCAAAAATACGTGAGGCCAAAGGGCAGAAGTCCCCCAGGGGCACATGGGTAAGCATGGGTCCTGTGTAATCCTCCCCTCTCTAGCTTTTTCTTCAGAAAATCTCCACATGGATGGGGATTTCTGACACGGGGAACAAGCCTTTAGTCTGCAGTCTCGTTCATCAGGCGCGTCAGCATATTACCTAGCAAACTAATGCTATTCCACAGCCCCTTGCTCCCAGAAATGTAATTTAAAGAAACGTGTCTGACTGACTAATGGTTGTTCAATAACAATATCATAACAAGTTTGCACAGCCATCCCAGGGGGGACCGGCTGTACTCACACTACCTGTTGTTAGGTTCACAGGCAATCCATCTCTCTCTTCTACATTGAGGCAGGACTCTGTTTTCATTTACAGACTGCTCATGATGAAGTAGGGACCATTTTATTTAGGAAGTCAAATATTTAACAACCAAGAACATTTCGCTCTGAAATGCATGGAGTTACATTCAATAGTCCCGTGCAATTCCCCTGTGCTTAGAGGTTTCTCATTGTGTATGCTGCGAGGGAGGGGGGGGATTGTGGTAAGAAACACAAACTTAATGATGCTGAGAAAAAGATACCATAAAGTGTTTCAAGAGCATCTTTAAACAACAACAAAACCCACTGTCCTTAGGTTCTGAATCCTTTCATTATTATTCTGGCTTCCTCAACCAAAACAGACCAGAACAATTAAAAATAATTGAGCAGAAGCTTGAAGATCCGGAGTCTACACTTTGAATAACAGTTCAGCAGCAACAGCACATGGCCTCTTAAATCAGCCAAAGGACAGGTAGGTATACAAGGGCGCTTAGACCTCCATGGAAAAGAACAAAAGGCTCAAATCCGTTTCTGTGTCCCAGACTAACAACTGGATACTCCTGGGACAGGGAATAGAACACTTTTTTGCTACTAATTTAGAGACTAACTTGCCTACCTAAAGAGTCACTTGCAAAAAAAAAAAAAAAAAAAAGTCTTTTTTATGGTTGGATGGCTTTTGTTTTTTGTTTGTTTTGTTTTTGTTTTGTTTTTTTTTTTTTGTCAACTTGACATAAACTAGTAATCTAAGGGAACCTCAATGGGGAAAAGGCATCCGTTAGACATTAGATCAGGCTGTAGGGAAGCCTGAGGGGGTAAATTTTCTTAACTAGTGATTGGGTGTGGGTGGGCCCAACCTACTGTGGACTATCCCAGGGATGATGGTCCTGGGTGCTATAAGAAGGCACGCTGAGGAGCCAGGCAATAAGCAGCCTCCCCCCATGGCCTCTGCTTCAGCTCCTGCCTCCAGGATTCTGCCCTGTGTGAGTTCCTGTCCTGACTGCCTTCAATGATGAACAGCAATGTGGAAGTGTGAGCTGAATAACCAACTTGCTTTTTAGTCATGGTGTTTCATCACAGCCATAGAAACCCTATGACACAGAGTTTGAAGATTTGGATACTGATTTTTTTTTCTTTCTTAATTGAACCAAGCAAATACCCCCATTGACTAATTTGGTAAGTGCATGTGTTCCCCAGAAACAATGCAGGGGAAACATTTTATTCTATGGTCACTGTAACTACACAGCATCTGGAGTGCGTGCTGTGGATTTGTTGTTAAACGTTTCCTTCAATCCAGAAGGACCGACACACTTATGGGATGAGGCAGAGATCTTTAGTTTTGAAGATACCTTTACAAAGGGCAACTTAAAACTTTGCATTCAGGTTTGTTGTTTTTCTCCTTCGGGAGTTGCCAAGGCGAATTTTCCCAGAGAAGTAAACAACCATCATTACAGAAGAGCCCACACAGACAAGTAAAATTGTCCACAACCTGTATCTATACACCTCTTCTTTTCAGAAATAGAGATCACAATTTCTCGTTACTTTATTATTTGCTGGGTTTTTTTTTCAAAATACTTCATTTAATTATTTGTCTGTGTGTCTGACTCCCTTCCTCTGTGTGTGTGTGTGTGTGTGTGTGTGTGTGTGTGTGTGTGTGTGTGTACATCCTTGAAGAAGCAAGAGATGTTTTATTTTCTGAAGCTGGAGTTACAGTTCTGAGCTGCCTGACATGGATTCAGGGAACAGAATTCAGATCCTTTCCAAAACACTATGTGCTCTTAACTGGTGAGCCATTTCTCTGGCTCCCTATTTACTCACCTTTCGGTATTAGATAACCAATCGGTGCACTCTTCCCTGAGTAAGACTGTTTCTCACACTCTCAGCATTCATCAGTTGACTCTACTTCTTGTGCAGAGTTTCCCTCATCCACTTCGGCCTGCTGATTGCTGCCCCTGTTCAGCTCATGTCTAGGCAGTGATGCTGTTGAGACTTGATGGGTCAGATTCCCTCACCCCTCTCTTTTCTGGATGATTTTACTTAGGAGGTAAAGAACTCAAGACTTGATATATATTTAGATGCAACATGCAATCATGATGCTAGGGAGGCCTTTGGACTTTCTATTTGGAGGGCTATGGCAGGGAGTATATCAGTCAAGGGAAACAGGAAACAGGAATCTGGTATTTAGAGAAAATCTTCTTAAGTCACGGATAATGAATGAATGTGGCCCCTCAACAGTGGACATGGCATGGAGGATGAGGCACTCATAAGTAAGTGTCTAGATTCAAGAGACATGACGGAGTGTTTCCTTACAGGTGTTGGAGAAGAACAGAATCCTAAAAGTGTTTGAATGAGTCTAAATGCTTTTCCGGGATCTCCCTCAAAGTTTACCTGGTTAGCACCCCAAGACCAAGGCTGATGTTTAGAGAAGCTTTGTGCAATAGAGCAGCTGGTGGGTAGCCCTGTCCAGGCTGTGTTGCTGCCAGCAAGGCAGAAACAGCCCCACCCTGCAGCTCTGGGAAGCAGCTCTTGGCACTCTAGCCAGGGGTCCGCTCTGGTGAGCACATTTGGCTGCCTCCACAGGTAGAGAGTTCAGAGGCTGCAAACAGCAGCTGTTGGGACAACTGCTCCCCATAGACGTGTTTTATTTGGCTTACCCAAGTGTTTGGCTTTTTTTTTTTTTTAAATAAAACTGGGTCAACATATAAAAGTCAGGTGATTACACAAATAAACAGATAGATATTTGATTTTTTTGAAAATTAAAATATGAGGAGATCTGAAAGCCCTGGACCCAGTTCCATATAGTAACTATGGAAAAAATGAGCTGAGGAAGAGTGTCATCTACCAAAAAGTCTCTTCTTTCCTCTTAGATATAGCCCCCTCCCCTGGGCCCAATTCTCGCACTCAGTCACCTCTGGACCCTGCAGGCATCTGTGCCTGTGGATCATGGTAGAGATCTAGTTGAGCAGCTAGTCCCCAAACACTAATTACTTGTAAAGCAATAGCAGCATCCGTCTCTCCTGTAGAGAAAGCTAACTACTGTAACAAGTGGGCTTTAGAGGAGCTAAAGGGTTACTAAAGTATACTATTAAATTTCTAAGACAAAAATGTGTTCACATGACAAAACAAAATAAGTTGAATTACTCAACAAAACTTACTTCTGCTAAGAAGAGCTAACACATAGTCTCACACACACACACACACACACATGCAAGCACAAGGAGAGAGAGAGAGAGAGAGAGAGAGAGAGAGAGAGAGAGAGAGAGAGAGAGAGAGAGAGAGAGGAGAGAGAGGAGAGAGAAACACTCATTATTTTCCTCCTGGGAAGTAGGAAATTGACTATATAGCACTTGTACGGTTTCTATATTCTTTTGAATTAGGTTCCCCATCCACTTTTATTAAAAGAGTAGGCCAGCTATTAAGATTAAGTCTTTAACCTACAAAAGCTCCTCAATTGCTAATTAAAGGACACCTTCCTTTGCATATTTATATTAAGTGATGGTTACAGTATCTTCCGAGAGGCAGTAGGGAACATGTATTCTGATAAATATTTAACACTCTAAATAATCTAGCCTGCATCTAGATGATGCGGTGTCTGCAGGTAAGGTCAAGAGCTATGGCAGCCTTCCTGAGACCCCCAGGAAAGACATTGTGCCACACTGAGGATGGCAGAGAGGGAAGGAGGAAGTGCCACAGTCTCAAGATCGATGGCGTTCTCGCCACAGTCACAAGCTTTATAGTAGAAATGATTTATCTCATGCACTTCTCTAAATGAAATCCATAGATTATGCGCCTCATGCATACATAATTTTAACATAAAACATCTTAATAATGTTCTATTTAAATATCTCTAACAATATTGAATAAGTGTGGTTAGGGGCCTGCTTACAACAGAAGATGAAGTTAGGCCTTTCCAACCACTTCTAGTGGAATTTTAGCTTACGATGTATTAAGAAGCCACTCCGTTCATCACGTGGGAAATAAAATGGATGCCAGAATAAATGTGTGTTTGGTCTCTGTATGGCAAAGATGAAAAAAGAAAGTGCAGCATTGTGCCTCTATAACCATGTTAGACTCATGAACTGGAATACTCATAAACAGATTTTCTCTTACAAGCATATTTATCATATGGAGAGCTGAGAGCTGTGCTGAACACGGAACAAATTTCTGATCTGCAAGCACTTTTGTTCTAATTTCAGTACTATTTGCATCCTGGGCTACTGGCTCTAACGTGCTGGCCAACCCTATTCATAATATGCCCCATTCAGCACCGTGACAAACCCTATTCATAATATGCCTCATTCAGCACCGTGACAAACCAACACAGAGGAGAAGAAACCCCTTATTTTCAAAGGGCTTTTCCCTGAGTAATTCCTAATTGACTATCTAATCTGATCCCATCCAACCACCACTTTCTTGCATTGTTTATTAAATAGTACAGAGTCCGTCCCTACGCAGTAACATGAAGCGAAGCAAATTTTCTGGCCTGGAATTTGAGGTGGGTGAACTGAACTAATTCAACCATCTGTTAAGTATTTCAAGGTCGGCCCTCCTGGCCAACAAGATTTTGAGTTAAAAAAGGCAGTGTGGGGCAGTGCTTAGTGTCTAGGAATGCTTGCTTACTGAGCGTGAAGTGAAATTTAACTGTGGTATGTCTGCATTTGTGTTTTACTGGGGCTGTTTAGACTTCTTGCAAAATGAAATGCCAGGGAGTCATTCTGAGTTTCTGAATACTTAGGCTTCAAAGTCTCACATAACTTTGAGGCGATCATTTTGGTTTATAAGCATTTTTCCTTTGCTTATCCCACTTTGTACAATTAAATATTTTCATTTACTACCTAGACATGGAATAAGAATAGGAGAGTTAAAGATGAATGGTTAAAAATAATTTTTATATTTGCCATGCTTAATGTACCATGTTAACACAGGAAGGGCTTGGCAAACGTTCTACGAACATATTTTTCTGTTGAAGGTGAGATGTTTTTTAGGAGAAAGATTTAGACTCGAAAGTCTCTTTCACCTACAAGGTGCTATTGTTTTCATGCAACAAGATGTTTTCAAATGACGAGAAACACACTACTGATGATGGAGTCCTTTAAGGTATTTGTAAGACTACACGGGGTGCATTTAAGGCCCACAGAATGGATCTGAAGAAATGTATTGTCTAATATCCTCTATTTCCTAGAATTTCCTACATATTCTCTCTTTCCTTCTCCCCTCCCCATTCCTGATTCTCATCTTCCTCCTCTTTCAGGCTCCTCCCTTGCTCTCCACAACTTGTCTTTCCAAATCACTTGGAGAGCAAACAGGAAAAAAACATCTCTCTTGAAATAGCACGATTTATCTATCTGTTTTGTGAGATGGCTGTTTTACCAAAGTATTAAATCTCAAAAATAAATGTAATTGATTCATTTGGCTACAGAAATATTTTCATGATAACTTTAAATAGTTTCCTGTAGTCTGATGTGTTTTAGGGGTTGTAAAGACTGGCCTAATTTATATTTTTAGTTCCTCTGGGTGTTTCCCCATCTTTTTGGGCTTTTTCTCTTGAAACCAGTTCTCAAACCCACTAACGCCTAGTTGCTGTGAACAGTGACACTTGCTTTGCTTGGTGGCAAACCTGTTTGTGATGTGATGTCTGCTTTTGAAGCTTTGTCAGGAGTTCTCTCCTTAAATTGCCCAGGGTTCCTGCTTCCTCTCTCATTTTGCTTTTGAACTTTAGCTGCCTCGTCTATTTGGTTGCTTCCTCGTTTATCCGCTTAATTGTTCCTCACATGTATTGCAAATCAATATTTATTACACAGTGGGTGTGCAACAGGAGATGGTGGGAAATGCTCAACCATCCTTCTCCTTGATGTGAGTTGTATTTATAAGAGTTTAGAGCCATTAACTAAAAGAGGGCCTTTGCGATGTATGGCTTTAAGGACTTGCTTATTCACTCCATAAAGTTTGTTTAGTGCCTGTGACATGGTAGACCCTTAATCCATGCAAACTCTCACCAACCTTTACAGTGTACATCCTATTTTACATCCCTGCTAGCTCATTTTTGATGTCCACACACTTCCCAGGAATACCCTTGTAGAAATTAAATAGTCTGCTCCCGTGAGCCATGAATAATGTGTGTTCATCTCAAGCTCAACCAGATTCATTCATTCGACAAGTAATTACTATCTGTCAGGGTTTCCAGATACTGTCCCTGACTATGAAGACAGAGGCAGAGCTCCCTGCCCTCAGGGATCACACCCTAATCATTGGGGTACTAGGAAGCACATCCTGTGGTCCTGGAAGCTGTACACAGGTAGATAATGACAGAACCTGACAGTAGGACATCTGGGATGAGTTTCCAAGAGGATAAGGAATGTCAGCAGAAAGTAAGCAAGGCAACGCCGTTAAACCACACAAAAGGCTGAGCAGTAGAGCCAATAGAAAACACACAGGAAGGACCAAGAGCCTGGCACTGGGCCAGACAGGAAGGAATCCATTGCAAAGTAATGTGAGACTTCACAGTGCCAGGGAGGAGAGACTCAACCTGCACTCTACAGAGCTGGAAAAAAACTGTAGATCCAAGTTTTTCTACCTTAGCAAAGAAGCACACAGAACGCTCAGTGTCGTTTTAAGAACAGCAGTGACAAAGACTACTCTACATTTAATACAAGTCATTCTGAGCAAAGGGCAGGGGCAGGAATTATATATAAATGTATAACATACACACACACACACACACACACACACACACACACACACTGTGTGTGTGTGTGTGTGTGTGTGTGTGTGTGTGTGTGTGTGTGTGTAGAGAGAGAGAGGTACCCAACACAAACCCAATAGATTATGGATTGAATATTTGAAAGAAATCTTATATTAGTATTCAAGTACCTTTTTTCTTTCAACACACCATACATGTATTAAGTAAATACTAACACTTGAGACTATATCATTTAATCACTTCAAAGATGTTAGATAGCCTTGCTTTGAATCCTATACCAATAAAATTTTCTGAAAGATAATACACAAGAGCTTTGGTAATGAAAACTTAAATGTCTTATAGGACCCTAGAAATATTTAGGATTAAAGAATGGCCTCGTCAATTACTTTTGCTAAACATTACTGCTGCCATTCATCTCACAATTAGGGTTGTCAATCTTTCTATTTTATAGTAGAGAACTGGGAAGCTTGAAACACTCTAACCAGTGAAAGCTGGGTGATCCTCAAAACCACACGCAGTTAAAGCAATAGTGGAAAAGACTTCTTTTAAACATATTCTGTTCTCAGAAAAACAAAAAGAATTTTACCCGAGAGTTTGAAGAACCAGGATAGACAAAACCCTGAGTCCAAAACCCCAGAGACCATGTAAAAGCTGAGGGTGGTTGCATGCAAGTCTGTAACCCCAGCCTGTGGAGGCCGGAGACAGGAGGATCTATGTGGTTAACTGGTTCCAGGTTCCACGAGGCACATTGTTGTCAAGTAAATAAGGTGGAGAGTGACAGATCAGGGCATCCATAGCTTCCTCTAGCCTCCGAGTGTGTGCACAATTGCTCGGGTCTGAACATGCATATGGGCATGACATGAAAAACACAGATATGAAAAACTGCACATAAACCAAACAAAGGAATCTAAAGCTTGACATAGACTTTATGCCCATGACAAACATTAAGTCGAAATAGATCATATACATAAATGTAAACACAAAGGTATGGAACAAAGATAGCCTAAGAAAATCTAGATGAATTCGCAATGATGACTTTTACATACAACATCTGAGGATCAATTCATGAGAACAAAGTCGATAATCTGAACTTCATTAAGAATCTGCTATATGACTTGAAAAGATAGGCACATACAGGGGGAAGATGTGTGCAAGATATAATTACGGGCTATTATCTAAAATATGCAAAAAACTTGAAAAAGGCAACAGTTGGAAAAATGTGAGATTTGATGTTTTAGGCGGTTGTAAAACCTGAACAGATAAGTCGGCAAAGAAGAATACACAGACAGCAAACAATCCCAGGCAAAGATTCTCAGCCCACAGAAAATCTGGGCAATGGAAACAGAGTAACAAGAGAGTTTGAATGCTTTCCAAACAAGCAACAATACCAAGCACCCATGACAAGGTGTGGCCATGGGGCCCTAGCTCACTGCTTAAATAGAAAAGAATACAGCTACTTAGGAAGATGCTTCAAGTTTCTTACAGGACTAAACACACCCTTACCATTTGTTCTCAAAGTCATAATCCCTGGAAATACTCAAAGAAGTTGAAAACTTACATCCATTTGAAAACCTTCACAGCTGGCTGCTCATATCTGCTTCCCGCATAATCGGGAAAACTTGTGAGATGCCCAATAAGAGTGAGAAGGGTAATTTGTGGTAATCTAACAAATAGAATAGTCTGCACTTAAAGAAATAAATCAGTGTGAGAAATAAAGAAAAAAAATTGCCTGTGCTAAGTCATGGAAACCACCCTGAAAAGGCTACAGACTGCATGGCTCCAACAAACATAGCATCTCAAAATGAGAGATTGATGGGGGATGTCCTCTTGTATATATGTTTCTCTTACTGGTTGATGAATAAAACATTGATTGGCCAGTAGAGGCAGGTAGATATGCAGGACTAGGAGACAAGGAGAATGCTGGGGAGAGAGGCAGAGAGGTGCCTCCAGGAGATGCCATGTAGATATCAGGAGGATATGATGCACCAGGCAATTTCTGGTAAGATAAGGCCATGTAGAAATACATAGATTAGTAGTTATGGGTTAATAATTAAGACAGAGCTAGCTAATAAGAAGCCCTAGCCATTGGCCAACAGTTTTATAATTAATATAAGTCTTTGTGTGCTTATTTGGGGCTGAAGGACATCGGGACCTGGTGGGACAGAAACCTCCATCTTCAGGAGATGAAAGGGTGGTGGTACAGGGTCTTCTGTCAGTTAAGGGTGATAGGATTCTGAGTGATACTGTAAGAGTGAACACTTGCTATAACAGATTTACCAACATCCAGAGAACACAGCAGCAGCACAAATGACCTCTCAGGTAAACAAAAAGAACTTTAGGTGACATGGCATGTCACAATAACCCCATTAGTTCTAATGGAAAGATTAGATTCTCTGAACCATATTCACAGTGAAGGAGGCTGTGCATTTAAGGATGTAAAAGAATTTGTGATCCTTGAGTAAATTTTCTATTACTCTACGTCTGCTCTAAACTGTATAAACTGCATTAAAGAAAACAGACTCAACCTGATCTTTCTCTAGCATTTATAGAAAAATTATAAACTTTATAAAAGCAAATCAAATTTACTGAAAAGTTTTGTTCTGGAAGAGCATGGTGGCACATGACTTTAATCCCAGCACTTGGGAGGCAGAGGCAGGTGTGTCTCTGTGAGTTCCAGGCCAGCCTGGCTCACAGAGACAGTTCCAGGACAGCCAGGGTTGTTACACAGAGAAACCCTGTCTCAAAAAACAAACAAATTTTGTTCAACTGTAGCAATATGTCATTAAGATAATGAAATGAGAGACAAGGTTACACCTCAGCAGATATACAGAAAACTTTAGATGATTACATTTATGATAGCTGCTATAATTTTATCAAAGCCCCGAGTACTCCATACAGAACGACCAGGGCCCTCATTCCCCCTGGCACACGGCATTCTGACTTAAAATTTGAAGGGGATTTCTTTACACTCTATTTGGAATTTTGTAGGTTAGGTTGAATAAAAGTTAAACTAGACTCAGCCTGCAAAGACCAAAAAAAAAAAAAAAAAATCAACACAATTTAGTCAAAATTATGCTTTAATTTTCTGTAGCTCTAAACTAGTTTCCCTGGGGAAATTGAGGCAGCGGTAATTAGAAAACACTCCCACTCTCTGGCACACATTCTACTTCTTCTGGGTTTGGGGAATGAGTGAACCACTGTGACCATCAGTAGCTCTCTGCTTTGCCCTGCAGAAGCAAATTGCCTAATGGAAAGGTGTAGGCAGGAGTGAGCCTGAGATTTAGAGCCCCATCAGAAGGAGAGAGGACTCTGAGTTACTTTGATTTAGCAACAGAATGGGGAGCTGCTGATGCAATCTGGTCATGATTTAGGAGCTTTGGGCGCCAGACCCTTGGACAATCACTTCAGCCCACGGAAAAAAAACCACCTGATGACTATCATCTCTTACCTTGGGACAAAAGAGAAAACAGGGAAAGAGACAAGTGGTGTATCACTACAAGTGTTATGTCTGAACACAGCAACCCAATTTATGTGCCTCCTTTTGTGTTACTTGAGATTTGGAAAGTGCCAAGCAATTGGATTGTGTAGACAGCTTAGGGAGACGCCAAAGAGCTCAATGTGGCCTACACAAGGCCCAGAGGAAAGGCATGGCTGGCCAGGGGTGGGCTGGAGAAGGGACGGTAGCTTTGTCCTTGAGGGGGTCTCATGTTTACCTACGGTGTTTCAAGGCCAATAAAACTGTACATGTGTGAACGGGTGCAAAGATCAATGTGCCATTCCTTCTAGAAAGCCAAAGCCAGCCGTGCAGAAATAGGTCTCTCACTGAGAAAAGGCCTGGAACTAGTTTCAGCAGAGCCTGCTAACTGCCTGACCTAGCTCGCTTCATTCAACCTTTGGACACTCACCTGCTCATCTATAAAACTAAGGGATTGCGCCGCCTTAAGTATTTGGAAGAGCTATAGTTCATCATATCACATGTCCTTTATCTACAGAAACCATATCAAAATTTCCTACTACCGTATTAAGAGTATTAAAAAGGGTTTTGTTTTGTTTTATAATTATATGTTCATTGGTACAAGCTGATAATGGTTCTCAAGTTGCTGCCTTTGTATTTGTTTTGGGAAATTAAGATTCCTTGAACAATTACCCCCAAATATCTATGATTGATCATTTAAATCTTCTCTTGCCAAAGTATTGGTTTAAAAGAAAATTACACGTCCATTAACATTCTTCTCATCAGTTTTTAGAGTATACGCCAGTGCCTAAGATGTCCCATATATGTACAACATAAATGATCAGGCACCTTTATTAATTTTCTAAGTTAAAGAAATTTAAGAACAGCAATGCTGGAAATGTAGTGGTTATGCAAATATCACCTACAAGAGTTTCAACCCTCCTCCCTTCCTCACACCAGACACCCACCCCTACGATGCACGTTCTTTCTGCCATGCTTGAACTAAAATTCCTATCAACTAGATGATAAGAAAGACAGAGCATCTAAATGCCATCTTCATGCTGTCACACAGGAAATCTGGTGCTCCCCAAAGCCACCAGAATCCATTCCGCTAATGGCTCTGTCCCTCCCAGGATTGTACACAGGAACAGCTCCAACTATGGTGAGAACTCAGCGTTCAATTCTTAGAACAAGCCACCGAGTTTCAAATGTTAATACAATTAACTATGGTAAAATGTAACCATGACAAAGATGCCTTGAGTAGGCTATGATTTGGGGGGGGGTGAGGAAAGAAAGATCCCTGAACCCAAGAGATGTGTAATGAGGCATTTTAATTCCAAACAAGAAATTCAGACATATTAGCAATGATCCGCCACAACCACACAGACCAACATGACTGTGACACCGTGCTTGACGGGAAGTTTTGGGTTGTTTGGAGGTAATTAAAGGTGAGCCTGTCCAGAGAGGGGGAAATGTAAACATAGGCAGTACAGATGTTACCACAGCTTAGATCCAGGTAAGGCTGCTCTGCTAGGCTGCTGTGTTCCTTCGGCCATTACTTGAATGATGCTTCAGTTACTGTAGACTACTGGACTTTTCCCCGCCTTTTGTGATTAGACACAGGTCCACGGATGTCATGGGCCACACAGGTCATGAAGTTCACATCGCTCCCTCTCCAGCAAGTTGAAGGCCCCTCTGCCTAAGAGGCAGGGGTGGCTGTGAGAGGCAGGGGTGGCTGTAGGAGGCAGGGGTGGCTGTAGGAGGCAGGGGTGGCTGTAGGAGGCAGGGGTGGCTGTAGGAGGCAGGGGTGGCTGTAAGAGGCAGGGGTGGCTGTAGGAGGCAGGGGTGGCTGTGAGAGGCAGGGGTGGCTGTGAGAGGCAGGGGTGGCTGTGAGAGGCAGGGGTGGCTGTAAGAGGCAGGGGTGGCTGTAGGAGGCAGGGGTGGATGTAAGAGGCAGGGGTGGCTGTAGGAGGCAGGGGTGGATGTAAGAGGCAGGGGTGGATGTAAGAGGCAGGGGTGGCTGTAAGAGGCAGGGGTGGCTGTAGGAGGCAGGGGTGGCTGTGGCTGTAGGAGGCAGGGGTGGCTGTAGGAGGCAGGGGTGGCTGTGGCTGTAGGAGGCAGGGGTGGCTGTAGGAGGCAGGGGTGGCTGTAAGAGGCAGGGGTGGATGTAAGAGGCAGGGGTGGATGTAAGAGGCAGGGGTGGATGTAAGAGGCAGGGGGCAGGGGTGGCTGTAGGAGGCAGGGGTGGCTGTAGGAGGCAGGGGTGGCTGTAGGAGGCAGGGGTGGCTGTAGGAGGCAGGGGTGGATGTAAGAGGCAGGGGGCAGGGGTGGCTGTAGGAGGCAGGGTGGTGTGGCTGTAGGAGGCAGGGGTGGCTGTAGGAGGGCAGGGGTGGATGTAAGAGGCAGGGGTGGCTGTAGGAGGCAGGGGTGGATGTAAGAGGCAGGGGTGGCTGTAGGAGGCAGGGGTGGCTGTAGGAGGCAGGGGTGGCTGTAGGAGGCAGGGGTGGCTGTGGCTGTAGGAGGCAGGGGTGGCTGTAGGAGGCAGGGGTGGCGTGTGGCTGTAGGAGGCAGGGGTGGCTGTAGGAGGCAGGGGTGGCTGTAGGAGGCAGGGGTGGCTGTAGGAGGCAGGGGTGGCTGTAGGAGGCAGGGGTGGATGTAAGAGGCAGGGGGCAGGGGTGGCTGTAGGAGGCAGGGGTGGCTGTAGGAGGCAGGGGTGGCTGTAGGAGGCAGGGGTGGCTGTAGGAGGCAGGGGTGGCTGTAGGAGGCAGGGGGCAGGGGTGGCTGTAGGAGGCAGGGGTGGCTGTAGGAGGCAGGGGTGGCTGTAGGAGGCAGGGGTGGCTGTAGGAGGCAGGGGTGGATGTAAGAGGCAGGGGGCAGGGGTGGCTGTAGGAGGCAGGGGTGGTTGTAGGAAGCAGGGGTGGTTGTCCTCTCTCCCCCTCAGTGTAGCCAGTGATGGGCAACACACATTGTTTAGGCTTAAATCACTATGCTTATTGTCTATGGGAAGCACAGAAAAATCCCCTTATAGGAGGAGACACATGTCATAAAATAGAGCAGAAACAGATTAAGTCTAGGGGAAAAGTGAACACAAATAATGAACATTGATTTTTTTTGTAAGAAAGGATATTATTTTTAATTATTAGAAGTGCATACAAAAAGTGAAAATTTTACCATCCACCGTTCATATTTGACTTGAGTGGCCCAGTCTAAAATAAGTTATTTTTCTGACAGTTTTGGAGAGGTTTTTTTTTTGATCCCTCCAAGGCCTGTTTTAATCACTCGATGCTAAGCTCTTATTCTTTTGATGTGTCTGTATCTTACCATCCTCGTTTGATTTTCCTCTGCAATATCTAACGAGCCCAAGTCTACCATTAGAGCTGAGCAGTTTGTCCATACCTCTTCAATCTCATGAATCTCCCTCCATACATTGTGCAACGTTTTCATTTCAAACTATCCTTCCTGGACAAGGAGTGAAATGAGAATATTACACCATTATTTTTTTCCACACAGGAGACCCACTTAACAAGTCGACAGAGTTAAAAATCAGGGAACATGTTTACGAGATTCATTTTTAAAATTGGCAGTTTATTCCAGCAAGATGGCTCAGTGGGAACGGATGCTCACTCTGTAAGCCTCAGGGTCCGGCTTCAGTCCCTAGTATCCACATAAAAGCAAAAGCAAAAGGAGGGATTGACGATCACATGCATGTACACACACACACACACACACACATGCACATACGCACATGCATGTACACACACACACACACGCACATGCATGTACACACACACATGCACACGCACACACATGGACACACAAAGATAAAGTAAAGGTTAAAAGCAAACACAAAATATATCTCATGAGTATTTTGAGAAGAGTAAAGTAATGCTTATGTTACAAAAATTCTCTGATAAATTAGTTACAAACTAGAACAGTTCCCTAATGAACTAAGTATTCTATTTGATTTTAAACGTTATTTTACTTGTTATTTGTGTGTGTGTGTGTGTATGTATGTACATGCATGTGCACGTGTTGTGTGAGAGTGTGTGTGTGTGTTGGTATATGTGTGTGTACATGCATGTGTGTGTGCGTGTGTGTGTGTGTGTGTGTGTGTGTGAGAGAGAGAGAGAGTGTGTAGTGTGTGTGTGTGTGTGTGTGTGTGTGTAAGTAAATGCATGTGCGCATGTGTGTGTGTGAGAGAGTATGTGTGTGTTGGTGTTTGTGTGTGTACATGCATGTGCATGTGCGTGTGTGTGTGTGAGAGAGAGTGTGTGTGTGTTGGTGTTTGTGTGTGTACATGCATGTGCATGTGCGTTGTGTGTGTGTGTGTGTGTGTGTGTGTGTGTGTGTGTGTGTGTGATGACAGCACAAGTGTGCAGAGACAGAGGGAAACTTTTTTGAGCGGGTGGGTTCCGGAGAGTGAAGTCAGGAAAATATTTTCGCCTGCTTCTTCATCTCAATAGCCCTGTGTTTGTAAAATGCATCAAAGAGTATAAAGGAAATTCATATATAAATAATATCCGTTCCACATAAATATAAGAAGTCACAAAATGATTATCAGTTTGTTGAATACCTATGGCCTAGATGTTTTTATCTTTCTCCCCTAAGGCAAGCCATGGTATGGGTGGAGGAAAACTATGTGTCCTTGCATTACCATCCGTTGTTATTTAACAATATCCAAACTCAGAAACATAAGAACATGCAGCTCTTATCTTCCCGACCCTGTGAGTCAGGAGTCCTGGGGTCTGGTGGGGTTTTCTCCTGAGACTCTTTAAGGATGTACTTAAGAGGCTGTGTAGTGAGATATCCACCCCGCCCACACCTGTTGTACTGATCATGCCCACTGGGGTGTGGGAATAGGTGTGGGCGTGGCCGGTGGAGTCTAAGTCTGGGTCCACACCCGGATGCTAGCTCTTACTTCCCGCTGAGAAAGGATAGGGCATCCTTAGAGCAGGAACCAACAGTGGCAGTCTGTTTCTTGTGTAAGTGAATTCTCCCCCAAATAAACCTTAATCCGCCTGTATTATGTCCCAGAATCTTATTACCTGCTTTAAGCCTGAGTTCTCCTCAGCAACTCTGAGGATGAAGGGTCCATGCCTAGGCTCACTAAGGATGCAAGCAGAACCTAGTTTGCAGAAGACGGACCAGAACCTTCAGTTCTGTGTTGGCTATCAGCTGGAGGCTGCCTTGGTTTGTATAGGGGCTTGTGCCTCAAAGCAAGCAAAGAAAAAAAAAAGATAGAGAGAGATGAGGTTTCAGGAATACAGTTGCTACGACTTAATGTAACCCAACTACACAGTTACAAGCATGTTAATTGTATGGATCCTGTCCTGTTGGCTGGAAGGAAGGCACAGGTCCTAGGGAAGAAAGCCACACGAAGGCAGCATTCCAAAAGGCAGGGTGCAGCACACAGACCACCTCCCTGCCTACAACACCTACCAATTTTAACTTCCAGCAGATCTATTATTAGCGAAAAGGATGATCCTATTTATTTGAAAAGCCTGGAAAAAAAACTCTACACTCTCCATTTTCCTTGTTTTATCCTCAATAATGAGCATGGTTCTTTTGATGTATTCTTTTAAAATTACCATGAAAATGAGGCATGCATTTGCCAAGGAGTACAAATAAGGTCCTTTTCATATGAACATGTCCTCATTATTCAGCCAGCACAGAATCTGGGTGTCAAGGTCAAGTATCCTCAAGGCTTGGTGAGTGGGTTGGAAGCTGCTGAGGAGAAAGCATGGCATTGTCTCACCCCAGGGTTTTCACTGAGAAACACTCCAGCGTCCACCACAGGGCATCACTGCCCACATCTTGTACTTGACTCAACTCTGGGACCTCTACTTTTGATGGTCCCCAAGATAATGCACACCACCAGCTTTTTGGTGAGGCAATTAACTCAATTTAGTTCAAAATGCACAAACATCACTTTTTCCCCATGTGCTATGGTATATTTTATAAACAGTCCTCTGGCTGGAAGATGATATGACAGGATAGCCAGGGAAATGCAGATGTGCCAAGGCAAGGCTTCCAGGGACTGCCCAAGGCTGTGCGTAGGAAACCCAACAGGTAGGCGTGAAGCCTGCATTCTTGACATGGACTTGCCCTGCAAACTTTCAGAGCAAACTACTCACTCTTCTCTCTACAGCCCCCACACCACCTACTCCATTTCTAACCAACCAATAAGCCAGAGTTACATTGTATGGGCCATAGAAACACCTTAGGTCTCTGTGGCTTTTACAGTTTTCAGAACAGATCTGTAGTTATCTTATTTTACGTAAGTAGAAATAAAAGAGTTCACCTATACCAGGCTTTCACTTTGGGCCACCAACCAGCTCCCAGATCATGACACAGAGACTTATTACTAGTTTTGAATGCTCTATCTTGCTTAGACATGTTTCTGGCTAGCTTTTTTAACTTAAGTATTAACCTGTTTCTCTTTATCTACCTTTTCCCTCGGGGCTTTTTACCTTTTCTTACTTTCTTGCTGTCTCTACGTCTGTCTGTCTGACAGGTGCCTGGCTTCTAGCCCCAGACAGCTACCCTGTTCTCTCATCGTCATCATCATCATCATCATCATCATCATCATCATCATCATCATCATCATCGTCATCCTCCTCCTTCTGTTCCTTTCTTCTCTTCTCAAGCCCAGATTTCCCCTCCTATTTATTTTCTCTTCCTGCTGTCCTGCCTATCTTTTCTGTTCAACAATTTTTATTAGACCAATCAGGTGCCTCAGGCAGGCAAGGTAAAACAGATGTTAACACATCTTTACACAATTAAACACACATCTCTACATCGTTAAACAAATACAGTGTAAACAAATGTAGCACATCTTCCCCTCCTTAAAATAATACACAACAGCATAACCCTGAGCCTAGTGACTGAAGCCTGGAGCCTCAGCTTCTCAGGTGGTAGAGCAGAAGGAACACAGGGAAGCCTGGGCTACACAGTCAGTTCAAGGTCAAACTGGGAACTAAGTGAGGCCCTGCCATCAAACTAAAATACACAAAGAGGGCATACTGGCGATCCACAACAGTTTGTACATGCTGGGCAAGCCTTCCGCCACTGAGAAACACTTGGGCCCTCTTTGTGCATTTTAGTTTGATGACAGGACCTTGGCTTGGCTTGTTTCTAGCCAGCTTTTCTTATCTTAAATTAACCCATCTGCCTTTTCCCTCTGGGCTTCTATCTTTCTTTCTGCTGTATATCTTACTTTCCTTTTTACTCTGTGGCTGGGTGGCTGGCCTCTGTCATTCTCCCCTTGTTCCGATTTTCTCATCTCTCCTGTTTATCCTCTCTGCCTGCCAGCCCCACCCATCCTCGAGCCTGCCTTGCTATTGGCTGTTCAGCGCTTTATTAGACCATCAGGTGTTTCAGACTGGCAAAGAATCACAGCTTCACAGTGTTAAACAAATGCAGCATAAACAAAAGTCACACTCCTTAAAGTAATGTTCTAACACACAGCTGGGTCCTAAATACTTCTCGTGGTAGAGTCAGATTCCCGAAACAGAAGAAAAGTTAATGTATCTGGAGGCAGAGTAGCCACAAGTCAAAGGATGCCAGCAGCTACCAAAAGTCCCGAGGGACATTCAGGACCAGCTTCTCCCTAATGGTCCCCAAGAAGACATGGCCCAGCTGATACTTTGATTTCAACTCTAAGAAACTGGTTTGTATCTTTATATTTGTATTACTTGAGGACAAAAGGAGAAAAAAAATATTGTCTTAAGTCACCAAGTTCGTAGTTACTGTCACAGGCAACTGATAATACAACTCTGGTCCTTATTTCTCTAGTGGTATTCCCAAGTCATCAGCACTAGAGAGCTCAGCAGGCATCCTTTTTCCAGACCACGTGTCCCTACCACCGTAACAGGAAGCAAACAGGCAACACTACAATTGATGCTCAGAGCACAAGACACCCGAAGACCCGAAGTCCCACAGCATTCTGTCACCCTCATCAGAGCCTGTGAGGAAAAGGATGTCAGGATCCCAGGGAGCCACCTGCTGTACCGCCCTAATCATCATTGCCACACCACGGGGATACAGTGCACTTGCCTGAAAGATGCAGAAAATGCACACGGGCCCATATCCCATGTACCTCTGGACAGGAAACAGTAGGCTGGAGTAAGGATATTATCCTATTGCTGAAGTCAACTACAATTGTAGTTACATATAGTCATATTTAGTGCCTATTATGTCAGATTTAATTTTAATCCTGTTATATTGATTAACATTTTATCCTCTGTAGTAACCTACATAGATGCCCTGAGGTGGGGCCTATGACTATATATGATGTCTGTGACTATATATGATGATGTCTGTGAACATCTGTCTGTAAATATATGTTGTCTGTGAATATATATGATGCCTGTTAGCATATATGATGATGTCTATGACTATATATGTCTGTAAATACATATGATGTCTGTGAATATGTATCATAATGCCTGTGAGTATATATGATGATGCCTGTGAGTATATATGATGATGATATCTGTGAATATATATGATACCTGTGAATATATATATGATGTCTGTTAATACATATGATGTCTGTGAATATATATCATAACACCTGTGAGTATATATGATGATGCCTGTGAGTATATATGATGATGATATCTGTGAATATATATGATACCTGTGAATATATATATGATGTCTGTTAATACATATGATGTCTGTGAATATATATCATAACACCTGTGAGTATATATGATGATGCCTGTGAGTACATATGCTGCTTTATGTAGCAGAAAGAACTGTGTTTGAGCCAAGACCTGGAAATCAGAAAGATTATCCAGATTGACCCCTTCAAAGGTTTGTTATATGAAAAAAGCAAGAAGGTCAAAGTCGGAAGATGTCATTAAGGAAGCCAACTGCCAGACTCAAGGAGACTTGAGAATGTTTTGCATGGACCAATGATGGAGGAGGTAGATGGGGGCTGGGCAGGGCAGGGTCTCTCCTGGAGCAAAAGGGGGACAGGGTCATGCCTTTGATGCATGATAAAACCTACCTCACACATCTGAGCACTAGAGCTGAAGGAGGATTCATGTTTATTCCTGCACTAATCTTGTAGTAATGTGTTGCAACAGCAGTTTGACTGAAATAATGACACATTTGGTTTCTGAATGAAGCACACGGAGAGCTGAAATAGTGTTCTAAAGCATCACACAGTCGCTAGATGAGGGCTCTATGGTTCAAAGTCAAATGATGTACCCCACAGTCCAGAGCTAGCCCCCACAGTCCAGACCTAGCCCCCACAGTCCAGAGCTAGCCTGCTCTTCACCTCTTCAGTCTGAGTGTCTTCTATTTCAGTTCCCAGTACTCATTTTACAGGACTATTTAGATTACATTATGCATGGTCTATGTAAATAAACCAAAGCAATTTTTCTGAAACATGGTTTCTAAACTTGATTTCAAAACTAAAATTCTCTTCTCCAGACTCTCACATAAGAAATCAAAGCACTTTTGTTTGTATGAAGAGGGTGGTATGGGAGAGAATTGTGAGAGAGCCAAATTTACCTTGTAAGTTTCAATTACTGTGCCTAAGAGATCCATGACACTCAAATGCCTCTAACCCATACGCACCTTGTCAAAGGGCAGGTACTGCCTGACATGCTGAGGCCGTCATGGAAGATAACAAACCACTTCCTTACAGTGGTGGTTGGCCCAAGGGTACCCAATGTGCTTGAGACCTGTCCAGAGTCCATCATCCTGGCTGATATTTAATTAAACCTTGCTTCAGATTTGGCTCAAAATAGTAGTCTTATTCTCACCCACTGGGGTTAGGAGAACACTCTAGCCTGCTTCCCTACCTGTCCTCCACCCCCAACCCAAGAACCCTAATCAGAGGACTCAAACATGTAAAATTCTCCCTCCATGGAAAATGCATCTGAGTCTCTTTGGTCTCAAACTACCTGGGAGCAAGCCACATGGACAGGTCCAGACATGCACAATGAGCTGCCGCTTTACCTCCACAAGGTCACATTCCTCTGCGTTTCCAACAGTGTTGATCAGTTCCTGCTGATCTCTTCACACTTGCCTTATGTCAATGATATTGATGTTTTCCAAGGGCCTGGAGATATCTTCCGTTAGCAATCTCTTTCAAGAATGACAAGAGGAAGAAGGAGCTAACACTGCCACTCTAAGCCTCAAAATGCCACTAGTTGACCCTATCAGGTTTCCTGGATATGTTTCAAAATCAGAGAGGCTAATGAGCATCTGTTTTGTGTGTGACCCTGGCTGTGTTTCAAAAGAAGTGTGCTGCCTTCTAGTTGCCATTTTAAAACCAGAGAGACAGAGACAGACAGAGACAGAGAGGAAATGACTTTGATGCAGTCACATAGCTATGATATGGCCAACCCAGCATGCCTCTGAGACGCACATATGCATTTAAGATTGGACACATGGAGGTGTACAAGGCTATTGTGGTTTAATAAAAATCTGGAGAAACAAATAGGCCAAATAGATGTTTATTCAGGGAGAAATAACTCACAACACAGACAGATGAACACCAGCAGATTCCTGGTCCCAAGGATGCCTCGGGGTGCTCCGGATGCAAGCAAGACAGCAATCCAGGGCCCCTCCTCAGACCTAGGTCCCTCAGGTAACTTCCGCCCCTGTCTCCACCCTCTAATGGGTGTGGTCAGTGACACAGATTCCAAGCAAGTGAGTATCTCACTACACAAAGCCACCAGGAGGAGCAAGTTTTAAAATCTAAACTTTCGTTCCTTGCCAAGCAAGGCACTTGAAGGTTTGGTTCCTTGTGTACTAAAAGCAAGATAACAGTCTTTATCTCCGGCAGCAGTGAGGAGGTAGCTCACGCCAAGCACGCTTTCAGCTAGCATTTTTTGGAGACATTAGAGCTGTAAGGGAGAGCTTTCCTCAGCCTTCAGGAACTCTTGGTCTAGGCAGACTCATGTCCAGAGGCAGGTGAGTTGTGAGCGGAGACCAGATCCTCCTGAAACTCGCCGTGGGGCCTCTCAAGCCATTTACTGACGCCAGGTTATTTGCAGGCTTAGAACACATGAGGTTATTTTCATTGTCAAGCTGTGTCCAGGCGCAGGCTGACATTACCTTCCCCAGACTCAGGCGCCTCCAGAGGAAGAGACCTCATGGTTTCCCGTGCTAACTGATTAAATGACAGCCTTGGACAGACACAGTCATGAGCACAGGACCTTTCGTCTTGGATCTGTCGAAGAGGAGTTAAGGTCCTCTTAAAAGACCAAATATGTATGACATAATTATTTCACTGACCCGGGAGGCCTCCAGACCCATAGGTGAAGTCTCAGATGCAACAATAATGCATCCTTGCAGCTAGCAATGTCACCCATGTCACCGTTTCTGTGCTGAGTGGGAATCCAGGTGGAGAAAACCCACAACCTCCTCCTCCTACAGAAGGTACCTGTCTCTAAAGGCCTTCTCTGGCTCCCACACTTCCTGTGCCTTTATCTACAGCCTTTTTATATGAGCCTGCTCCTAGTTAATGGGACCTTTCAGGCAGTGACATAGTGGCAATTACATTAGCATGCACTTCTATACATCTTTTAAAACAGGCCACAGCTCCTGGAGCAGAAATGTCATTAGAAGAACCCCCTTGCTGCCCCCACGCACAGACACCACCACCACCACCACTTTCCCTCAAATCGATTTCACTAAATTTAGAAAGAAAATACAAGAGCTTGTTTTCCCCCCTGTGCATGAGTCTCTGTTTAAACACACACACCTTTTAACCTGTAAACAATGGAACAGGGAGAGGCTGTGCATTAAGGAGATGAGAAACTGCCATCAACATGACCGCCTCCATTAATAAGGGGGATTGATGGCAGGCAGCAGTGAGCTCTGGTCCTCCTTCCATTGTGTTCACATTCAAGGGACCTCAAATGAATAATGTCATTAATAGGCTTCATTTGGAAACTGGCAGCAGTTTGTCCCACCCAAAAAATGAATGGTGATTGGTTTATTTGAAGGTGAGAAAAATGTCATGATCTCAGTTGGTCAGCTTGGCCATCGAGGAAACGGGCTGCTCTCCCAAAGAAAGCATGATGCGTTCACTTTGCTGATTTCTCCTTCAAGCCCTTCCACCAAATGGAAGGAGAAGAGGAAGTGAACGCCTCTGTCTGAATGATGCCCACTGTCAGAGGCTGGGTTGGAAATCATCTCCATTGTGCAGGGAAATCACGTAATCTAGCAATCAAAGAGAAACACCCATACCCGGCCTCTTAGAAAACAGGTCCCCCTTTTCTCAAACCCAGCAAGAAGAAGCCACCACACAAGGTTCAGGACCCTTGGAAATCTTCATATGTACGGTCAACTGTCAGTGGATTCCTTTTCAATCCGTACTATTGCCTAAATCCACATAAAACCGTCTTGCTTCTTTTAAAATATCTGTGTGAGCCTTTTTGGTTTTTGTTTGTTTGCTTGCTTGCTTGCTTTTGTTTCTTTGGCTAACAAGCCAAGAACCTGAAAACATATGGCCCGAGACCTGGAATATGAGTTATACTCTATGCTGGTTAGAGCACGCCCCTTCCGCCACTTTTGTCAGACAGGGTTCCACGTATCCTACCCTCAAACTCCTTAAGTAAACTAGGATGACCTTGAGCTTCCGCTCTTGCTGTGTCCCTCTCAGTAGTACATGCTGGGACACTACCACACTTGGATTTATGCAGAACTAGATCTTGAAGCCAATGCACGCCAGGAGAGCATACAGCACCCATTCGAAACATTTTTGAAATGCTTCTAATGTTTCTGGGTGCAAAGGCTTATGGGTAACGCATAAAAGAGTTATCAGATGGACAAGGTTGAGACATCAACCTTGCACTAACGAGACAGGACTCTGCCTGCCTTGAGTGGACACAGGAGATGCACACGTCTGATTAGACAAGCATCCTGCCTGGAGCAGAGACCGGGCACACTCACTCAAGCATGGGAACAAATCAACTCAGACATAATAGAGCCGAGGAATTTGATTGGGAATGTTTGGGGTCAAGGAGCGGGGTGAAGGGACAGCTGAGGAGAGGACAAGGGCAGAGCCTCACCTGGTAAAGGGGCGGAGTTTGCTTTGGTCTGGATTGATAAACACGGGTGAGCATGACAGGTGAAGCTGTCTTAGCAACGGTGATGACTGGTCGAGAGAGAAAACGCACGAGGTTGACTGCAGAGAGGCTGCTGAAGCAAACAGGATGACCCAACGAAGCTTAAGGATCCCAGGCCTGTCAGGGTGAAATACTGGGTTCACAGAGAAGGGCCATCCCATATGGATAAAGCCCATTTTAAACTTAGCAGAGAACCAGCATTTTAAAGGGCATACCAGGCCAGTGCAGACAGAAGCAATCAGCTGCCTCAGTCAAAAAATAGAGAGAGAGTTCTACTGCAGATCTGAACGGTTTATAGTGCACAACAAAAAGACAGTAAGTGCCTGTTGCCACAATGAGAATTACTGTAATATGACTATTGCTGTGAAAGGAAATTATACTAATTTGGACTAATCCCCAACTGACTCGTATCTGGGATAATATTACAAAGAAACTTAGAAAAAAAGTAGAAATTCCGCTTGCTGCAATACAAGAATCAGCCCATTTGCTGCTCGTAAGTACGGACATTTGGGATTGTTTATCTAGCAAAACTGTTAAGTCAGTGGCCCTGGTGGACCTGTCAGAGACAAGGCTGCAAGTTGCATATACATCCTGTGTTGCCTGGGTGCAAGGTCAACCTGTCATAGACTCAATTCTGTGAGATGAGGGTTTTCAAAGGACTTTAATTCTCCAACTTAATTGCATGTAATATTCATCTGTGAATTTATTTTATACAACTGCATCCACACAATAAAGCCTCGGTCTATGAATATATGTATGAATGAAGATAAACATGCAAGGAACACCTGAAGAACTCAACTCAATTAAGCACTCCATTCAGCAGCTATCTGCCTGGAGGAGGGGTGAAGGTTGGAGGCCCAGAATGAACAAACGGGATGCAGAGGAAAGAGGAATTCATCACATGACGGCATCTTGAGAGAGCAAAGGCAATGGTCTGCAGAGGGGGCTTACATATGACAGCACCTATCTCATGTGTTCAGATGGCTAGGAGTGGGGGGACTGCCTTCAGTTTCCGACCTGCTTTATGCAACACAAGGAATGCTCTATGCCAAGAGCTTCAAGTTAACGAGCCAGTAGGATTTTACCTCCATCCCCATCTCCCTTCTTTCTATGTTACAGACCATTTCTGTGTGGCCAACAGCTATGCCGGGCAGCAAATGTAATCCAGAAGGCTGAAACATCCACACGGTTTCCATCTATGTGACTACAATGGCAAATTACTTTAATTTAGACACATTTTATTTCCAGGTTTTGACCTTGGAGGCCCGTTCCCCACTCAAGTACTTCCCCACAAGTAGCTCAGGCTGCAGCTAACCAAGCACAGAGGATAAAGGCCCCTCAATCACTAATGAAACAAAAATTCCTACCGTCTGGACATTTAAAATAATAATAGCAGCAATGATAATAATAATAAAACTAGCTGTTGATATCAATGGCCCACTGAAGAGAACGTTAAGGACTCTTAATCTCCCAAGTCATCATTTCAAATAGAGAGGAATGAAGGTTATTCTTATTAAGGAACAATAATTAGCTTCAAATTCGGGGTGGTGGCATTTAGTTACTAATGAGAGTGTGGGAAAGCCGCTTTTTCCGAAGGTTAATCTGTGGAGGTACAGCGGAGAACTAATGTGAGAGGTGGGTTTTAGTGAAAGAGCATTTGTCCAAGACAAGAGCAGGGAAGGTACAGCGTCCTCCACAATGGCAGGACGGGCCACACTGCTAATGAGCCATGTGTAAAATTTTTCCTAGCTGATTGGGTGACATTTTTCTTGCCAGTAATGTTATTATTCACCTTGTAAAATGAATTCATCTCACACCAGGGCATAGCATTAATTCGGAAATGCCTAAAACTTCTCAGACTGATGAAAAGTTGGTTCACAATGAAACCTACTGAGCTGATACCAAACAGCAGCCCCCTGGGACCAAAGCCCTGAGTGTTGAGTTAGACCAGGGGAGGGGTGAGACAGGAGAGGTCAGGCTCCCAGTACCCTAACATGAGCATCTGCAAACACACACCCCTACCCATGCATTTCTGAAAAAAATAAAAAACAAACAAACAAAAATCCCCTACTCATTTGATCTCAGTTATCTTATACATAAGAAAGGGCATGGATAAAATATAGAAGACATATTTCAAATTAAAAAAAACAACTTCTGAGTAAAGTCCAGGATACTAATTACAATTCCAATTTCATACAAGAGTTATTCGTTTAATATAAGCAGCTCCCAAACACTGCCTGAGATTTACTTCCATTAAAACATTGATAGTTTTCTTGAAACTCAAAACTTTCACTGTGCGTCTGTATTTATAATGGTAAAAGGTGACAGAACAGAGTCCTCAGGGATATAAAAGAAATCCTCCAGGAGGAGTGGGGAGCTAAAAGGAACGAAAACTGACAAGTAAACAGCTGGCTGAGGACGGATGCTTCCGGCACGATGGCAAACAACTGTGGTGGTGGTTGCTACCATCCTTAAGACTCACTGGTGTTTCTTCCCCTCTCCCTCCCTCCCTTCTTTTCTTGTCTCTGCTTGGCCTTGCTGGGAGTGTGTGTTCGTGTCAGTGGGCACGCTGCTGATATGAAAAAAAAATAGTTCTGTAACAAAACATGCCATGTTAGTTCAAAAGATGCATGCCATGTGGGGCCATTTACACAAGAGGTTCAGAGCAGGCAAATTCAGAAAGACAGAAATCAGAGGATCTGGGAAGGGAGGCAGCGATGGGGGGTTGTTTAATGGGGGCTGACCTTCCATTACACGAAATGAATAAAAGTTGAACAGATCAGGTGCAGAATGGCAGAACATTTTAAGATGGTCAAGATGGCATTTTTTTTTCCAGTTAAAAGGGAAGAAAGATATAACACAACACAAATACAGGGTCAAGCCACCATGCATACTTTCTGGCATTACCGTCTGGATTCTGCTTTTCTCCTTTTAAACCATTCTATACGTTTAATCTTTTCCAACAAAATTCTAATTTCCATGGGAGAGGGTTATTTGGACACATGATACCCTTATGATAAGTCTTCGGTAGCTGGCTGAATTAAAATTAACATAATAATATTTGGTTAATCTTCTTTGGGGTCTCACACATTAACCTTGTTAACTGGGCTCTTCGCTAAGAAAATATGCAGCCCCCATTGTCAATGGTTGCTGTCTTAGTTATGGTTTCTACTGCTGTGAAGAGTTCCTGTTTCCTTAACCAAAAGATAGAAAGGTCTCCAAACCTGCTCTAGAAAACCCTGAATAATCTAGCCATCACAGGCACAGTCCCTTGCTTCCTCTATCCATATAACTTAGGTCTTACACACACACACACACACACACACACACACACACACACACACACACTTTTGTGTATACACTTTAATAGCAAAGATGACAGATAATGGACAGACATATCTATTTTCTTTTTGACATAGACTCTCACAGAGATCCACCTGTCTCTGCCTCCTGGATGCTGGGATTAAAGGTGTGCACCTCCACACTTAGTACACTTTGTTTGCTTGTCTGTTTGTCTCAGGAGAAAACAGTTGCAAGATGCCCCACGAAGACGCCTTGAAGCAGTTTCAGTTACATGAGTTAATTTATTTGGCAAAGTAGACTATTACTTTCCTTACTTAATGTTGCTATCCATTGCAATACTTATCTGTATCATTGTGAAGGATGACATAAAGTAGCTGAATTTATTTCTATTTATTGGCAGCTTAAATTTGTTTATTGAGTCTTGCAATGAAAATGTTTTGTTAATAGGCCGTGTTCCTAGAAGTAAAGTCACAGAGCCCAGCTCTGCCTTAGAGCATGCTGGCACATGGCATAAGACCCATGAGTACGCCTCCAAACCAGCACTGAGATGCAATTTCTTTATGGCATTTAAATTCCACAAAGAGAATACTAATACAGGTTTTAATTTTTTCACAAATTATCATTGCCTTAGAGATAGCATTTATTTACCAGATAGCAAAGGAAGTTTAGTTGAAACTCCGATTTACCACAACTTTTACTCATTAACCTGCAAATTTTGATTTATGTTACTAGGAGGAAAAAGCAGTCCTAAGTGATATGAATTGCACCATATATGACTTTCATAAGACAGTATGCCAGCATCGTATTAAATCAGTATTAATGGGGCCTTGCGCAATGACACACGAAGCCAAGTTGAAAGCAAAGTTCTTTTATAAAACACGAATCCACCCATTCATCCAGACAGAGGTCAGTCCTTCAACAAGAAGCTATTGGGCATTGATACTCTGCACCTGCCCACAGGGGTAAACAGTAAACAGCAAGGGAAGGAAGTTAGTGCTGCTGCCTGTGGCCGTCCAACAATTCCTACAGCTTGAAGCCTCTATGGCAGGAAAAGCGATGACACAGGAAGGAAAAATAACCAGTACCTATGGGTCACAGGAGTCCGTCTGGATGAAATGATGTCATCTGGCCAGGCCAAAGAATTAACCAGATAAACATCCTCATTCTGTTTCAGTATAACTAACGAAACCTGGACATTTTAAACAAACCATTAGTTATGAACAATTTCCCACTGGCATTTTCGATACATTTAAGTGGTACTTCACCTTCACTATCAACCGTCTATCACACGGATAGAGTTGAATTATCAGAATTCCAGCACCATTACCGACTGCATCACCCTCCACCACGCCTCCCCAGTTCCAAGTGTACACTAGGGGGCGTCACCCGATGAACTGTTTCCAGGTGCGGATTCACATTTCTAGCTTCTGCATCTCCCTAGTCATCTCCCTAGCTATATGACTTTCACGCGTCTCGTCTCCGTCAAACTGAATCCGCTCTCTGAAGAACGCTCAAATTCTTCCTTTCTGAGTTACTATTCTACTGCTTGGATGAAGTACCACAAGCAAGGCAAATTATACAAGAAAGGATTTAATATGGGGGCACGTGGATGTAGAGGGGTGGAGTCCACGACCATCATGGTGGATGGCATGGCAGGAGGCAGTCAAGAGTATCATGGGAGCAGCTGAGAGCTTATCTCTGATCCAGGAGAACAAGGCAGGGAGAGCCACCGGCTAACAGCGAATGGTACAGGCTTTCGAAACCTCAAAGTCAGCCCCCAGGGATGCAGCTCCTTCAACAACCCCACACCTCCATATCCTCCCCAGAGAGTTCTGCCAGCTGGGCTCCAAGAACTACAGAAGCAATTGTCATTTAAACAACACACACACCCCTGTCATTTCTCTATTCAATGGCTGTTTAGGCACCATCCCATCCTCCCTTAGTTAACAGCCCTACCTGTCCTACCTCATCTGCCAAGGATGAACTTTCTCTCCTTTGGATGGGGCTATGATGCTCATTTTCCTGCCGAGATTCCTGGTTATCTGCCACTCCCCACTCAGGATGGCCTCTTCTGCATCCAGTCATGCCTTCCATGTCCCTTCGCCTCCCATCCTAACTTCGTCCATGATGCTTTTACAGCCCACCCCGTCTGCAAGGAATCTTTCCTCTAAATATCTGCTGGGCCGCTTATTTTTGAATCTTCTCTTTACTGGCTAAGATGGGGACCTCAGTAATTTTATTTCTCTAATGACTTTGCAAATCCTGTAAGATCTTAGAATTACTTGTAGTTGCCCCCCCAACACCACCCCCTTCCCCTTTGCTCTGTGGAAATCACTATGTCCAGGATCAGATGGAAATAAGGGTGCAATTGCTAGCTCGTGGCAACAAGGCACATGAGTTGAAGTTATCCTAGAATGACTGCACTGGTGAGACGCAACAAGGCCCTAAAACCCTAGTCTACAAATTACTTCCTGCTGCAGAGTGTGGTACCGCAGTGAGAGCAAGTGGCGGAGATCGTGGCATTCCAAGTCTAGTTTCTAGCTGTTGGTCTCCATTGGACAACACTGACCTAGTTCCTTAGTCTTTGTTCTGCAGTTTTCCCCAGTCTTCAACAAAGTCAAAAGACTGGTCCAGAAAAATTGAATGTTCTCTGCCTTATGAAAGTACTTACACTTGTACTCACCAGGAACCAGCAAACAGAATGGGTAACTAGCGGGAGTGGAGAGAGAAACTAATCCATGTGTGACAGATTGAGACAAAAGGGGAGAGAGATTCCACTCACTGTTAATCCACTAGCAGAGAATGAACTTTCTAAACCACCATAACAGCCATCCATTGAGCTTTTCAATCTCTTAGAAAGACAACCAGCAAACCCCGATTCATCATCAGATGAAAATTTAATTCCTGCACAGACATTAAAGCTTCTCTTGAAGCCAAGTCTGGCATCTTGCAGGGCATACATCAATGTCAGGGTGTTAGAATGTCCCAGGCATAGTGGTGCAGGCCTCCGTTTAACCACAGCACAGAGGAGGCAGAGGCAAGCATGTCACTGTCGAGTTCCAGACCACACTGATCTACAAGGTAAGTAGAACAAAACGAAAGCAAAAATGCTTCTGGATTTCCAGGAATAATAGTCCTCCATTGGATGACTTATTTAGTAGATCATCACATTTATGTATTTATTGGTTATAAAGGTTTTTGTCTTATTTTGTGGTTTTCAACACTTAAAGAATATATTTCAAATGCTCTTTCTTGGAATCACAGATCTTGCTTCAATAATGGCTTGGCTTTGGGTACACGGTGCAAGACAAACATACGAAACATTTTCAGCAAAAACAAAGGCCATTCTTAGGACACTTGTGGTGTTCCATACCAGAAACAATCCCTCAAGAGTAAGAGAGTGGGAACCTGGCGTTAGTTGGCCCTCTTACTTAAATCAGACATCTGAGGGCCTCAAAGGATGGGAAGGTATCCTCTGACTTATGCTGTCAGGTTGTATGTTTTATCGGGTCTTCCGCGGGGTCCCTGTGAGGAGGCAGGGAGCACTTGTTGCTCATCATAGGGAGTACCTTGTAGAGGAAACCTGCTCACTTTGTGGTGCTCAGCAAGCGAAGTGAGTGCTCCCTTTTCTACCAAATTCCTTCCTATAAAGCTCATTATGAACCTCCATATATTAACTCAGTCATGAGGTCAGAACCACCAAGAAGCTGACACTGAATAATGCTGCATCCAGAACTGAACACACCTAAGTCCCAGACCACACACCTAGAAACTCAAAATACACCTTTAAAATGCACTCATTTCCAAGTAAGTATCTGAAAGCATGTAAACATATAGGATATATATATATATATATCATTGTATATATATTTATATATATATATAATATGTTCTTATTAATAAGACTTGAATGACCTCCCTTCTGATGATATCTTTCCCTTTGGGCTTATTTAATTTCCAATTCTTCTCCCTTTCATATTTAACTGTTTTGATTTACTTAGCAATCACTAACATTAGGAAGATAACCAGTGTGATTGATACCTGAGGACTTTCTACTTTTGACTTATTTATACTGGTCTCATTGCGTTCTGAGGTGCATCCTTCAGAGGGTAAGCTCTGCATGAATATCCATTCCTCTCCTCTCTGTTTCAATGGCTTCTTGTTTTTGTAAGAAAGACCAGTTGAAACCCAGGGAGATTTGGGAACAGAGTCCATGGAGATAATTTAGTCACAGGCATTAGCTTTGCTCTTTAAAGGGCTTCAATATTGAAAGAACAATCCCTCATGAGTCCATCAGTGCCTACACAGACATTGGGAAGAAGAGACAGAAGGCTGCCCGCTAAAACTAGAAGCATCAGCAAATGCCTCCAAATGCTCAAAGAGAAGACAGTGTAAGGAGGAGAGTGTTTTCATGAGAGAGCAGCTGTCCCCCCAGATCTCAAGTCAGCCCCAAGCCAAATGTACCATTATTATAATTACACCTGACACAAATACATTTTTTATTGCGTTCTTATACAGCAACCAACTAACCAAGTCATCACCGTGCAAGCCTCAACTCTCACTAGTGACATTTAACAGCGCGGGCTTTCAGGGAAGTAAAGACAGTGTCGTGGAAATTACAAGCTGATGTGTGACCTGGGGTTGGCCACCTCTCTAGCCTCAACTTGTCATGTATAAAATGGACGGAGGCAGCGACTCTCCCCTTGCATTCCGGAGTCCTTATTTCTCCATGCAGGAATCTCATGCATTCATCTCTGAAAGTTCACGGCTCAGAAGCTTGGGTTCTCACTGCTTCATCTTTGGAACTTTCTACGTTTTCTTCCTTTCTATAAACTTTCTCTGTCATTTACTGTGGCGAAAATATTCAAACAGAACAACCTGTTCAATAAAAATTTCAATTTTATTTTGTTTATCTGAAGTCTCAATAAACCTAGCTAGTAACTACTAAGGAATATTGGGTCATAGAAATCGTATCTCGAATTAGCTGTGCCAAAGATATTCCTGAAAGGGAAATCCATCATCTTAAAAAAAAAAAAAAAAAAAAAAAAAAAAGTATGTATGATTGGCTTAAATCAGGAAAGAGGCCAAGGTTTGCCTGGGGTATCTAGTTACCCCTGACAAAATGTTAAACCTGGATTAGTGAGCCAGTTCTATGACAAAGGCATTTGTGTACGTCCTGCAACCTCAGTTTAATTACAAATCCAGAAATGGAAGCAGAGAGTCAACTCTATGAAGTTGTCCTCTGACTACCATGTTTATTCAGGGAGAAATAGCTTACAACATAGACAGATAAACACCAGCAGGTTCCTGGCTCAAGGATGCCTCCGGATGTTCTCCTGTCCCCATACTGCAAGCAAGAGAGCTCCCAGAGCCCCCTCCTCAGACTTAGTTCCCCCAGGTAACATTGCCCCTGTCCCCACCCCCCAATGGGCGTGGTCTGTGCCACAAGTGTGGACAAAGTGAACATCTCACTCCAATTCCCCTTTTAGTCTAAAGAAAAGATTTAGGCTTGATATAAAAACCATACTGATGGGAGATGTTATTCTATAAATATGTTTCTCATACTGGTTAATGAAGAAAGCACTGTTGGCCAATGGGAAAGCATGATAGGTGGGACTAGGAGACAAAGAGGAAAGAGGAAGTAGTAAGGAGGAGTCAACATGGAGAGATGGAGGGGTAGGACGCCAGCCACTCTGGCCGGTAAGATGGACCACGTGGAAATATTTAGATTAGTAGAAATGGGTTAAAAATTGAGACAGAGCTAGCCCATAAGGAATTAGTAACTGGCCAACAGAATTGTATCAAATACAGAGTCTGTGTGTTATTGGGGGCTGGCGTGGCAGCAGGACCAGACCAGCGGTGGGGGGGAATAACCTACTAGTAACACTATATACAAAACAGTGAATAACAAGTGTGCTCTAAGAAAAGGAAAATTAAGAACATACAAACTTAAGACTTACATATCTAGTCCTAGGGTGAAGGCATAAGGGAGTTTACAATAGAGTTATCCTAAGTTGGAAAGCTTAAGTCTAGTACCTAATATATCTAACTAGGAAAATAGAATAATAGTTGTGATAGTTTAATCTACAACCTCATCAAAGACCTGAGAAGGAAAATAACAATACTAGGGTAGGCAGGAAGTGCAGATGGGCAACTTCCAAAATGTGCAGCAAGGACAGAAACAGCAGGCTACCTGGACAGTCACCCAAGGTCTCACAGCAATGTTGGCACAGCCAGTTTTGGCTATGGCCAAGAGTACCTGACAGACCATAGCAAAAACAGGGAGGCTGTCTTATTCTACCTTGGCAGGGTTCAACAGTCTTCTAAGTTTGTCTCCTGCAAGTACACAGGACTGCACGTCCAAATCAGTGGTCGAGGTGGGGGCAGTTCCTTGCCCAAGAGGCCATTAGTGGAAGCAAGGATAAACTCCAGAAGGAGCAGCAACAGTATCCAACTTATTTTTGGGAAAGTGCATGGTGCTGTCAGGAGCAACAGTGTCTCATGTCAACGGAGTACTAATATTAAAACATTTAAATGTCATGTTCTGTAGGCCTTTGACGCATTTGAAGATTAAGCTGACTAATGTCATAGGTATAGGAAACGTGGGTGAAGACAATCTGTAATACTCAGGAACCTTGTTGTAAGATTGATTGAAACTTCCCTGAGTAAAGCAGGGACAAATATCTAAGCAATATAACTATGTACGTATATATACATGTATATCTCTAAAACAGAGGTAGAGTAGAAATGTCTAGACCAGAGGTAGAACTATAAAGTGCAGCATGATGAAAATACCCTAAATTGTATCAAAATACAAAATGTCTTGAACATAAGTAAAAGTATGCATACATAAAATATGGTAAAGATAATGTGCATAAAACATCATAAATGTAAGGATTTTACACAATATGACAAAATACAATATACAATTCTTTCAGGGAGGGAATATAAACGTAAATTTACGTGGGTTACCATATAAGAATCTATAACAATGTAAGCTGTATAATACTAATATCTCACTATTACTAAAATAATTCACAAGAAGATAGGTTAATCTACCTATCTCCCATCTAAACCATACCCTATCCCTGCCTAAAAGAGATACCCAAGTCTAAGCATCACCTTCTATACCCAACCCTAAATAACTAAAACCAATCCTAAGGAGATACACACATAACTTAAATTTTTTAAGTTAAATCTGATGTCGATGAAATGTCATTTACAACCAGCTACACTGGAGAATACTCTCTTAGTACGCCAGTGTTTAGGTGACCTTATGAATTACTCCACGCAAGAACAAAAATGATGATACATACAATATATATGTGGCATATATGATATTACGTTCACTAAAAATATCTGAATTATTTTAAGTCAGTATAAACTAACATAAGCTTGATAGATGTATATTTTGATAAATAGAACCTACTTTTCAAATGCCAATTAAATAAAGATATCAACTCTAATTATTTTGAAACATTTACTTGTTGCATTATTAATAAGAAATCTGGGCCAATTCCCATGAATTTCTCTTAATGCCCAAAGTTATAAAATGATTCCATTTATAATTCAAAGCCTGGAGTCATCGTGAGTAAAACAGTTTTACTGTTAAATATTGCAAATCATTAGTGCTATCAGTGTATTTGCCTTTGGAGAATAGACTCACAACCTAACACAGACGGATCTGCATTTATTGCCAGCATAAAGCGAGAAAAACATGCAAGCTAGCAGGACACAGCTTACCCTCTCAGGAAACTTCTCTCCTCATTGTTCCCTTAAGTAGCAGGGAATTCAGAAGACAACTAAGATGCCCTCATCTTATGCGTTAAATGTGTGTGTAGACAGTAGTGGAGTGCAGGGATGTGTGAGTAGGACAATTCCCAAACAGCCACGAGAGGATTCTGTTGTGTGATGTTCTGTTTGTGTCCTGACCAATAAAGCTTGCGTGGAGATCAGAGGGCAGACCTAGCCACTAGTTAACCATAGACACTGGGCAGTGCTGGCACCGGCCTTTAACCCCAGCACTTGGGAGATGGAGACAGGAAGTGAAAACTGGGGTTAGACGGGATCTTAGCTCTTTGGACTGAGAACCCAAAGAGAAAGGAAGGAAGCAACGGGCAGTTGCTCCTGATTCTTTGAACTTCCGGGTTTTGCCCCGACATTGCATCTGACTTCTGGGTTTTATTGATCAAGATTATTTAGACAAAAGGCTTTGGGATTCTTTACAGGAGAGACAGGAAAAGGAGGGTTCTAAAGCTCTCGGTGGCTGTGGAGCTTGGGGATTCTGAAGATGCTCAGAGTTCAGTAAATATCTCCAAGTCTTTCTCAGGTTGGGCATGATTTCCCCCTCTCCCTTTGTCATTACCTGTCAGCAGTATGTGACATATCTAATATTTGGCTTTGTTCCTGGAACAAATGTAAAAGGCGTCCCCAAAATGAATTATAGAGTGCCTTGCAGTAGAAATGGTTTGACTGAACTTCATTTTTGAAATTTATCAGGATTTTTCCCCTTACACAATCAAAAGCTCAAGTGTCTGACGGGATGAATTTAATAACTCTGCTTTTAAATAATAATTAAAGCTGCTGTTCCACACATTTTATGTCTTTGCAAATGTCAACTCAATTTCAAAGACTCCACACTTCCCCTCAATAGCTGTTACAATGCATCCGTGAAAAGATAAAATATTTAACTATCTTTCCCTCACTTCTGCAAATCACCAACCCAAGGAAAACCTCCAAATGAACTACACACATCCTATTAACTCTTAAACCAACAACCACTAACATGTCTTATCATAACAGACATCAGCAAATGAATGTGTAAAGACCTTGTCACCAGGAGGGTCTGCAGGCCATTTAACTATCTGAAGTTCCGTTGTATAGAATATAACTGAATAGCCATGAATAGAATTGCTTCTTGTCAATGGATAAGTTTAAACTTACAGACAGGGATCTTTAAAATAGGTTATTTTCTCAGTCACAAAATTATTTAAAAGCCTGTCTCTATTAGGATGCAGACACAATGATGGGTCGTTTTACTCTCTTTGTGTTGACAGGCAAAAGGGGGAAATTAAGCAAGAGAGAATCCATGCATGGATTATTTATTGAGCATTTGCATGGAGGAAATATAATAGGATGCAGTTTTTGCCTCCAATGTACAGGCTTCTAGGGGGCAGGTAGATAATCAGGACACATTACAATGAAATATACCCAGAGAGAAAAAACAGGAGAGAACCGTCCATGCCAACCTGGGGCGGGGTCAGGACATGACTAAAGCTGCAGGGGTGCAGCGTGGAAGCTGAGATCTTTGAATGATTAGTTACAAAGCCTGCAGACAAGAATGGTAGGGCCGGAACTTGACGTACACTGCCTCAAAGAGAGCTTTGAGGAACCTAACAAGGTTTATAGTGACCCGGCCATACGTGAGTGTGTGTGTGTGTGTGTGTGTGTGTGTGTGTGTGTGTGTGTGTGTGTGTGTGAATCCACAGCACAGCCCCAGATGCTTTTTTATGTCTAGTATTAATATTTTATGGTTTAGGAATGGAGATTAGGGGAAACTAGATATACAGGTAATCAGTGATAAGTCTCAAATCAAACGACCTCCTCATACACAAGCCCCAGTTTTTCCAACTGCCTATACAACTGCAAAGAAAAACAGAGTGAAAAGAAATATGTACTTGGATAGACACAAGCCAGGTTTCATGACCAATACAGGGATATGCTTATAATTTACAAGTAGAGCTACGCTATTTAAACAAGGAGGGGGAGGCTGTCTGTGATGATAACATACCCTACACAGATGGGGGAGGTCCCTTCTGCATGCTGTGAATATATGTTTATCTTATTGACCGATGAGTAAAGCTGTTTCAGCCAATGGACAGGTAGGGTATAGTCAGACAGGAAGTATAGGGACAGCCAACAGACGGAGAAGGCTGGGAAGAGGATCACAGAGAGAGAGTTGGGAGAGAGAAGCCGTGTAGCCGTCACAGGAGTAACATAATGGAGCATTACTGGTAAGCCATAGCCCCAAAGCAACATATAATTTAATAAAAACGAGTTAATAATTAAGAGAGAGTTAGCCAATATCAGTTGAGCCTTTGGCCAAACAGTGTATAATTAACAGAAGCCACTGTGCGTTTATTTGGGACTGAACAGCGGCAGGGCCAGGCAGGAGGGAAAGCTCTGTCCACACTACACGCTAAGCAGGGGCCACGGACTTCTCTGCGGGTTACTAGCCCTTGGCTCTCTGTTAACCAAACTTCTTGCTCTTAAATCACAGTGTCCACTTTTGTCCACACCACACCAGCATCACCATTTGAAGTGATGTCTTCAGGCCAGTCCTCCTTCGTTTGTGAGCAGGTAGGAGGAAGGTGACAGTCTGTCCAGGGGAGAAACTGCACTGATAGCCATACTCTACTATACTATACTGTTAATGAGTCAACTGCTAACGGTTTTGGGCTGGGAGTCCAAGGCTCTCTCTGGTGCCCCTGTCCTCAGCTGGCTGTTGACTGCCTTCAATAACATCTCTAGATCCTGAAAACAAAAACTGTTCTCGAGGAAAGTTGGTTCGAAATTAAGCTTAGGAGTGTTGCATCCACAGGGCCTCCATGGGCTACCCCAGGTTCTCGGTGTGTATATTATAGCTATCATCTTAGCATTTTTATGGTACTCCCGACTGTGAGAATGAGTGGGTCTCTGACGCTTGTGCCTGCTCTTGGGATGCTTTCCCCTCTTAGGTTGCCATGCCAACTTCTACATGAGAGTTTTTGTTTCATCTTACTTTATTTCGTCATGTTTGGCTGCCATCTTTTAGAAGTCTGTTCTTTTCTGTGAGAGACAGAAAGGGGGTGGAGGGGAACTGGGGGGAGAAGGGGAAGGGGAACTATAATCAGAGTATGAGAAAATAATAGTATAGTATATAGTATGAGAAAATAATCTATTTTCCAATAAGGGGAAAGAAGGTGTTGCACCAAGTATCGAGCAGGATGAAAATGCACCTCCCCGAGTTGGTCCTGTTGTCCTGTGCCTGCATCCCTGCTGCATCCCTGCTGCATGGGTGCACTGCGTCATATTCCCACTCCATAGGCTCGAAAACCACAGATCATGAAGAGAATACATAGCTACTCCCACGGATTTTGCGAATGTCAGACTTGAGGTTCACGAATCCAAGCCAGAGGATGCATGTCTCCTTTGCTTCAGAAATGTAAAGCATAATTAATACGATTTATACATTCTCAGGCCAAAGCATCGACGGGGAATTAGAGAAGGCCATCATTTCCACATGCCTCCAAGAGGAAGCTGTGCCGTAGATCATCTCATCATTCCAAGAGCGCAAAGAAAAGACCTTTTCTCTCATTCTCCAATGTTTTAACCACCTATAAATGCATGAAGAACAGTATGCTGGAGGCAGGAACAGAATGAGCCAGAACTTGCTACAGCCACATTCCTCAGAGCGGGTTCTGGGGCAAACTAGTTTCCTGAGCTATTCCATTGTCCCAAAAACTGTGTAAATCACTAAATAATTTATTCTCTTCATGTAGGCTCCTAGTGCCTTCAAGCATACAAAAGATTTGACATCTTGTAAAGTAAGTTTTTTTTTAAATCCTCTCTCTCTCTCTCTCTCTCTCTCTCTCTCTCAAAATAATAGAAAGCACAAAAGCAAATAAGATAGAAAGTCAGCGATAAAATGTTAGGGAATGTTACAGTTTTTAAAATCAGTTCCAATAGACTAAATCAAAAGTCAAACTGAAGTATGGATTTTTATATGATTCTCATTCAATGTTATAAATGGAAATAATTTTCAGGCTTAAAAAAAGAAATGAATCCTAATGGTCGTAGGTGTTTTGCCTGGTCAGTAGCAGCCAGGATTTGAAAGGACTGTTTAAATCTTCATGAATTTGCCCCACATTGTCCGAAATACAGTGTTCAGAAGCACTCTGGAGGTCACAGCTAGTTGTGGGCAGAAATGATGCCAGGACTGATGTGAATATTGTACACAGACACAGAAATGGATAGTGAAGTCCTGCATGCCTTGCACCTTCCATGCAAGAATCAGGCACCAAAGATTTATAAGTGAACACACATGGCCCCAAACTTAAAGAGACTCATTTGGTGCTGAGGGTGGTGGTGGGACATACTGTCATGTAAATTCAATATGGAGAAGAAATAAAGGAAAGATGAGGAGCCGCCCATCACAGAGAGTGGAAAAGCAGCTGCCAGCTGGACTGAAGATCAGAAACTAGAGCTGGTCCTGATGGGTAAGTTTAAGTCCGTGGAGCGTACAGAGAATGCAAGGAACAGTGGTTCCCTATGGGGAGAGGAGACATCAGCGCAGAACACAGAGGTAGGAAACTGCACCGTACATTTGCTCATGAGGATCTCAGGAGCACCAGGTCTCCTGGAACAACTCTCAGCCCCTCCCTCTATCTTCATCATGTGTGTTGTGGTTTCTTTGGAGGGGGGCCATACATGTTTTTCACTTTTAACATCATGAGGTGCTTCTGTATGCTAAAAAGATGAAGTTCTGTGTAGTTAAATGATGAGGTTAAGGGGAGAATGATATACAGCAGAGAGGACTGTCACACTAGTTTTCCAAATGACCCATGTGTTCTTGTCTCAATGTGTTCTTGTAATATATTTTACAACACCCTGCACTCTTTCTGCTTCTGTACAATTATTTACTTTCACCCATTGTGTTTCCCCACTCTCAGACATTAAAATGAAGTAAGTTTATTACATATAGGAAGTACTCCTGAACTACTCTTAAAAGTACCCGTCACTCGGACTGACTTGGTTTTCTGACTTTTTGGGAGTGTGTGGAGGGGGGTGAGAAGGGGTCTCATGAAGACTGTAGCTACTGAAGGTGCCCCCTGATGGAAAAGCTGGCTCTCTGTGTTTACTATTCTTCTAGCAGACATTCCATTCTCCAATGGGGAAATACAAGTTTCAAATAAAATGGTCACAAGCTCATTCTTGAAAGTGCTTCGACTGAACACAAGCCACATGGGAGCTCTATTCCTACCTCTGTTTCTTCTTATATAAAGAAAATCCTGTACTCCACAAAGCCCGGGGATTTAAAATAAAAGATGGGTCGGTGGTACTAGGTGTTGAGTATGAGGGATGTTCTCTCTGGAGTGGAGGAAACTGTAGAAAGGGAAACCCAGTGGTTTTGGTGTTTGCTTATCTCCTTTTGTTGTTAGGGTTCAACTTTTAAAAAGTGAGATGACCCTGTATTGATGAGTTATTGGAACTGACATCACAAACATATCTTTAAGTGCATGGGTGTAAGGGTGGTTGTTTTGTCGTTTGTTTGTTGTTGTTTTGGTTATTTTATACAGGGCCCACCCATGCTCTTGCCTCCACACAAACATACATGGCAAGTGTGCTCATGGTACAACTCATGTAGAGATGCTTTGCTAATATGTTTTCGTGTTATTAGGATGGGCTATTAAGTGAACCCCACCAATAATAGGCACAAAAATTAAAAGGTCCTTAAGGCACCATCATCATCTCTATATACTTCCAGGATGGTAATGATACATAATGATATCCTGGGTATTATACAGACATATAAGCCACCAAGGGGAAATGTTTCCTATCTCCCAAAGCAGTATCGGTTTCTCTGTTGTAAAGTTAGCAGTTAATAAACACACGCAATACAATTAGCAAATTAGAACAGAGTAACGGCACAGATACAAAATGCTATAACAAAGCCCATTCGTTTGTATGCTAACTTTAAAAATTAATTTTAAAAGTGTGCATTCAAGAAATGCACCCAGCCGTGGTTCCTAAAGGAGTCTGCCATCTGGTGACCATGCAGCGCCATCTGCTGACCAGCTCCTGGCGTGCAGCAGGAAACCACAAGCTGCTCCCTGGGAAAGAGAGCACTATAGCTCAGAACTCAATGCTGAGGTCCCGCAAGGCAAGAAACAACAAGGGCTGTCCTGCTTCAAAAAAAAAAAAATTATTCAGGGGATGACGTGAGTTTTGACGTGTCTTCATTAATAAAATATCAGTGCACACTATTTTACAGCAAACCCACACTAAAACATTGAATAAACCAATAAACAAACATAAAGTGTAACTCGTCCACTTGTAAACAGACATTCCTTTTGAATCACAAAGTTGGTCAAAATTCTTTGTCCAAAGTAGCAAGAACTAACAGATGAGAGAAATACGGGTGTATGTAAGCTCTCCTCACTGGTGTCTCTCAAGGAGGAAGCAACTAGGGGTGTCCTGTAGTGGCAACGTTTTGAAATGACTTCTTGGTTTCCCCCACTCAGCACTCCATTTAGTCCCGAGCGTGATTCATTTAGGTCTTTAACAACCCTCAGTTATAAAAAGAGGTTAAGCAGATGTGTGACTTAGCAATGATGACAGGGACTAGGAACAACCTGTCCTTGGATATGAGGGAAAGGGTGAGTAACCAAGTGTTTTGTAGAAACTTTCTATGGACCAACTCGAAGGTCCTCACTGCCGTTCCCCTCAGTGGCCCCAGAGCGGCTGTACTGAGGGTCCCTGAGATGCAAGAGTGGAAAGCAGGAATAAAATAGGATCGATACTGCATCTTACAGGCACTTTGGAGGGGCAGAAGTAGGTTGCCATGGGCTTCAGCATCATAATGGTGAGGCAAGAAGACCCTGGGATTGCCAGGACTGGCTGAAAACACCTTAGGTACTGGCTTGCAGAGATTGCATCTTGGGAGCCAATTTCATAATTAATTTAAACAGCTTTCTGGGACATATTAATTATGTAAGGCATAGCGGCTTTCTCCAAATGGGGCAAATGGCTCCCATGCAGTCACAAGTGGGAGGAAGTATGGGACAGCAAAGTGTCAGGAAGGCCATATGGAAGGAAATTGCAGCTGAGCAAGGGGGTGGGGAGCAGGGGAGGCCACATGGGCTTCTGGGGTCTCTCAGCGGTCTGGGGAAAATGACCTTTCTCTCCAACTATCAAGTCTCCTCACCCTGTAGGCCCTTCCCCTATCCCCCGGAAGGGAGACTCCCCTTTTCAAAAATGCCCTGAGCAGAGGGAGTCAGAAGGCTTGGCTGTAGCAGAGGAGATACTACGTTCCGGACCCCATCTCCAGGAATGGATGGGGCAGGTGGATTTGCCATTCTGTGTTCACAGGACGTGGTCCTTAACCTTCCTAATGCCTTTAATACAGCCCCGTGTTGTGCTTCCCAATCATAAAGTCATTTTCGTTGCTATTTCATGACTGTAATTTTGCCACTGTTATGAATCAAAACATAAATATGTGTGTTCTCCAAAGGTCTTAGGTGACACCGGTGAAAGGGTCTTTTGATCCCAGGGGCCCGGTCGAGACCCACGGGTGGAGAAGCAATGTCCTAAGAAGTCCCTGGGCATTAATGCTGAAAACTCAACTGTGGGATGCAGTGGTAAGACAGAAATGCCCCATGGGAACCGCGAGGGTGAGCGTGGTGAGGAAAAGGCGCTGGGTGGAGATCACAGCTGAGAAGTCCCAGGAAAAGGAGAATGTTTGTATTATCTTTGCTCAGGTTCCAAAACTAAACTATAGTCCTGCCCACTTGAGCCAGTTAAACACAGCTCACTTTGTATCTCTTATCCTGTTTGCTAACAAAATCAAGTTAGCGTTCTTAAGTTCCTTCTCATTTTGGGACCCATGCCCGTCACTCATTCACATACACTCACCACTAAACAAGTATTTATGAAAGTTGATTATGAATCATGTACCATTCTAGGTGCTAAGAATATGGCAGAGTAGAAGATAATCAAGTCCCTGTTCTCATGAGCTGGTTTCTAGAAAGGTGAGGCAAGCAATCAGTAAATACCACCGATTAATAATTTATAAGAAGGAAAGAGATAAGGACAGGGCGAGGCAGGTGGGTATTTATGTTGTCAGGGCGACCACTGCTGATGAGATGACACCTGACAGCCGTGGGGAGAGAGCAGCGGCCCTGAGGACCGCATCCCACACAGGGATGCAGATGGAAAGGCAGCTACATGAAGAGAAGATAGGCACATGGGTGCTTGAGGGAGGCCAGGCGGTCCAGCAGCAGGAATAGGGGGCAAGTGATAAGTATGGGAGCCTGAAGATGGACGGACGGGGTGTGGCAAGAAGTGTTCTCTGCTCTCCTCTGCAGAGACATGATCTATTGCTTTGGACCTCCCTCTGAGCCTGGATAAAATCTTCCCCATCTACCACCACCCCACCACCCCACAGTTACCTCTGCAATACCAGCCTGGCTCCCTTGTATCCCCAACCTGGTCACAGCATGGGTATATGCTAGTGTGTTTGTGTGCGCGTGTGTGTGTGTGTGTGTGTGTGTGTGTGTGCGTGCACACACATTATATGTTTAGTGGATAAACCATCTTTGCAGTCTATAAACTCTTAGATATCGGACACCGTTTTCCAAATCTGTATACTTATTATGCTCACCCAATCATAAACGCTCTTGAACTCAATGATCCATAATGATCAGCTCTCTCCTGAACTGACTTCATAGACTGACTTCTCAGGGCCTATTTTCGGTATTTTGGAAAGTGTTGGCCTTTATCAAGTTACTCTATATCAAATTAGTAAATCTACTTCTCTTTAGTACATGTTGGTATATTTGATCTTTGATCAGGGGTATTAAACCTTCACATACACAGTCTGTTGGCTGGAGCTGTTGCCGGCTTACAGCAATGGAATTCTTTCCTAACAAAGTTGGCTGCAATGCAACTTGACCTAGAGTGCAAAAGAATTTAAACACTCCCTTAAAAAGTTACTGGCCAAGAAACCGTACTGTGTGTAGACATCCCAGACGTGCAGTGAATTTTCCAATTAAAAGTAATGATCTGCTATGTTCAATGGGTAAGAGAATAATTAAACATCTGGATTTAGGAAACTGAACATTACAGAGCCAATAGCAAGTTGCAAACTTGGCTTTTACTGTTGTAGCTTGAGGTAGCATGTTGGAAATTTTGTGCTTCTAGTCCAATATGAAAAATTCATGACATTCCTAACTCTGTTCTCACTGGACAATATGGAGGATACATTCTAGAACATTTATAGCTTCACAAATTTTAAATGAATTTTTTGATTAAAAAAAACAATTTTCAAAAAAACTAAAATGCTGTTCTTTTTCTCAAAAATTTAACGTTCTGTATAAGAAAAAAACAAAATATTAACTTGTGAGGATAATAAGATGGACTTTGTAGAGCAGCTGAGCATTATTTCACTTTTTATTTTTTTTAGATATAAATGTTTTCTGTCTGCGAAAGGGCATCTTTGATCTCACACATACAGTTTTAACAGGACAGTAACATTCTGTTGGTGACTCCATCCATCCATCCACCCACTAACCCTCCTACCCACCCACCCTCCCACCCACCCATCCACCCATCCATCCATCCATCCATCCATGCATCAAATGCCTCCCCTTCTCCTAGTTGTAATCTGCAAATGAGATAATAATCCCTTTGCCTAATGGGAAAAGTTTAAAAAATATTATTTATTTTATTTTTGATGTTATGCATAATGCATTTAGATGCAGAAATCCACAGAGACCAGAGGTGTTGGATGCCTGGAGCTGGAGTTATGGGAATTTGTAAGCTTCCCAGTCATGGGAGCAAAATTCAAGTCCTCTGCAATAGCAGTTCACTCTTGACTGTTGTATGTGAATCTCTTTAACTACCAAGCCAACTGTCCCAGCCCTTAATTCTAAAGCAAAGAACTACATATCTCCATGCTCATCTTCCTGGGTTACTGGGTGCTCATTTTCCCGAGTCCCTGGATGCTCATTTTCCTGAGTCCCCAGATGCTCATCTTCCTGAGTTCCCAGATGTTCATATTTCTGAGTTCCCAGATGTTCATATTCCTCCAGCAATTTGCCTATGTATTCTTTCCTCAAACTTACCCTTCCTGTCTCTCCCTTTTATAAGAAAGGACACTTAAGTGAAGTGAATGACTTGTCCTGAGGGGACTTTGTAAAGCAACAAGAGAACCAGAAGTTCCTTTTGCTGAGTCATTCTGAGCCACTCCTGGGCCTCAGGATTCCATGACTCTTTCCAACTTGGACCAGAATAAAATGGGCAGAATGTACTGTGAACAATTGATTTGAATCTATAAGAAATAAGAGAGACTGTTACCCCCCAAATGATTTTTAAGTAAAATGCCAATCATCTCATACCATGGGGAAAATAATAGATGGCTAAAATTTGTCCACCCTTGACCAAAACTGACAATTCTTGACTGAAAAACAAACCTGTGCCAGGACAGCTTGGAATTTTGAATTAGCACGACTGTTGGCAGTGCAAATGTTTTAAATATATGAAATTTGACCCATTAGATGTTATCTCTAGAGAAGGAAGGACTATTCAAAAGGAAGGGATGGTACACATAGGGGCTTTCAAATGTATTTCTGAGTTTTCTTTTTTGGCGAGGGGGTGGGGATTGAGATACGATTTCTCTGTGGCTTTGCAGCCTGTCCTGGAACTCACTCTATAGACCAGTCTGGTCTCAAATTCACAGAGATCCGCCTGTCTCTACCTCCCAAGGGCTATTGCATACACAGTGTTACTTTGTCATTTATATTTTGTGCAATATACATTTTATAATAACAATTAAATTACTAAACCAAGTACTTAGGAAATTGTGGTTGATAAGGCTATCTACTTAGAAAGGGGGCATGATCCTTTCCGGTACGGCATTTTAGTTAAAATAAAACCCATCAAAATCCACATGTTGTTTCAAAGAACTTGACGCTTGATAATTACATGACTTCTGTAGCAGCACCGAACGTTAGTGACTAAAAGCACTTAGTATATGACTTCATGTGTAACAGGTTCTCGACAAATGCCAGGAAGTCAAGTCAGGGCTGATCAGAAAGCACCTTCTTCAGGCACACATGCAGAACAGAGTTTGGCATCAAGCCACACCAACCGAATTTCCAGTTTCATATGTACGGAAGACTATGAAGCCCTTTCCTGTATCCTCATATGTAAATATACGCACAGGAGTTGAGAATAGACAGGATGACAATGGACTCCGCGTCGCCTCCATGTAATAGAGTGTAAGACTGATTTAAAAATCCAACCTGTGACTCGCTTTAATTTAAGCAGAGATAAACAATAAACTACGGGTTAGTTAAGTGTGTACATGAAGCACACCTTAACAGAGGAAGGGCAGAAATGTGTGCTGTTCCAGGTCAGAAAACCCAGGGAATGAGGGCAGGGAGAGGGGTTCGCTGGTAAATGTGAAGCCACCTGCTGAGATAAAAGAGTGAGGCTGGTTCCTAATAGATTGCCACCTGAGCACAGACATAAATTAGGAAGGAGAGGACGCACTGGAACCACCCGTTCTGGATAGTTTTATGTCAGCTTGCTATACCCATCTGAGGGGAGGGAGCCTTGATTGAGAAATTGCCTCTCTAAGATCAGGCTGCTTGCAAGCCTGTAGGCCTTGATGAAAGAGGGCTCAGCCTGTTGATGGAGATGCTGCTCTCAGGCTGATGGCCCAGAATGCTATAAAAGGTGGGGGGTGGGGGGAGTCATGGGAAAGCAAGTCAGTAAGTAGCACCTTTCCATCAGCTCCTGCCTCCAGGTTCCTGCCCTGGTTGAGTTCCTGCCTCTCAGAGATAGACTATTTATTACCTGGAAATGGAAACAAAGTAAACCCTTTCTTCCCATCTTAGTTAGGGTTTCTACTGCTGTGAAGAGACCATGGCAACTCTTATCATGGAAAACATTTGGGTGGGTGGGTGGGTGGCTTACATTTTCAGAGATCATCATGGTGGGACACGGCGGTGTGCAGACACACATGGTGTTGGAGAAGGAGCTGAGAGTCCTTACATCTTGACCTGTGGGCAACAGGAAGTCACTAGATACTGGTCTTGGCTTGAGCATATATGAGACCTCAACATCTACCTCCATAGTGACAGACTTCCTCCAGCAAGGCCACACCTACTCCAACAAAACCAAACCTCCTAATAATGCCGCTTCCCATGAGCTTATGGGGGCCAATCACATTCAAACTACTAAGCTCCCCAGTCTGTTTCTGGTCATGGTGCTTTATCCAGCAACAGGAACCCTAACTAAGACACCACCCCAGTTTCTCAAATGTGGGTATTACTCTTCAGTCTATACTAACAAGAAGACACACATTCTGTAACGTTAGAAAGGTTATCCAAGCAGAAAAAAGTTATAGCTTGGATTCAAATTCACGTATATTTGACTCTAAAACCTATAATATGTCTACCCTGCCTCCCCACCTATAGGAAAGTTGACGGAGTCACTGGGGAGAAAGAGAAGGTAGTCATCTAACCCTAAGAAGTGGTAAAATCCAAACAGAAATAAAACAAAAGTTTCTATTTGCAGCCTTATGGTAGTGCTTAACAGGGAAATCTGAAATCTAAGATCATATCTAAATATATGCAAATGAAATCAGTGGCAAGAATAATGTCTGGTGTCTCTCTGAAGTCATACACACAAGAACTTTGGAGTCTCTGGGAATTTCAATATGAGACAGTGAAACATGTCTTGGTAAACAATTTGTTTACCAAGTTCTTCATAGGCATGGCACCTGGAAGGTGACTCGCTTGTCAAACGTTGAGCATGGGCCCCAGAGATCTAGTTTAGTAATGTGAGCTTTCATATACAAGTTGGATGATGGACTCTGCAAGTGTGATGCTCCAGCCATACTATCAAAACCCTGGGTCTTGTGGATGTCTCTTCTAACAGCATCCTGGAATATCACCTCTAAGTACATCTCAGTTGCTTAGCAAGGGGTATTTGCTTTCCACGTTATATTCCCTGGCAGCCTGGCATAACAATCTGCTTGGTATCTATTCCATAGTACTTGAATTCCATCAACCCCTGACCATACAAGCAAGCACTACAGCTGGGCGAAAGACAGCTGTAGTTTCTGTTGAGAACATACTACTTCAGTGACCCACTGCAGTTCTTCGAGAAGCCCATATCAGTTTGCGGCCAAGGGAACTTGTGAAAACACCTTTCAGGATTAATTACATGGTGATTGGGAAGATATTTTCGCAAGGGAAGAACACAGGTTGACAGTTCTCAACAAAAAAGGAAAGACGATCGTATCTCTCCTCCAAATGAAAAGATGGTGGCAGCAAGGTGTCTATCACAGCTGACCCTCATGTATGGGTTTTAAAAACGTACGCCATATGGCTGATCACAAACTCTTCCTAAGAAAGTGTCAACCGATAACTATAAAAGACAAGGGAAATGAGGGAGCGTGGGATGAATGTCAGGTGTGCTTCACAGAAGACACACACCGACAAAACACAAAGACCCACCCGCCAGCATGGGCTCTGAGAATTTGTTTTATGAGACAGGGTCTCCCTGTGTAGCCCTGGCTGTCCTCTGTAGACCAGTATGGCCTCAAACAGAGATCCATCTGCCTCTGCCCCCAAAGTGCTGAGATTAAAGGTGTGCTTGTAAAGAAGGTGGTTATGGGAAGTGTCTTCTGTACCTATAGGCTTAAGGCTTTTGAGCTTTGGTAGGCCGAGCTTAAAAAACCAAAAGGCATTATTTTCCAGTTGCACCAAATTCAGATTCTGGTGACAGACACACAGCGATAAGAAAGCATCCAGAGAAGGACACACCCAGAGTGTATCCCTGGAGCTGTCTGTATGTGCCAGCTATAATTCTTTTGTGGGTGAAGACTTCCTGATGCACTGTAGAGTGTACAGTGTCACTCGTGACTTCTACCCACTAGATGCCAGCAGAACCCTCCTGATTGTCTCTCCAGACATTACCAAATGTCCCTTTGGGGTAAGATCATCTGACTTGAGACCCACTGTTTTAAAGGAATCAAAAATCTCTGCAGCTGGAGATCTAAGTCGACAAGTCTAAAACCGAAATAAACATTCCATAAGAGGATTACAAATACACACCTACATGCCAAATTCCAAATTAAGGGTGTAGACGTGTAGAGCAGCATTTTTTTTTTTAACAAATAGTAAAGGGATTGCTAGACAGAGGCAAATGTGTTCATTTGATTCCATCATAGGCTGTGAATCAAGAGTAGAAAAAAATGGTAGAAGAAACATTTGACAAAGTCTTGTACAGACAGACCTCCCTTTAAAAAAGATTTTAATCTCCTTGAAAGCTAGATGACCTCACTTACCGGGTATTTAGTTTGATATAGTGTAAGAGTTTTAAAATGTTAGGATAACTTGTTGCATTTAGTTCTAATTTTTAAGTGCCCCTCATCCCCATGCACTCTGAGCTTTACCAAAAGCACCTAGCCACCTAGCCTCGATGTAGAAAGTACAGCTTCCGTGAGGTTGGCTGCATGTAAGCATAGCCATGAAAATTAAAGACATGGACACTGGTTTTGATAGACTATGGCAACAAGTGTGTGCTCTAAGGTAAAACAGACTCGTGGGTGCATAACGAGCTGTGTGGCCGTTGGAATCCAGGCCACACCTGAGAAGAAATCTGCCCTTTTCCCAAGGTTACAGATAGAGCATCCTTCCCGACGCTGTTGTTTTTGAATCCTGTACCACTAGGCTGAACGATTATGTTTTGCTGGAGATCTTAGCAGGTGTGCTTGAGAATATGGGATTTACACTAAGCTTCTACTGTTTATGGTCTGTGTGACCTTGACTGTAAAACACAACTTCTGAGGCTATGTTTATGTGTAAAATGAAGCTATTAATGGCCATGGTATCAGCACTAAGATTAAACAAGACAACAGATTGGGAAGCTGCTACAAAAAGAAGAAGAAGAAGAAGAAGAAGAAGAAGAAGAAGAAGAAGAAGAAGAAGAAGAAGAAGAAGAAGAAGAAGGAGAAGAGAAGGAGAAGGAGAAGGAGAAGGAGAAGAGAAGGAGAAAGAAGGAGAAGAAGGAGAAGAAGAAGAAGAAGAAGAAGAAGAAGGAGAAGGAGAAGAAGGAGGAGAAGGAGGAGAAGGAGGAGAAGGAGAAGAAGAAGAAGAAGAAGAAGAAGAAGAAGAAGGAGAAGAAGCAGAAGCAGAAGAAGAAGAAGGAGAAGAAGAAGGAGAAGGAGAAGGAGAAGAAGAAGAAGAAGAAGAAGAAGAAGGAGAAGGAGAAGGAGAAGGAGAAGGAGAAGGAGAAGGAGAAGAAGAAGAAGAAGAAGAAGAAGAAGAAGAAGAAGAAGAAGAAGAAGAAGAAGAAGAAGAAGAAAGAAAACGTAGGTGCCCTTTGCATCAGCACTGAACCTACAGCATGTCAGCTGGAGGATGGGGCACTGCTGAAGTTTTCTTGCCTTTTCTGCTTATTTTTCCAAATAGGGTGAGCTAACGAATGATGTGACAATTTTCTCCACGTTGATCTCTCCTTTCTCTTTGTTAACACATGAGAACCACGCGTTGGGTAACACCCTGAGAGACTGAGGAAAAGCACAGCCCCCAGACACATGGGAGCTTCCCTAGCAACAAAGGAGGCCAGAGTCAGAGGCCTTTGTGTGAATCCCAGCTGTCGCTTGTTAGTTGTGTGGACGGCCGAGACTTCAGGTTTTTGTTTTTTTCATCAGTAAAGTAAGATAATAACATTATTCACCTTACGGGACTATTAAAAATATTTTTAAAATAGAACACTACAACACATGTTAGCACACAATAAGCATGTAGTTAACGTTGGTACCATCCATCCTCACCGCAACTACTACCACCCTTATAACTTTTTGGTGAAGACCATACTATGACTGGTTTTCTCTTCATGAGTTCCAACTCATGTATACCTGTCATGTTCTTAAGCCACGTAGCACCTTTCAAATACTTTAATCATATCTGGGAAAACGTCAGCCTCATAAAGCAAACTCAATCAGGGCCGAAACCGGAAGACTCCACCTTCCAGAGCTCTTTGTAATTGGGCACCTGGGCTAGGTTTTCCCAGTCAGCCACAGGTTACGGACTCTCGGGTCTGGAAACAGCGTCATGACAAGGCAAGCTGTGGAAGGGGCCCTCTTGCTGGCATGGTGATAGCGAGGCGCCCAGCAACCAGGAGTAGGTGATAAGGGTTTCCACTCAAGTGCAGTTCCAACACATGATCACTACTACAAGCTTAGGCGCGACAGTCCTGGAGGTGCAATAAGCAGGGCTCCTCCCTCCAAGTCCTGTGATCAGCCCAGAATTCTTAATGAAAGAATCATTTGCGCTTAACCAGCTGACGTTGGTTTGTGTTTCGTCCACCAAGTTTAAACTGATACATTCCAGGAAGCCACAGCACTGCATCTAATTACATAAGGGATCCAGGCACCAATGAATTACATATATGAGGGGTATGTGTATGTGTGTATGTGTGTATGTATGCACGTATGTATATGTGAGATCGAGCATGTGGGAGTGGGGAGGAAAGTGGATGCATAGTTATGGCAGTTGTACTATTATGTCTATTCCAAATTTGCAATTTTTTTCTTCAATAAATGTTGCTCCCACAGAGAATGGCTCTGCTCCAGCATTATTGTGTAGTCGATAATAATGTCTCATCATTATAATATTGTTGGCTCTAGCAATGATTTTTGCCAGCTTATATCTCTGGGTTCTATGATCTCTCTGCAAAATAGTTCATAATCTCTTTAAAAAAAAAAAAAAGATGTGTTTGCCTTCAGAACACTGTGGCAGCTATAAAACCCACTGATGGCAGGATTTTTATGATGCTCATGCATTTCCTCTAGTTTTATGGATGGAAGATGATGTTGATAATGGCACGGTAATTTATACCATCCTCGCTGAGCACATCAATGCAGCTGACTTTTCCTGTGAAAAGTCTGATGACATAACTCCACATTATAATACCTCACCAGAAAGACGATGCTCTGAAATCTCCCACGTCCTTGTGCAGCAAATACAAGTTACAAGAATCTGTTGTCAATGTGTCATCTGGTGGCGATTAACCCCGTTCAAGATAAGGGTTAATCAGTCATCCTATTGGTGACTTTAAACATTTTAGCTATCTGATTTAACACCTGGAATCTTTTATTTTGAAAGTACCAGTTGTTCCAGAAGATAATAGATCTACCTTTCTTAATGGAATGTGAATTTTTTCCTTCAGGCCATAGGTGGCTCTTAGTCTTTAATTCCCTAGCTCAGGCCATTTATATAAAGGCTATTCAATAAAAGCCCAATTTTAAGAATCTATGGTTACACATTGTATCCACGGATGTCTAGTTCATGTGCAACTCTGATCCTTTTATATCGGCTAAGGTTCTGGGATTTTACGTTACCGGTGGCTTATGTTCCCTTAGAATGTTATGACTGTCATGTTACATCTTAGGCAGTCATACCTTGTCTGATGTCACAAAGGTTAACCTCAGCAAGGTTAGTAAAAAGGTACATTTGATGACACTTGATATGCTTCTGTAGGGTTCCAATGACCAACTAAATGAGTGATAGAATCATAATGAATAATTCTTAGATCTTTTATTTTGCAGTCTTATCCTATAAATAAAATGAGTAGTATCCACATGGTCATAAAATCTGATTTTAGCATCTTTAGGAAATAATTGATTCCCGTGTGACATTGTCATCATAAAAAAAGGAAACATACTTTTCACTACCAAAATATATCAGTTTGGGATAACTTTTCAGGAATGGCTGTTGTATCAAGTGACAGGATGTCCTGCTTGATGCCCATTTTGAGTGACTCAGATATGGTTTTAATAACTATTAAATTTCATCTTGGTGCAAACGTCTGTGTGGTTTCTGGGGCTCAACTGTTACACGGGATACCTCACAAACACCACACATCCACCATCAAAATAAAACCTTGGCATCAACTGCTGCTTAGTCAGTAATTAAATTCCACGTACACTCAGAATTTTGCTTGTATGTACGTTTTAATAATGAGGTTGTCTTTGAGGCTTTTGAAGGGTGCTGGAAAGACTTCACTGCTTAACCAAAGCCTGACAATTATCTCTTCTCTTTGCAGTTTCCCTAGGATCAATCATCCGTCAGACTGTGGTGCTGGAGCTTCAGCTGGTTACAAATTAAACAGGAAAAGCAATAAGAAAAAAAACCTAATTTTCCTAGACTACCCTAATCCTGCCAAGCATAAAAATGCACTTAACTCAGAAAACTGCTGAGAGATTAATATAGAATGTGTGTGCTGCTAAAAAAACCATTACAGCAGCTAAGATCTGGGAATAGAGCCTCTGCAAAAGTGAGAGGAGGTATCTCATCCAAAAATAGTAGTGCAATAAAATTTAGATATTTATTCTCTACCAATGTAAAATGACTTTATTAGTATAACTTCACTTAAAGTCACATATACGAATCTGCAGTGAATCAATGGGGGAAAGATTCCAAGTGTGAGAAAATTTAAATTTTACTATTAGCTAACATGGAAAGAATGAGCCCTTACATTTGTAAGAACAATAACAAAGATGGACCTGGGTGAAGGGGGAGGCGACAGGGAGGGACTGGACAAACTAGCGGCATAAAGAAACATTTCTAATCTCATTATATTAGAGGAAAGTTTTAAACACCCATCTAATTTCTCTACTGCTGCCAGGGCTATCATTGTGGTCAACATCATTGCTAGCATGCGTCAAAGCTTGTCTGATTCCCATCACTGCTAGCATGTAATCAAAGTTTGCTTTAATTTGATCTTGGATTCAAAAGTATGGGTTAGGTTTTATTATGACACGTGGTTTCCCTGCTGAGGTTGAAAAAGATTAGCTAGCACAAATTCTTTGCCAACACCTAGGAAGTTGCAGGCCAACCCCGGGTAGTCCAATTATACACTGTTTTTGACAGTGGGTCTGATGGCCACGGTGGACCCAGACACAAAAGCTGTCAAGCAACTCACGAGGCTCACTAGCATGAACTAGTCTCATGTAACTGCAACTTTTCTGATCTTCAAACCTCTTGAGGAGGTTGTACGACTAGGTCAGAGGTTCACAACTGGGCCTCCAAGTGCTAGGGAGCAATGTGGACATTTATGAGGTGTGGCATCACAGTGTCAATACTGTGGGCATTCTGTGGCCCCATCTATGCACTGGTAGAAATGCAAGGAGCAATTCAGCAAAAGGACCTGAGCTCAGTGTGAGTTCCCGAGCATTCGCCCAGCATTCTGGGACTCAATGACCCTTTGCACAATCCTCAGAGCCTAGACTTGTGGATTTAAAGAACCCTGTGCACAGCCATCAAAGCCTATATTTGAACTACTTTTCAACAGGTAAAAACAACAACAAAAAATGCTTCATGCTATTTTTAATTTTCAGTCTTGCTTCTAGGCAAGTTTAATTAGTGGGTGTTTATGGGAGATCAGGTGTACATATGTGATTTAGCAAAAGAATACATTTGTTTCCAATATCAATAGTGGTTGCCCATCCACACTGATTCCATGAACACAGGCAAGTGCTTAAGTCTTCCCTCATGTCCTCAGGAGGAACCGTGCTGAGATGTCCATACGCTGATAATGATAGCTGCAGATGTGTATATATAGATATATAGATAGTACAGATATGTGTGTATGTATATGTACACACATCTACATATGTTATTACATTTATAATACATAGTCTTATATACTATTTGTTATTATATATAAAGGCTGGGTTATGGGTTACTTTCAGTCAAGTTTTTATATTGACTTTTAAAATCCATATATATTCATTATATTGCTAGTAAAGTTTATTGTAAGCTTTTAAAGACAGCATCGCTAAATGTTTGTATGAACAGGCTGCTGTGATTTTGTTACTAATTTGTGAACAACACAACACAGCCATTAATCCGTACCAAATAGGCTCCACATGTAGGAAGCAAGACTCAAAATACTGTGCCTGAAACTGTATTTCTAACTAACCATGCACTTCTAGGAATAAGAAGTAAAAGCATAAGCCGAAAACTAGAACTGTGAAAGAAAACAGACAACAGTTGTAATAAACTCAAGATCAGGGTGTGGCAGAATGGAGTGAAATGTGACCGGCTCTAAGATTTGTTCACTCACACACAGATATTCTTTTGATGGTTTGACTCTTAAGTGCACACTCCTTGAAGCTTATTACCAGGTACAACTTTAAAGTCAATATAAGAGCACAAAAGTGGGTTTGCAGGCCTCAGGTATAGAGACTGATTAATGTTACTCTGTAAGGACGCCCAGAGGCTGCATGAGCCCACATGGAACACTCAGAATCAACTTTAAGGTAAGAGAAGAAAACCAGCGACAGGTATTGTTCATGATGTTTACAAACCAAGACCCGTTGGAAGAAACGCAAGTTTGAAAGACATGGAGGAGACAAGAAGAGGTGAAAAGCAGATGGATGGTAGAGAAGAGAGAACACGCCATTCAAAACAAAGCAGAGCTTGTGCTAAAACCCAGAAAGGACAGCACTGGAACGGTCTGGTTGCAAAGGAAGCAAGGACTTACGGTAATCAGGAGAAACTCGACTGTGTGTGGAGGAGAGCAAATGAGTTTGAGAACTCGTGTGCCAGGAACTATGGGTGGTAAAACCTGCTGAGGGGAAGGAGAAGACGATGGGGAAAGCTGTAGGGTGCAGACAGTCAGAAGTAGCCCAGGTTAATTCGGCAGGCATGTGATAGCAGGGAATTAGGAAGGCATGTATCCTGACAAAGCTGATGGTGTGAGGGAGGTTAAGTGCCTTGACTGTGTTCACTGGTCCCCACTCTCATGGGGCAGCATCATGGCTGGTACCCCCATCCATTCTCCACTTGAGTGTGGAGTCAGAGACATGGAAATCACGGCCAGGGAACGAAGAGAACCATGGTGGATATGATGGATACTTTTGCCCATTTTTAAAATGAAATATTAGGATTCAATATCTGGTGTTATAGAACATAGATTGCGTTGCCTTTAGCTTAGAGAATTTATATCATAACTGAAGCCCAGTGCAAACAAAGGAAGGCGACCCTGGCTGTGGAGAGTGAATGGTGGTCACATGACAATGCGTATAGGCAGTCAGTGTCACATGGCAATGCGTATAGACAATCAGTACAGACCAGATGATGAATCCACAAAGACTGTTCACTGATGAGGCCACCTGTGCTATTGCATAGGCACAGCTTTATTAACTAGAGCCTTGCAAATGCTTCTCATGATAATTCACTCTGCGTTCTCTATAAACGCCCCTTCTGATTGAGAACTGACATAAACAAGAGAATGCTAGTTTTCTCCATGAGTTCTCACCAGGGACATACTTTTTGTTGTTTTCCTTTATAGACTGGGTATCTCGCTCAGGTAAGGGGAAAAAAAGAACTAAAAGGGGGGAAGGGGGTGCAGTGTGTGTGTGTGTGTCTGTGTGTGTGTGTGCGTGTGCGCGTGTCTGTGTGTGTATGTATGTGTGTGTGTATGTGTGTGTGTGTGTGTCTGTGTGTCTGTGTGTCTGTGTGTGTGTATGTATGTGTGTGTGTGTGTATGTGTCTGTGTGTGTGTATGTATGTGTCTGTGTGTGTGTGAGTGTGTGTATGTGTTTCTGTGTGTGTGTATGTGTGTGTGTATTGTGTGTGTGTATGTGTGTGTGTGTCTGTGTGTGTGTATGTATGTGTGTGTATGTGTCTATGTGTGTGTGTCTGTATGTGTGTTAGTATGTATCTGTGTGTGTGTTCTGTGTGTATGTATCGTGTGTGTGTGTATGTATGTGTCTGTGTGTGTGTATGTATGTGTCTGTGTGTGTGTGAGTGTGTGTGTGTATGTGTTTCTGTGTGTGTGTGTGTGTGTGTGTGTGTGTGTGTGTGTGTGTGTACACGTGCATGCGCATTCCTACAGAAATGGCTTTGGGCAGGCTATCTAACTAATAACTAGTAAGAAAGTTCATTTAAAGAACAGGCCCCAGTGGGGAGAGGCCCTACAGCAGGGGAGAGGAAGAAGAAAACACATAAGGCATTGTATGGCGGTAGGGAGGGGCCACGAGAGCTGCACTTCCTCTTGTCACATGTCAGAGGTCATCTTCCAGTGGAGCCTGTGAAGATTTGACAAGGGAAGTAAAGGGGGAAAGGGCTGTGAGGATAACTGCAGAAGCTGCAGCTGCTAATTGGCTCTAATGATCTGAATGCAAATTAATAAATCTCTGTGCTAAAAATTACATGCATATATAATTGTGACTTTCATAACGTTAAGAGCTCTGCTTAACCCATTCCAGGGCGTCCTTCCTGAGAGCTGGTGGGAACGAAGCACCTTCTTGCTTTTCTTAACTCCCTTTTCCCTCTCGTCCATCGTATGCACCCTTGAGCTTTATGGCCTGAAGAGGTCTTGGTAAAGGAATCCAAGGATGGCAGAAATAAAATGTGTGAGCATCATCAGATGGGAAGGGGGATTGGTAAACAAACAGGGCTGTGGATGGCCAAGCAGCTTGGAAATTCCCAGCAACATCATCTGCCTAGGATCCCTCAATGAGAGGGTTGACAGGTACAAATAAGGCATACAAGAACAAAGCTCTAACAACATGGTCAGACAGTATTTTTCTTTAATGAGTGTAGTAATGAAGAATAACTGGGACATTTGATCATGAAAGACCCAAGAAGAAGCCTGGTTCCCATCTGGTAAGAAAATCATGCCCTTACCCTCATTCTTCGACTGGGTAAGTGATGGGAGATGTCATTCTGTAAATATGTTTCTCTTATCGATTGATGAATAAAGCACTGTTGGCCAATAGGGAAGGAAGATAGGTAGGACCAGGAGAGGTGGAGGATTCTGGGAAACATAGGATGGAGTTGCAATGTGATCACAGGAGGAGAGGACATGTAACTCTGGTGTTCTCAGTAAGATAAGACCATGTAGAAATACATATATTAGTAATTATGGGTAAATAATTAAGACAGAGTTAGCCAATAAGAAGCTCTAGGCATTGGCCAACAGCATTATAATTAATGCAGTGTCTCTGTGTGTTACTTGGGGCTGACGCAGCAGTGGGACCAGGCTGGTGGGAAAGTACATGTAACAGTTAAGTCAGACAGGTGCCAGTCTCATTCCCAAGCTGGGTGCTATGGGGAAAGGCCATGGACTCTTTAAGAGTTGGAGGCTAGTGATGGTTCTTCATGTCACTGAGGCTGTGCTCTCTGAAGTGTTGAGTAGAACCTATTTTACTCCTCTGCCATAAGACAGTGGCTTTGCTGGGTCACATGCTCTTGCCTGGGTGCTCTTCCTAAAAACAATGGGCCCACTCAACAGGGACTAGAACTTTCCAAGTGGGAATGAAAGCAAGCCTTTCCCTGTGCTAAGTTAGCTTTCTCCAGTCTTTGCTGTAGTAAGGACCAGCTTGACACACCTTCTTCCCTCTTGCTTGTCCTTCTGTCACAGGCACGGTTGGTCACTGAACACCCCTGGGAGCAGAAAGAGCTGTCAACACTTCGCACAGAACCTCCAATAGTCTTAAACCATTCTTGTCTTTTTCATCTATTCCCCAGCGTAAACACAGTCTGCCATCATTTAGAAGACTCTCCTCTTGGTGTGGGCATTGGAACATCTCACCCAAATGCAGTGGAAGCCATAAATTAAAAGGGAATTTTGCCTTGCAGACAGGACCGCATCTGAAGGCAAGAAACTAACAACATATCCTTAGGAAAACCTACCCACAGAGTGCTGACTGTACGATACATGGAACCTGACAAGAGTGTCTTCTGACAGAAAAAAGAGATAAGGGGAACCAAGAGGCCTGGACAGAAGCCCATCCTACTTCATTGCATAGCTGTGGCCTTGGATCCCTGCCTAAATACTGATATCTCAATTTCCTAAGGACAAAATGACATTACTATGAGAATTAAATTGGCCAATAAATCTGCTGTGTTGAAAGCTGTCAGGATCTTACGTTACAAATAGTCCCAGTTACTGTAATATCACTACCATCCCTCTTTTGTTTGAAGGAAGACTAGATTGAATCTTATAATTGTTAGTATTAACAATAACATCGTCCTACTTGCTTCATATTCTGCTTTTCAAGTCCAAAAGCCCCTTTCTCAAGTCAGGTGGGTCAGGAGGGTTACTTCATCTTCATAGACAAAGCACCCAGGACCATTTTAAACCCACACTCTAGACAGAATCCTCTGTGAGGTTTGTACCCTAAAGAGTCACCTTTACTATACATCATGCAGCATCAGCAATGAGGAAGAAAGTCATAGAAACAGAACCTGGGAGGCAAGGCCATTCTCTTTTGTCCCTTACACTCCATCACCCATGGAGTCATGCCCATTCTCCTCTTGCCACTTCCTCCCTATCTGTGCGACCCTCTTCACTCTACCAACACCGCCCTGACCATTTCTTTCTTGGATACTTGTGATTGCTGGTTAATGAGTCAGGCCTCCTGCTATCTGCCCTTCATGGTGATTCTCCCCATAAACACCCATGATGTTGTTGGTCTCAGGAGACCGCTCTAGCCACAGTGCTGTCATATCCATGCACTCCAGGCTCTTTACAGCTCTGTCCATCTTCTTTAATCGCTGCCTTCGGTCCTCACACTACGCTGAAAGTTCCTTTGAGGGCACACACCAGGTCATTTTGTTGTTTTTAATCTTCATGTCTCAACGGCTACCAAAACGTCCAACTTGAGAAAATTTCAGTAAGTTCATGAACAGATCAACAGACACTACAGCTTAAATAGAGGGGCCTCTGGGTCCAGACGGGCCAGATACAGAGTCTGGCACCAGTGCATGTTTGTGATTTTCTCTTGTGACTATTGGCTCTGGTTTAGAGATGAGGGCTTCCCAGCCTCTGGACAAAGGGTCTGGGGAAGGGGCAGAGTTTTCATTGGTGTCATTGTGATTGAAAGTTTCCACTGAGAGAGCAAACATGTATCATTTTCATGGAAAAAACCCAGGCTTACAGCTATGATCCTGTCTAAAGGGCAGCAACACCTCATTTGCTCTCAGGGACCCCCTAGTTTAGATAGAACATCCATGGTAGAGAAGAGAGTAAACTTTTACTCGGCACCATGCTCTTCAAGCTGCACGGCATTGATTAATTTGCTCAACTTTTACAAAATCCTACTTTTCCATCTGCAACATGGCTGTGTACTTCACAGTCTCTGCAAACTGGTCGGTTAGCATGATTGCTGGCATGCTGTTCGGACACATTTATGATTGACCACTTACGAGTGTATGCATGTATGGACAGAAAATGCACAACTTGCTGAGCATTAGTTCCCCAACACAGCCCAGTAACACATTGATCAAGCTTTCAACTCAAACCAAGTGAGAGGGGGTGCTTTTGTGTAAGATTACAGCTTGTAAGATTACAACAGCTTTCGTATGAGCAAGGAAATGGGGGGAGCAGGACAAGAGTCTGCATGCTTGACCTGTGCGTCCAGTTAATAATTTAAGTGACAGCACTTAGTACTTTGTTCGAACAGAGCCACACATCACTTTGCGCACCAAGACTCCTGTCAGCCACAGGCAGGGATCTTTTGAGAAGTTGCCTTTCTTCTCTCTGCTTGCTGGGAATTACAGGAAATAGAAGTGGGTGGAAGACTAAGGATAGAAAATGAGAGCTCCTGGAATAATATAAACAGATAAATAATATGTTCCAGTTAGAGGAATTCAGCTGGACACACAGAAAGGAATGAAAGCTACAAAGTAACAAGACTTCCTTACACTCATATGCTGCCTGAACTACTAGTATGTGCCAGAAGGTGCCAGTTTCATGTAGCTAAAGCCTGGTCTTGAATATCAGACCTTCCTTGTGAATAACCCAGGAGCTGTAGGATAGAAAGGCGAGCATGCAAAGAAATGAAGAAGGCAAAATAAGAAGACTTTGAATATTTATACTGGCATAAAAGTATTTTAAAATGTCATTAAATATGTGTCGTTTCTGGCAAGTCTCTCACACTTGCTTTTGTAAATTTTTATTAATTTTGTTCGTTGGCTATTTCACACATGTATGCAATGCATTTTGAATGTTCCTGCCATCTTCCTCCTATCCCTATTGTCTCTCCACAATCTGAAACCGAGGTATCATTCTGAAGGAGTCCAAGTAGGGGAAAGAAAGAGTCTATCTTGGGCCCAGTGATTTTTACCCATCCTAACGCTATAACCCTTTAATGAAATCCCTCATATTGTGGTACCCCAACCATAAAATTATCTTTGTTGCTACTCCATAACTATAACTTTATCACTGTTATGAATCATCCTGTAAATATTTTTGGAGATAGGGATTTGCCAAAGAGGTTGCAAACCCATAGGTTAAGAAGCACTGGACTGACTCTATAATAAGCGAGCACTCCAAAATTATCTTTCAAGTATCAAAATTAGCCTAAATAGTGACTATAAAATTCCACTGTTAGGCTTGCCACTGAGTTCAAAACTCCATAGAGGTCCTTCAAGGGATGACTACCTCCAAAAGCTGGGCGTATGTTCCTTTTTGAAGACCGCTCAGTGATGCTACACACAGAGGGAGAGAAGGAGATGCTTTAGGGAAGGCAGAGGAAGAGTGGAAATGACAGGTGCGGATTTGGACGCAAAAGGGCGTGTTCCTCCTCCCCCTTTGCACACCCACAGTGTTCCCTTGCATAGGATCAGAGCACGGAGGAGGGTAGCATCATTCTGTGGCCTTCTTGGGAGACTAAGAATGTGGTGGGACATACCATTCAATGGTATCTGAGATAAAGTGTCTGTGGCCAGTGCTCTGAACTGAACCATGTCGGAATCGCTCAGATGTGTGTCTGACTCTTAGAGAGATTTAAAGACACCATCAGAAAACACCAAGGCAAGGTCACCTGAATAGACCTGGACCAAAATCAGATCACCAGAGTATTGGATGCAGCAATGGCTGGGGCTGGCACTCAAAGGCCTGGCACAGGAGAGGCTTCAGAGGGAGGCAGGAAAAGGAAGAAGACAGCCAAGTCTTCCCAACAGATTCCTCTCCTGGGCCCTCCCACACAGTCCCACCCCTAAGAAAGAAGGGGCTCTTGCATACAAAAGGGGTGATTGAGCAAGGAGCTGGCTTTTTTTTTTACTTTGAATGGGCAAAATATGAGGAAGAGAGAGACATAGATTCAAGAACTATATAATGCTCAGATAACAAAAGTTACATGTGACTCAGAATAAAAAAACCCTGCAGTGTAGCTGTGGTGGTTTGAAAGAAAATGGCCCCCACAGGGAGGGACACTATTAGGTGTGGCTTTGTTGGAGGAAGTGTGTCACTGTGGGGGCGGGCTTTGAGGACTCTATGCTCAAGCTACAGTGTGTGGCACAGTCTCCTTCTGCTGCCTGCAGATCAAGATGTAGGACTCCCAGCTCCATCTCCAAAACCATGTCTGCCTGCGTGCTGCCACATTTCTTGCCATGAGGATAATGGACTAAAACTCTGAAACTGTAAGCTGGCCCCAGTTAAATGTTTTCCTTTATAAAAGTTGTGGTGGTCAGGGTGTCTCTTCACAGCAACAGAAACCCTAACTATGACAGTAGTTTATGCACAATCTACAGATAAAACTGGCACCATCTTTATAATGATGGCCAAGGCAAGGAAGGTTTGAGATTTGATGCAGACCAAAACATATCTGTAGTTATCCTCCCATGCTTAAGAACACTCCATATTTCCCTCTAAGAAGACAGGACACTGCAGGGGAAGTTTCTGTCCCACCACGACTCATCATCCTTCAGCACCAAATGAACACACAGACGCTATATTAATTTATAAACTGTTGTCCAATGGCTAGGGCTTCTTACTGGCTAGCTCTTTATTAATTATTAACCCATAACTACCAATCTATGTATTTCTACATGCCCTTATCTTACCAGAGACACCCTGGTGTATCCTATCTTCCTGTTCTCCACGTGGTGTCTCCTCCACCCCCTTCCCCTTCCTGCCTGGCCAATCAGTGTTTTATTCATCAACCAATAAGAGAAGCATATACACAGAAGGATGCCCCCCATCAGAGCACTGAGCAGGTTGGAAGAAGGAACATAAAGTGTATAGGGAATTATTTACACCCCTGACATCACGCTACACTCTATTCAAGCCCACACAACAAATTCCGGACAGGACACAGATGCTGCAGTCTCTACCCTGTGAAGGAAGCCAGTGTTTGTCAGAATGAAGGGACTTATTCAAGGTCATTTATCACTTATACATAACACTTATACAGGTGATACGGAACAAACCCAAATCCTCATCACTCCTGGCATGACTCCCCGGGGCTCACCAGCATCTGAAAACTAGATGTTCAAGACTTGGACAGAAGCAAAGCACCCATCTTCCCAAGTCTGCCAGAGCACATGGCCGTCGGCTTAGCATTCACAAATCCTAAAATCTGAGGGCTCTGAAACACAATGAGGCACATCTCGGAAATAGTTACTTTTGCTTATGGGCTTCAGAATTTGCTACTTTGTGTAGGCAAATATTTAGCTTGTATAAGCTATAAGCATAAGGCAATGCTGTTACAATTTCAGCCTGAATTCTTTCGAACTGAAGTGAAGACACACCAAGTTAAAACAAGCTGGGGAATTTCAGGAGCGAATACAAACTTCGATATGGAGTGATGTTGGAAAGATTACCATCAAATCTTATATAATAGAGGCCTTTAAGGTAAAAATGTTCACAGCAATTTAAATGGATGGAATCTTGTGTATGAGTGTGCGTGCGTGTGCGTGTGTGTGTGTGGGGGGTGGGAGAGAGAGAGAGAGAGAGAGAGAGAGAGAGAGAGAGAGAGAGAGAGAGAGAGAGAGAGAGAGAGAGAGGGAGAGGAGGGAGGGGGGAGGGAGGGACGGACGGACGGACGGAGAGCACCAGAGGTTAGTACTGGGTAGCCTCTTCGGTTGCTCTCCACGTTATTTTTGAGTGGGGTCTCTCACTGAACCTGGCCCTCACTCAGGATCCACACTGGCGGAGCAGCAAGCCCCAGGAATTGTCCTTCTCTGCCTCCACAGCAGGCTTTTTCTTTTGTTGCTTTAGCGTGTATTCTGGGGAATCAAGCCCAGATCCTCGAGCTTCTTTTCAAAACATTTTACTCACTGAGCCATCGCCCTAGCCCCCAAACAGCCGCTTTTTATAAATAAAACTGTTTGAACTGGTAGATTAAAAAAGATCTAAATTCTGGGATGGTTTCAGGCTTTCAATGTGTGCTCAGCCCCCACATTAATAATGAGGAATACAATAAAACAATATTGCCCTTGCCTCATATTTCTCTTCCTCCTTTTGTAGTCAAACTTCCTTTCTTGAAAACAAACCCCCCTCGAAGGTTTCCCTGGGGAAAACAGACTCAGGTTCTCACATGCAAATCTCCTCATTTTAAAATCCCAGGGTGGGTTCCTGAGTTTGGCTGCTATCCTCATATCCCCATCCATCATTCACTTCTTCCCCCTCTGCGTGCGTGTGTGCACGTGTGCACGTGTGCACGCACACACACGCACACACACACACACACACACACACACACACACATACGAAAGTACTTTCACTTATGGGTGACAATAAGAAAGAAGGAAACAATAATAGCGACAGTGATAATAAAGTAAGAATAAGAACCAGAACAGCCAACCGTGCACCATCTCTGAACAGAATGCACACTGACAGACGTCTTAATTGTTCATGGCAACGATACTGTGGAGAGGCTGTGGCAAGATGACGCTTTTGTTATAATCATATAACGTAATTACTGTTATCATTACTACAAGCACCCATGCTTGTTCATAAGCACGCTTAGTTTCAAAACGTCTGGGGTTTTCACCTAAGCAAGAGCTAAACTTGAAGTATCTCTGTGCTCTTTGCACAGGGTGTCACTACTTCCCAGGAGCAGTCTCCAGATATTAAATGATTTCAAATCTTGACACTTGGGGAATTGAGAAAGCAAAGCAATTAAAACTGTGGTGTATGAGCCGCTTGATCTTATCCTTTGCTTTCCTGGCTTTATTAACTAAGTCTGTATGGCAGATTGGATTGTGTAAAGAGTTACCTGCTGGCTTTGCCTCAGGAGTGAGTCATGTTCTAATGAAAGTCTGTGTTTCAAACTCTAACACTGTTTAGGAATAGCAAAGTCTGCTGAAGCATACAATTTTTGAGGGGGGAAAAAGGCTCACAGTTCAAATTGTTTCTCACTATTCTTTAATGTGCTGATGGGTAAAATGAAGATGCATGCCACCATCAAGACCGAATGAGCCTCTGTCCAATGGCATTTAGAACACTCAAACGGGACTACAGTGTTGGCTCAAGGCTATGATCCCAAGATTCCACTTTGAATGGCTCCAAATTTGAATGGCTTTGATGCACTCTTATGTGTCCCTTAGACAACCCCTTAAACATGAATAAATACAATAGAGTCTGTTCGTGCCAAGTGACAGAGTGGAAAACCATAAATATTTTTTAATTATGTCTTTTCTACAGTATGCCTTCATCAAACATTTAAGTGTTTTTAATTGTGTACTATATGGAGGAGGAGGTATGAGCACCTGTGTGCATGTGCCCACAGAGGCCAGAAGAGGGCAATGGACCCCCTAAAGCCGTAGTTACAGTTGACCCATGTGGACAAATAGGAACCAAGCTCAGGTCTTCTGCAATGGCAATGTGTGCTCAACCCTGCTGAACCATCTCTCCAGACCACAGTTCATTAGTTTTCTAAGTAATCTGAAGACTATGATTATGTGTTGTGACTGTGATTGCATTGTTTTAGTTCATGAATTACAACAGGAAGATAAACATTCTTCAGAAACAAGAGACATTCTTATGTTCACAGTTTTCTTTGTAAATTTTCATCTCTTGTGCCTAAACAAAACAAGGTGGTTGGTTGCATGCCAAAATGATTTAGCTTCACCAAAGGCATTTATTCCCAGATATCCCCCCTCCACTACAGAAGGAAAAAAATGCTACTGTAATTAAAAGTTAATTTAATTTAGATAAGCAAAGACCCAAATTAACAGTCTGTAGTCTGTTGTGTGCATAAAAATCATCAGGGGTCCAAGAGCTTTTCAACCACCACAGAGGCCAGCTTCTCACCCTGGAGATTAACTCAACTGGACAAGATGGGATGCTGAGAACTGATAAGTTTACAACCCTGCTTCTGATAAGAATTGTGGATTGTGCTAAGGAACTAATGACTTGAGAAGTGTCGGGTTCTTTTGCTAAGAGTCAACATTTTGCTAAGAAACTGAGTTGCTTTCAACAAATTTCACAAGCCATATTTAAACAAAGCAACAACAGAGATCAAGCAAAGCGATTACGTTGTGATTTGAGGACAAGTACCCTAGCAACACTCGAATTTCACATTTGAACAAATTAAGACCACAGTCTTCTATAATCACAGTCAGACATCAAAGAAGTAAAGCTAGAAATTACTGGCAATCAGAAAAAGGACCGAAGCTGTAAGAAGTTATGATTTGTCTAAGGCAGTGGGTCTCAACCAACGGTCTCAACCCCTGGAAGGCGGGTCGAATGCCCTTTCACAGGAATCACTATATTTACATTACAGATATTTACGTTACAATTCGTGACAGTAACAACATTCCAGTAAACAAGGTAGCAATGAAAATAATTTTACGGTTGGGCGGCACGCGGGTCACGGGGACATGAGGAACCGTACAAAAGTTGCAGCAATAGAAAGATTCAGCACCACTGGTCTAAGGCATAGTACAGTAATGGTCCAGTTTTAGACTCTATCCCACCTTTGTCAGTCTGGCTGCTTGGGTGTGGTTATGTTGAACACAAATTTCTTTTCTCATGAATTCACTGACCTTCACAGGTTGGTTCAACACTGACGACTATTATATACTGTATTTATTATATAGGTGTGTGTGTGTGTGTGTGTGTGTGTAATGTTATCTACAATGCTATGTCTATTAAGTCCTAAACCGTGACCAACAGTAGTTAATATAACCCACAATACAGCCTCTGGTTCTGATCAAAGCAAACAGTTAATTGCCAATCTATTTTTAATGACCGATAATTATTTTTCTTAATTTTAGAATTTATTCTATTTATTTAATTTTTAAAGCTTAAATGTATAATTCAAACCCCATCCTGTGTTATAACCCCTCATATTTCATGCCATTGAATTTGGGACTTCATTTATATCAACAAAATAATTGTTATTTGCTGAACACCAATTGTACACTACATATTACAGTTTGACATATATAAACTGCAGATCTGGTAAGTAAATTTCACAAATATGTAAACTCAATCTCAGAGATCTTATAGTACTCATGAATAAAGTAATAAAACAAAATTTCCAGTTCAGGTAACTGTTCTTTTTCTACTATTTGTTGGTAAGACAGTGCCTCAGTATGTAACCCAGGCTGTCTTGTAACTCATGATCCAGCTGTCTCAGCCTCCCAAGTGCTGGGATTCCAGATATATGCCAGCACATCTGGCCTTCCAAAGCACAAATGTATTTTATCTTACAGTGATGGATTTGAGACCTAACTCCGAATCTGACAAACACAACATTAAAAACTTTAGATAACTAGAATTATATAGAACTTAGGCAACTGCCAATGATGCTGTGAATATGGGTAAAGATGAAATACAGGAAGTGAGTGTGGGGCTGGAGAGGTGGCTCAGTAGCAGTTAAGAGCTCTTAGTGCTCTTGCAGAGGTCCGGAGTTCTGCTCCCAGCACCTAGATAATGGCTTACAGCCATCATTAACTCCAGTGCCTGGGAACTCCGTGGGTAATGGGAACATACTAGGGCACTTACATACCATGAACACATTATTTTATAAAAACTCATTATAACATAAATATTTTCAGTGAGTGTCACTCTGTACTAGAAACTTGTTGTCAGCTGGAGAAAAAAGACAACACAGCCTTCAGAAGCCGTGCCCCCACAGCTAAATGCTATGCCCTGTTCAGTCTGTAAGCATGAGCACTAGAGAACATAAAATTAGGAGAAAAAAGACAGGAGCTTTTAATACATGCGAATCTTTCAGATGACCATAACTGGAATACAAATGAGTTGATTACATGGTAACGGATTGACCACCTTTAGATCAGAAAAGGAATTGTATGATTAAAGGTAAACAGAAGGGACGAGAATATGACAGGCACACAGAAACAACTGAATCCTTTCAAAATGGACACCAACGCTGGGACCCTTGCTGGTCAAGGTCACCAGTGGACATTCAGTGAAGACCACAGAAAAGGATGAATTCTCAATGAAAAGACACAGACAAAGTGCGGCTGTATTCTAGTGTTGCTCTAAAATTCTGTAATTGGTTTGCTAATAGCAATTTTCTGATTGCTCTAAAGTGCTTAGAATTCGTTTTGTTGAAATTAAAAATTAAAAAAAAAATCTCAGACTCAAAGCTTTACTTCTTGTTTCATGAAGCTCATAGCCTGCCTTTGGAGAGTGGCTAGCAAAAGTCCCTACCATTTCGTGAGATAGTGCCAACGGTGATTCAGAATTCATACATGGCTTTGCAGAGCCTTGCTAAGAATTAGGCTGCAGTGTGATTCAGTGGTCCAGAACCGTTCAGGAGCTTAATGTAAATTTCAGTATCAGAGACCAAGCAGGGCTGGAAAAGCGTTCACATCCGAATAGCCACGGAGTCTTCAACAAATGCTGCCAGGAGGAAGGGACAGCAGAGAGCCTGCCAGCAGCCAACAGTCCCCAGAAAGGACCTGCCTGGGACTCAGACCAGAAGGATGCAGCAGACAGACTAAGGTGCTGATGTTAGGAAGGTGACGGAAGAGAGGGCTGAGCAGAGGAGATTATCCCACATCGCTGAGGATGGAAGCTGGGAGAGTGAGCCTCTGCCTGGCGCTCTGTGGCACACCATTGATGAGACATAATCCTGAAAGTAGGGGAACATGAATGCCATAGGTGGGACCCACTGAAGGGAAAATGTTCTGACACTGAGGTCCCCAATTAGGAGATAATTTTAATGTGTCGCTGTATCTACATCACGCAAGCGGATGTGGGCAGCCGTCATCACAGCCAGAACACAACTCTGTTTTACAAATATCAAAACGCCCCATGTCTTCTTTCAGCCCCCAAGCGTCATCCCCTGACGGCCATTGTCCTATTCATCACCATTGTGTTGTTTCTTTTTTGAACATGCAACAGTACACAGGCAGCAGAAACTCATATGAGATTGGCTATTTTCAGTTAGCATAATGCTCCTAAGATCCACCCACGTGTTAGATGTATTCAATAATCCCTTTCATTCTTGAGCAACAGCCATCTGTGTTAACACATCAAAGATTGTCCTCCCATTCACCCACTGAGCACTGAAGGAGATCTGAATGCTTTGCAGTGTTTGGTTGTCACAAATACAGCTGCTATAAGTAATAATGTATAAATCTATTCATGAGTTCAAGAAAAATCCATGGGTTTGAAATATGAGCCAATTTTTATTTTCACATTGCAAGGATGGACATAGCACTCTGACTACACACTGGGTGGAACCTTCACTCTTCTGTAACTCACAGAATGAACAGGAGGGTGTCTTAGCATCACTGGTCCTGTACTATCTTCCCACCTTTGCCTTTTCGGCGCCTCACGGGCCGAAGCCTGATAAGGTTCTGAGGTAATCATGACAACAAGAGTTAGATCAGAAGACTCAGGCTGCCTCTCAGGCACAGACCTGGGAACTTAGTTATATATTCAATTAGAGTCTATAAGGGCTAAGCAGGAGGCATTCTCGAGGTATTAGACTAGCATCCCCCGCCCCCACTTACTATGTTGAGATAAATTTTTATGCCTTTCCTAGAAACCCTAACCTTAGTCATGGGCTTAGCTTTCACCGACATCCTCTGCATCCTCCATCTGCAATCTGCATTCTGCGAGGAAGGGACAGATTCCTCTGACGAGGCTCTGACATCCCAGACTTTCCCTTGTGTGTTGTCCCAGAAGATCCCAATTGCCCTTCGTTTGCTAGAATCTAACTGCTTTCAACACACAAAATAGTATTTTCCCATTCACCCACTGAGCATCGAGGGACATTTGCATTATTTCCAATGTTTGGTTATTGCAGAAGCAGCTGCTGTAAGCAACGAGGTATAAGGTTTTGTGCAAACACGAAGCTCTTGTCTCCAGGTAACACACCCAGGAGTGTGAGTGTAGGACCAAATGGTAAGTTTGTGGTGAACTTCCCTGAAAACTGTTCAAGCAGATGGATGGCACTGTAGTCAGCCATTATGGCCTCATCCTTCCCTCACCTTGTCTGCGTCTGAGCCCTGTATGTCCCAGGCTCATTGTGAGCTGGAACAGTAAGTAAAATGAGGTCTGATTGCCAATCATTGCCTCATTCAAGATTTGTCCCCAAAGGTGAGGGAAAGCCTCAAATGTGCACTTCAAAGGGTTCGTCTGCTTTCCTTCCATCAGGATTCATCAACCAGGAAGCAGGCGGCTCACACCCACTTTTGAGTCCTCTGAGCTTCTTAGCCTGTGTCTTAATTATAACATTAACACACCTGCATTGCTAGTTAAGGCTAGCAAATAAGTGAACTTAAAACTCAAGCTGATTATGGCCACTTCTAAAGGATGAGTGAAAAGTTTCATCTTTGAGGTTGACTATGTCCTCTGTCTGTTTTTGTTTCTGTTATTGTCTGTTTGTTTGTTTGTTTTCTAATTTCGGAATCTGAACAAAGGTGAAGAAGAGAGACACAGGATGAGAGGGAGTGGATTGAGACCTCAGTGTCACTGAAAATTCTGCCACTAGGTTAAAGCATAAAGGGTCATTTTATTCAGTAAAATTCACTGAATCGTTTGACAAAGTCAAACAAAGCGTGAGGGTAAATATGGTGAACTGTCATCTAGATGAGTCTGGATTAAAGACTGCCTGAATTTAAAGAGTGACAGGAACAGGAGCATCCCACAAAGGTTGGCCTGAGAACTCACCTTTGTGGAGGGATGGCTGGGGGGATACATGGGAACAGTAATCCTCACTCAGTTTAAGGTTGTATTGTAGTGTTTGCTAACTGCCCCTTTATGTCACGCATGCAATTAATCTGTTTAATAATTTAAAATTGCCTTGTATTATTAAGTAATTGTATTTAAAAACTGCTTGACAGGTACACCAGCTGGGAAGTTGGGATGGGGACAGGTAAGGGACAATATGGGCCCACAAGAAGACAATGGCAAGCAAGATCATTGACTTCAGTATGAACGCAAGACAGAACTCTCCACATGGGCATTCTCTCTGAGATAACTAGGAAGAAATATACAACATCTTTGGTGGCCCTGTCTTCCCTAGTACAGTGATACAGAACTGAAGGCATAAGTCGGTGTTTCTCCAAGCTGTCACTGCTGGATTGCATCCCATGTGAATGGAAACCCTGTCTCAAAAGGAGACAGAGGTGTGAGCTAACATTAACAGTGACACAAAGAAGAAGTTACAATGTGGCTGGGAAAAGAAAAGCTCTGGCTGACAGAGGAATAAGCCAAGAAGCCGTTTTGCAACTCAAGAGAGTTCCAAGGTAACCACCGTGATAAATTCTCTATTTGAAGTTAAGTGTCACCGAGTAAAGATTAAGAAAATAGTGTGACAGTTTTCCGGTTCCAGGATTTCAAAAGCATTCCCACAACAAAAGAACAAGTAATTAGAATCTGTCACGGAACATTCTAGATGCTCTTCCTCCAGTCCTGCCGCAATGCTACGAGACATTGCTCAGCACAAGCAGGCTCTACCGCTGACTTACCTGGCCCAAAGGTGCTAGCTCAGCCTCCTGCCTAGGGTGTGGTCCTGGCTGTGTTACCTGTGTCTCCTGCGACCCTGTTTATCTCATCTGAGAAGTATGAATATAAAGTGACAAAGTCACGGGCCTACAGGGAAGATGACATGGATCTTCTACACATGGGGCACTGGGATTGGCCCTGGCACTCAAGAAGTGTTGGTATGTGATCATGTTCTCTCAGTTGCACGGCTCCAAGAGAGCTCAAGCAAATTCAGAAGCCCTATCATGATAGCCAAGAACCAGCTCAGGGGACAATCCCAGGTTCAGACTCTTGCAGTCAGTCACAGAGACGAGGGTCAAGGAAAGACAGTTCTTAGGGTTTCTGACAATACAGAAAATAGACACTAATTTAACGAGTGCATATGAGCATAGTGCACCAGGAATGAAGACATGGGGGTTATAGACAGGGCTGGTACACGGGTATGTCATAGTCCCTGTTTTAACACATGGGTGCAGGGACAAGGCTGGAGACGGGCAGCAGGTGAAGCCAATCAGATAAGGGTTTGCACTCAACAAAGGTTTTCACCAACAGTTGATAGTAATACAACAGACCTGGTAATATGAATAGATAGTCATGCCAAGACAGGAAAAAACAAACAATAAACAAAACAGAAAACAAAAAAAAAAACAAAACCTATGTTCCAGGCATACAGCACTGGGACTGGAGGTTCCTTTTTCTATGAATGAAAATATTTAATTTCAAAATACCTTCTATATGTCACTTTGTAAGAATAAAGGTACACACACTCTTTAGCTCTGTAAAACAAAGGAATAATAATTACCTGCTGCAAAATAGTAGATTCCTTTTTACTATAAAGGCCAAATTCCTGCTAAACAAACACTAATCAATACTGTGCAGAACACACTACCAAGCATGTGTATTGTATGAGTTGTCCTTGTTCAGCAGTTAAGGTGAAAAGTAATATTTAGCAGCTGGATCACTTCGGTCCTTATCCAAACACTCACAAGCCCACAAAAGTCTCCATATGTGTTGCTGAATGTTTGGAGACCTTTGGTACGCGTTAGAGGCTGGAACTGAGAGTCAAAACCAGACCCCTGTGAGTTCAGAGCACGTTATGTACAATACACTAAGAGCATGAGCCCCGGGCTTTCCAACACTCCCCAGGAACTTGGCAAAGCTGGCCACACACTTCTCCTTTAGCACCACTCATTGTCAAGAAATGCTTTGCAATGTGGTTTCTAAGTTCCTCTTGCTTCCAACTTCAACAATCCCTTTATGTCCACTGTATGGGAAAAGAATGCTTATCAGTGTCCTCCTTAATACGTCTCTTTAACAGTTATTAAGTCACTCCCACTCCAGGCTAAATCCATGTAACAGTTTTCACCTTTTGTTGAAGGCCTGCTTGTCTACACTATTGAATACTGCACTTGCTTTTCTCTGGACTGCTTCCAAACTCTAGACACTACTCCCAGAGTGCCACAATCATACCACAGAAAAACCAAGTCAAGTAAAGCTGAGATAATCCCCGCCAGGTTAATTAGGGACATATGTGTACACACACCACCCACCCACCCCACACACACCACACTTACAGACACACACAATAGAGAAAGGCAGTCGTTTTAAAAAACCTGGTAGCTTTATCTTGTTAGAATATTCATTATCGATTTACAACACATTATCATTACTAATTTCTCTTTTTACAACACTCTTTCCTAGCCCAGCTTGTACCCAATGGACTGTGTTTAATAGCAACCATTCTACCACCTCTTGAAATCACTCCCCATAACCATTTCCACCACACAGACGCCTGGAGGGGTGACAGGCTGTGCTCAGAGGGACTTGGTGGCTGGGCAGGAAAGTTTATGCAAAGTTTTAATCCCAAGGATCCTGGTAAGTGGTTGGGAGAGACAGAACAATGTGATTTAGCATGCATGTGACAGTCTCACTAAATAATATGACATAAAGACAAAGGAGATGTGCACATAAGCATTGCTATGAACTAAATGTTCATGACTGCCTACATTTCAAAAATACTACTATGATGTGGAGTCTTTGAGAGGGGAATAGGTCATGGGGTGTGGTCATTATATATTGGTTTGTGCCCTACTAAAGGAACACCCAAAGCTCGCTGGCTTTTTCTTTTATGTGAGGAGACAGAGAAAAACCCATCGTTACGAAACAGACACCAAATATCCTGCCCTTTTTATCTTTGACTTCCCAGCCTCTAAAGCTGTGGGAAAATTGTGTTATTTTGCTACTCAACAGAAAACCAGCCTGGCTCCATCTTAGGCTTAAAAGCCATCTTACAGTAAAGACACAGGAGGCTCATTGCTGTTTATGATTAAACCTGTTTTCAAGGATTGAGCTATGCCCCACCTATAACCTTAATTACAAATAGTTCTATATGGCCCACTCCAGGAATGCCAATAATGTCTTTGTTTCACGGAGTTGTTTATAAGTATCTTGCAATGCTATTCTTTTTTCCCAAAGGTTAGCTGACCACCTGTGACTACCTTGTTATGACTGCCTTGTTAAGCCCGCCTTGCAATCATGACTTTGTTCTAGGAGAAACTAATTTGTTATGCTTATTCTCTGCTCCTGCCACCTCACCTGTTTTGCCTGCCAAATGCCCCTTTTGGAACCCCCTATCCCTGACATTGTCTTCCTCACATCCAGTGATGACCATTCAAACCCAGCCTTCAGGGGATGCAGCCCTTGAACATGAATTAAAAAGCTTGCTTTAATTCAACGTTTACTTTAATTAATTTGGCCATGATGACTTGGGGCGGTGGTCTTGCTCCTCTCATATTTGGGATGAGCACTTTGACCTCACTGAAATGAAGACAAAATTACCTGCTGCTACAGCAGACACAAAGCCCTCAGGGCTCTTGGACATTACCTCTCTACGTGGCTTCCATCCTTAGGGCCCAGGGTGTAGCCAGGTGGCTGTGAAACACCAACCCTGAATACTTTATTTCCAGCAAAACTGAGGGGGAGGAGCGGGAGGAGGAGGGTCACTGCTGAGTCAGCTCCTTACAAAGCCTGCCTCATGCCACCCAAGGACTTCAGCTTAATCCCATTGACTACCCAGGGGAAGCCAGGAAATACAAGTGTTTATCTAGGCACTCAGCCAGTTGGCCAAAACTCAAGTTACTATGAGTAGAGGAGAATGAATATCAGGGTAGGTAAGTAGCAGTTTCCATGCTAAATCTAAGATAAAATATTCTTGAGCTTGGCAGGGAAATGCTTTGAGCTTGAAGGCAAGAACAGAACATACCTCACTAATCCCAAACCCCCCACTTCTCCCAGTAGGGACAAGGATGAAAACGGGCCAGGATATTTAAATCAGCTGCACAAATCTCCTAGATTATTTTTAAGTTGAAAATGAAAGGAAGTCTTGATTACAGGAGTGAAATAACTTTCTCATGTCAGAGGAAGCAATTGGGGCTGAAATGCAAGACTTGGTCTTAAAAACAAAAACCATCTATTAGAAGAAAGAGAGCCTCAAATGTCTGTAATTTCTGACAGTTAGGGGGTGGGGCACAACACAGTGCTATTGGGAAACAAAGGAAAAGGGAAAACAGTCTGTCCCCAGACTCGTCACTCACTGACAGGAGGGACAGCTGCACACAACTACATGTGTGACACATCCGGTTAGCAGGGAGGCCCTAAATACCATAAGTGGTTGTGGCATGCACGCTGCCTGAGACCCTAGGATGACAGGAGACATAATGTAAATGGCTTTTCCTTTTGCAGAGTTACACTAGCAGGCATTTAAGATACAGCTTGTAGAATATATATTGCTTTTATGTTTTTGAGATTTTAACGTAATTACATCATTTCCATCTTCCTTCTCCTCCCTTAAAACTCTCCCATATGCCTCTCCTTGTTCTTTTAGAAATCCATGGACTTGTTTTTCATTTATTGTTGTCACACACATATGTATATAATTGTATATTTCTAAATTCATGAATCACACCCACTCAGTACGCATGATGCTACTCCATGTTTTGTTAGTGCTGTCATTTGGTATTAGACACTCAATTTGTGTGTTTTTCCTGTGGGAAAAGACTCCCCGCACTCTCAAGGCTCTTCAGTGGTCTGTAGTCCTTCGAGTAGGGTTGAGGCCTTACGGGTGTCCCCTTGTCCACTTCGTGTCTACTGTGATTGTCCTTGTTCATCTCATGTTTATGCAGCCATTGTTGGTGAGACGATGCTGGTGCAGCTTCTGACATGAGTAGGAGACACAATCTCGCAGCAAATTCCCTGACTCTCCAGCTCTTCCACACCCTCTTCTGCAATGTTCCCCAAGCTCTTGTATGGCTCAGATCTAAAACACATGAACTCAAGGCTGTACGTGGGATCTAATCTCAGTGGACCTACACTGACCTTCACAGCCAGGGACTGAGACATTGCCATGTTTGGGTGCGGTTTCTTCCACTGAATCCACACTGAGGCCTGAGCACTAAAGGAAAAAGGTAAAATGAGAGGTAGCGAGACTTTGAATACATCATAGGAAGCCCACGCTCATGGATTTGTGTAGTTGCTCTGCATTACAGTTACAAGTGTCCCCCCAAAGGTTCTGACGTAGAGGCGGTTTGTTTACCAGACTGAGGCACTATTGAGATGCGGTGACAGTTTTAGAGAGTGGATTGCAGTGGTAGGTAATGTACTCATTCAGGGCATGAAGGAGTTGCTGGGAATCCAGACTCGTGCTGTTTCTTCTTTTCCGTGATATCATAAGCAGCTCTGCTCAACCAAATTATCAGCCATGAGGTCCTGCCTCCCTATTGGCTCCCAAAAGAGAGTCAACCAACCACAGACTGTGTTCTCTGAAACCCATACTCCAAAATCACCCTGCTCCTTTGAAGACGCTCACAGCAGGTAGGCTAGCACACGGACAGGAAGCTAAGTAACACGCTAAGAAAGTGGGCTGGCTACCACAGGATATGGCAGTTACTAACTGAATGTGGCCTCACTCCCTCCGCTTTTTCTGTAGGCATGCCACATCCTTGCTTGCACCCACTTTGCTCTTCAACTGCCCCACGTGGATGGAGCACCATAGCCGTCCTCTCCAGAAGCCAAGCACATGCCTCTGCCATGCATCCAGAACTGGAAGTAAATAAAACTTCTTAATTCATACATTCCTATCCTTGGGTTTTTCTGCTATAATATCATAAAACAGACCAAGGTAGACTTTATCTGGGGATTACCCGGCAAAATGGTGCTTGCCTTAGTTAGGGTTTCTATTGCTACGAAGAGACACCATGACCATGGCAATTCTTATAATGGAAAACATTTAATTGGTGTGGCTTACAGTTCAGAGGTTCAGTCCATTATCATCATGGGGGGACATGGTGGTGTGCAGGTAGGCATGGTGCTGGAGAGGGAGCTGAGAGTTCTGCATCTTGACTTGCAGGCAACAGGAAGTGGTCTCTCAATCGAGAGTGGCTTGAGCATATATGAGACCCTCAAATCCCCCCTCCACAATGGCGCATGTCCTCCAACAAGGCCACACCTCCTAATGGTGCCATTCCATCAGGGTTCCATTTTCTTTCCAACCACCACAATGCTCCAATCACACGCCCAAGTGTTGTTACTGGCCTAAGGAAAACCTGGTATCAAGCAAGAGATAGAACAGTGGGATGGAGAAAGACCTGGTCTCATTCTCTTCCTGATTCATCACCGACACACAAACTGATGGTCTGTCAAACCTTTCCAGAGCTGTAGTCAATGGCAACAACAATAACAAAAGAATCCTCGGTGAGCGTGTGCAAAAAGGATGAGCTTTGAAGAAAAACTACATATAGTAGGGAATCTAGGATCTAAGATCCACCAAGCAAGGGTAAAGGAGCTACAGACCCTAGGATGTGCTTTCTAAGAGTAATATTGCCATGACTCAGAGACATAGCGCATGGGTCTCCTGGCACTCTGTAGGGACAAATGCCAGAAGCTCTTGCTCTCTTCTACTACTTCTATATTGAGAATTCACAATTTTAAATATGAGTTCCAATGTTTTACATAGAATGGTCGTGGAACCTGTGGGTCATTGGCACTCAGTCGGCAAGCTAGCCTAGCCAAACTGATAAACTACAGGTCTGTAAGAGTCTGTGTCTTGGAGAAACAAACAAACAAACAAAAATAATAAATAAGACACCCAAATGTCAATTTATCTGGACTATATGGACGATGCCCCTCACATGAATGCATGAACACACCTGCATGTCAAACATACATGTTCAAGCATACCCACTCACAATATGTGCGTGTACATGAATACTACACACACACACACACACACACACACACACACACACAAAGTTGAAGGCATGAGGTTAGGGCCATTTTGGAACACTGCAACAGAGATCAAGACAGAAGTAATGTGAACTTCAGTCTTCTGCATTGAAGGGGGCAGTCTCCTGATGAACTAATTTAGAAATCATATATTTAGATATGCACATAGAAATAATGATGCCAGTGTTCTACTCAAAATAAAATACCAATCCCCTGAAATGTACATTCCTGCTAATACTGTTAAACTATTTAGCAGTAAGCACACAGGTTCTGTTTGAAATACTCATCCCTTCAATGGACCAGGATAGAGGAATTCTCACATCTATGGGAAGAATTAGTAGGAAATTTAAATTTTTCTTTTAAACAGATTTTTTTAAACTAATTTAAGGGTTAAAAAAAAAAAAACACCAGCATGAGGCATTGACCACTTGCAAATGGTGTGTAGGTGTGTCATACCAGTCCATCTGTTGTCACATTGGCAGACAGATGCCTTTTCTAGGGGGCCTTTACAGGGTCTGGGCACCTTTCGAAGCCAGAACTGGAGCTGTGGCCTCAGCCTTTGTCTAAATCTGACTTTGGCTGGCAGAGTTAGTGACTGTTGGCCGTGTATCCTCGGATCTGCTTCCCAAGCTTGGGGTAAGCAATGAAAGCCAGGGCTGGGTTTACAGCTGCAGCCCTCTGGCATCAAAGGCTTCACGAGAGCCTCAGTGGCCTCTGCACACGCACTCATCACCATGACATTTGCCTACATCTTCTTTAGACCTGTCTTGTAGTTCTTGGCAAAGCGCATGTTCCTCGGAAACTTGGGGTCAACCCCCTTAGGACGCTCGTTGTCTTTGCCATCAAGATTTCTTGGTGCCATTTGAGTGACATTTTCAGGACGGGTTGTGTGTGGTGTGGTTGTTGGATTTAGCCAGGGCTGCATGGTAACAGGCAGCACCTGTGACCAGGCACCATAGTTAAATTTTACTTTTCAGACCATGGAGTTCTTAGCTGAGTATCTTCTAATGCTTACAAAAAAGTTCTTTCTTAGAGTGCAAATAACAGAAGAATATAGAATTAAATAATTGGGCAAATTCTAAAATAAGCACAAGATATTCTTTTAAATACTAACCTTTAATTTGCATTTAATAGCTTGGGTATTCTTTGCTGATTACCATGCCATACAAATCAACAAGCAAGAAACCATGAAAAAATTCAGAGTGCAGCCGCACAGCCCATAGTTATCATTTACTTTGACGCCGCGGTTCTGTTTTAATTATTCATTACAGTACTTTACGGCAGAGCATAAATGTGTTACAATGCACTCTTGTAAGTCAAGCTATGTGCTTCAGGATCTCGGGGACTTTTTTTCCTTCACATTAAATGCTTTCAATATTCAAGAGGAACTATCTTTGCGACAAAGTCTGGGGTTATTTAGTAACACAACAGGACAAATTGTGCTTTAGTATTTACCTACTTCTAAAATGTAAAGATT